>CM072521.1:68884488-68926988 GCA_036898135.1 Oncomelania hupensis | reverse complement strand
CTGGTTAGAAGATAAGTTTATTTTTATTTGGTATTCTCAATCGGTTATTCTCTTGTGGTTAGGTAATTATTCCTAATAAGTTATCTTTAGTTGGAGTGTTCAAAGTTTAATTAAACTACTGAATTCACCCCAATTCTTCTTCTTATGTGGTCCTGATTCAGCTCTAGGCAGTCCATTGGACCCTATAAACACTTAATATCTATCTCTCTTTCATTCTTACTCTGGCTTTTGAGGAAAGAGGATAGTTTGTTCATTTGGCATTCATTTCTGAATTCACAACTGTTTGGTGAGTTGAAATATTTTGAACATTTTGAACATTTATTGTATTCTGTGAGTATTGTTTTCTAAGCTAAAGTAAAATGATTAATTTGCAGTTTCCAAGAAATAATAGTAAATATTTTGTTGTCATCATTTTGTCTAAAATATTTTGTTTGTAATTTTGTAACTTTCACTTTGAGGAATTGTAATTCTGATTTTGTCAGTTCATTTATTTTGTTACATAGAAGCAAAACATAAAAGTGAAAAGAAATATTCAACAAATGACTGTTGAATGCATAAATTTTCTGGTTTATGTTTGTATCATTGTTTAAAAGAATTAAGTTTCTATAATTCTTTAATTAAACATTACCTTGGTCATTTGAAATATTTTGATGACTACTTGTCAAGTCATTAGTAAAACGAAGTGCTTAGTAGTATTTTATTGTTCCCTTTTAGCCTGTGTATACCGAGTCACGGCGAGTGTGCTGAATGCAGTTGAGTCCGTGTCGTCTGTTACCCTTGCTCAAAGCGTGGGGTAGGTTTTATTATTTTTGGCTTATGTGTTGTCATTTTGTACATCAAGCAGTTTCATGTGTATTTTGTATTTTCAATTGTGCATAACTCTATGATTCAGTTATGTTATCTATTGACAAATATTTTTTTCTGTTTAAGAATAACTTTGAGCTTTTTGGAGGTTATTGTTATTTACTAATTCATAGTGTAATCAAAGACTTGTCATTTTGAGATAAGCTACGTGTATAACCAATAACGTTGCAACTATTTTCATTAACTTTTTCTTTGGTATTTCTCATCATGGAAGAGTACTGTTTTATGTTGTCCTTCCATGATGTCGTTTCTTAGTATTGTTATTATTGTATGTTTCAGGGATTACTTTATGCATGCTTACTTCTCCCATACTTCGTTCTTCATACTACTTCATCCATTCATCATTCGTTCATCATTCCTTCTCCTTATTGGCTTGAGACAAGAATAAACGCGCCCCGAACCCCAACCAACTGCTTATAGCCTCAGTGTGTGAAAGAGTGCCACAGACCTTCTAATTCGTTTCAAAGCACGCATAAGCAGACGGTCACATTTATTCTACGAGTAAGTAAGGACAACTGGAAATAATAAATAGAAGAATACTTAAGCGTGATCACCTTGCCAGTGGACTTGGTTCCTTTCCAGCAACAGAAGAATACGATGATGAAGACTGCCATGAGACACAGCAACAACTGCCACTTGATGTTGCCCAGGTCGCCAATGCCTCGCGACTTGTTAATCTCAAGCACGTGATAGCTGACAACAAAGGAACAAGGTACCGCCCACTTACAAATAATAACTAGCGGAGTAGGCTGTTCCATATTACCACTCTCATGTCCTAGGTGAGTGTGTGCCGGCACGCTCTAATATGACGGCCTATTAGCGCCCAAACCTGATAATTATAAATATCATGAGATCATTACACGTATCAAGGAATAATTACAATTATCAAAGGATAATTACAATTATCATTGAAAAATTATAATATCTTGGCGTTATCATGTTTAATTTTAAGTTCTGGCTTTAGCAATCCGCCTGGAAATGCGTCAAAACCGAAAGTTGTAATTATCACATAATAATTACAATTTTAACTTCATAATTACAATTTTTTCGTGATCATGCTTAATTCTGACTAAGGCTTCTTACTAGCCCCAAAACGTGCATTTACAGGTATCAATGATAATAGTAATTAACAAGTGTTCTGTGTAATTCACATTATGACGGCCTACTAGCGCCAAAACCTGGTAATTACAAACATCATGTGATCATTACAAATATCAACGACATGTTTACAATTAACACGTAAAAATTGTCATTATCAAGTTAAAATTACAATTTTCGGTTTTGGCCCATTTTTAGACGGATTGCTAGAGCCAAAAACTGAAAATTAAACACGATCACGCGAAAATATTTGTAATTTTTCAATGATAATTGTAATTATCCCTTGATAATTATAATGTTCCTATGAAATTTGTAATGATCTCAGGATATTTGTAATTATCAGGTTTTGACGCTAGGAAGGCTTGGCAAATACTAATAATTATTAATTAACACTGTCACGCTACGCAGTTTGCAGTCGTGCGCCTATGTATATAGTTTAATCATCAGCCTGTATATAGAGGTTAAAAGTTACGGTAGTAAGGGGAGAGTATCAGAATAAAATTAATTAAGTTTATAATTAATAGAAGTAGCGAATGTATTGCGCCCGTGCAGAACGCACTATGTTACAAAACAGCATAGTTGGCTATTTTGTTATTGAGAAGTTTGAAAGCTGCCATGCGATTTCCTATGTGTGGAATGCGTGCTCTAATCGCGAACGGTGCGGGAAACGAATTATAATTAAAATGAGTATGCTCTAGAACATTCTAGGCTAATCGTATAAAACCCCATGCACTGTATTTTTGATAGGGGCATAAACTTTTGCATATCGCTTATGTAGCCAGAATCGACGGATCTGAGTTGTGTCAAGGTGCCAGATAGTGACTTTGTCTGTGGGTCGTACTGATCAGACTGTCAACGAAAAAGAGCCTAAGTATCGGAAGAGGAGGACTATTTTGGGAACACTTTGGAAGTGTTTGAGTAACTGGAATTGCCCTAAGCCGTTTTGAATACCTGCTGTGTATTCTCGGTGAAATCCGAGTTATCTACGTGTAACGTCGGGTGACCTGTGACTCCGTCTAGGACTTCTTCTGCCTGTGTATCACCTTGCCTAACCATCTGTGCCTGTGTGTTTGTCTCGTCATATGTGTGTCTCTGTCAACAGGCCGGAGGATCTCCACTGGTAACCGTAAGTTGCTTGTCTCAATTTCTCAGTTGGCCATATCGTTCGGGGGTTTGGGTTATGCGTGCAGTGTGAATGGTTAGTTAATTATGTTTTCTTAATTCTATTTTATGTTTCATATTATTTGCCGCATAAATACCGAGAGAGAGAGAGAGAGAGAGAGAGAGAGAGAGAGAGAATTTTCTAAAATGTATTATAAGTTAAATAATTATAAATTAATATAAGGGAATTCGCTGTTGTGTAGCGAAGGGATGACAGAAAGGTGATGAATGGGAATGCATGTGTGCAACGGCGGAAGTTATGACAGGGAGTATGAGTAAGAATAGTGAAAGGGAGACAACCATTCCGTCAGCGGAATGCTTGTGCAATATATTGTAATATAATTATTAATGGTTGCATATTTGGTATGTATTGCTGCAGATGTACCAAAACCAATAACCAAAACCAGACTCAGTGTTGAGGGTTCCACCTTCCAGCTGGGCCGCGTGTGTGTGGAGCGTGCTGAACCAACGCCTTTTCCTTTGGTCAACCTTAGGTTAAGGTTCTTGTGTCGAGGAAAAAGCTGCACTTTCTATATTAAGCTGTTTATAACTGTTCACACACACACCCGCACCCTGCATTCACACAACAAATAACTATGTCTGTTAAGGAACCATCTATGAAAGAAATACTTATTTACATGTGCTAACTTGGAAATTTCAGTGGATTGGAACATATTTAATTTGAAGTGAATAATAAACATTTTCTCTGTAATATTACCTACCTGAATTTGTAGATCCGAAGTTTTAATTGTAGATCCGTTGGATCTCATTTTTGATATGATGATGATGGTCATTGTTGTCAGGGTGGCGACATGGTGATCGTCCTTAACGCTAATGCAATAGGACGTTAAGCATCGTTTTCCGTAATTGTATAGTTCTGTCTGGGGGAATTAATTCGCCAGATATTTACTAAGTAGTAATTTAGATTATTTCCTTACAAATTCTATTTGTATAAAATATAAATTTTCTTGATTCATTTTATATAATATAAAAGACTTGTAATAGCTGTTTTGAAGTTTAAGTGAAACAAGGTTTGAATATTTACAAAGATTTAAAGCATTTGCTTACAGTTATTTACCTTGTTGTCAGTAAGCTGATCCAGACATAATTATTATAAATCTTTTGTACATTTTGTAGTTAGTCATTTTTCATTTTTTGATTTAATTATCATTATTATTTTGAGCGAATTGTTTATGTGTTAGTTTGGGGTTATATTAGTGGGATTGAGGGTTGGTAGGTTGGGAAGTGGGATAAAGGGAGTTAATTTTGAGTGTGAATGTGTGAGTGAAATAAAGAAATTGTCTTGTTACTTCTGGTCTTGTCTTTTAGAGTTTATTTAGGTGTTGGGTTTTTTTTCTCGTGTGAAAGAGCACACATGTCGAACCTCTGTTGAGACAGTTGGGACGTGACAAACACTGTGGATTACCGGTACCTCTGTAAATTACACAGAACACATGATAATGGTAACTCTCGGTTTTGGCGCTAGTAAGCTGTCATACACTAGATCCATTCTCCCCATCCCTAGTCGTCCAGGATTGTGCTCAGTGTCTGGTCGTCAGACTTTCCGCCCAAAGGTTGCAAGTGGGCGCCTGGGACGACTTGAGATAGATCCTGTATCGACCAGCGCCTTGAGCAGCTCTTGAGCTGGAAAAGCGCTAAATAAGAACAACTAAATAACGAAACATTCAAAATGAAATAGGCTACTAGCACCCTTTTGGGTGGTAATGGTAGATACTGCCCCGAGTTGCCTAGGCAGAGAGGTACGCAACATTACGTTATTATTTGGGCGGAAAGTCTGTGCAGCCCTGAGCCCGCGGAGAGCTCTACAGAGCGCTCTGTAGCGGTCTCAAGAGGTTGTTTGTGAAGAGAAAAAGATGGCGGCAGAGTGACGGGCTTTCGATTTGCGAATGGCGATGTGTTCAACTGTGGAATAACAAGGGAGGACTTTTTGTCATTTACAGTTTGGTAAGATTTGTGCATTTGTTTTTTGACGGAATAATTATGTTTATTTGCAATCAATATGAATTAGTATTTATATTTGATAGTATTGTTGCCCTATGGGTTCGGGCAGAGAAATAGATTAGACCTAACGTTTCCCGGGGTGTCGTAAGAGGCGATTAACAGGGGTGATGTCAGCACGGCATTACTGGGCGAAAGTCTTCTACACAGAAGTAACCGGCCACGACGGAGGAACCTCACGTTACTATAAGTTCAACGACCACGTGCTCCGGGCCAAGGCGAGCCGCATTGTACTCGTGGATTTCGGCTGTGGCCAACAGCCTGGAGAAGATTGGGCCTCGCCAGGTCTTTCTTGCCCAAGATACACCATATGATGAAAAGAACCACTCATTCCATACCGGATCGGTCGTCGCCCGGGTCACCAAGGACCGCGTCTTCCGTTGGCCACCAGGACCGAGGTGATAAGTGTGTTAGTGATGGACAACTTAGCAACATCCGCACGAAAGACACCATCGTCATAGGGACCTGGAATGTCAGGAACCTAACTGCGGATGGAAAATTAGAAGAACTGGCCCACGAGCTGGACCACTATCGATGGAACATTCTAGGTATCAGCGAACAGCGCTGGTACGGCCTAGGTGAAACAACGACCGACAAAGGCCACAGGCTTTATTTCAGCGGGAGGCACGAATACGGCTTTGGATTCTTGGTCCACAAAGACATTCTAGCCACAGTCTCGCCGAACAATTGGTAAGGTACTCTCTCTCTCTCTCTCTCTCTCTCTCTCTCTCTCTCTCTCTCTCTCTCTCTCTCTCTCTCTCTCATTCTCTGTATATTTTGTGTGGGAGACACAAAGTTTGCGTACTTAAACCACAGGAAGGAGTTGTGTCAGTGTTCACAGCACTTTACGATGACAATAATGTATCATTCCTACGAACTCCCAGCGCTATCCTAATCAGTACGTACTTGAAAAACTCGGCAGCTGCCGAAACGGAGATGTTGGTCCTGTTGACAGCTTGTGACGGCTCCACGCAGTTGAGGGTGTTCCAGTCGTTGTCACACTTGGCGTACAGCAGCGAGGATCTGAGCGACATGACGAGGTAGTACAATGCCCACGCTATGATAGTGTTGTAGTATGCTCCCACAAACGTCGTCGCCATGCAGATGCCGAACCCGATCCCTGATGCAAAAACAACAGGCACCAATCAAGTTTTGTTTCGTTTAACCCATGGCTGTATCTGCCAATGCTACACATTATCCTTAGTTTGGCAATGTGATATATAGGATTCTTCTAAGGGATGTAACAATATTAAGAGCAAGCCACCAGTGTGGGATGTGCCGCAGCAATCCCGACTAGACCAGCAGTATACTAAAATACACAATACAAGTATTGGACATGTCCTTTTACATGTCCTTTTAAAACAGTTTTCTTGTTGTGATGACGATACCAAGAGAATAAATGAACACAGAGAGAGAGAGAGAGAGCGAGAGAGAGAGAGAGAGAGAGAGAGAGAGAGAGAGAGAGAGAGAGAGAGAGAGTATTATTTGCCTTAAGTGTATAGTGCCTGCGCCATACTGAGTATTGAACATTGTCTTGTGCCATATTCAAGCATATCGACAAAGACATATACATTGATTGCAGCACATGGGCGATATTCTGCTGATTAGAAGTCAAAAGACAAACAAACAGAAATTCAAAGACAAACAATCAGAAAGACGAAGACACAGAAAGTCGAAGACAAGTAAACAGAAATTCAAAAACAAACAAAAAGTCGAAGACAAAGTCAACAACAAACTGAAAGTCGAAACGAACAAAGTTAACCGAAACTCTAAGACAAACAAACAGAAAGTCAAAGACAAACAAACAGAAAGTCGAAACGAACAAAGTTAACAGAAACTCCATGAAAAATAAAAATAGAAAAACAAACAGAAAGTCAAAGACAAACAAACAAAGCCAAAGACAACCAATGAGACAAAGAGAAATATACTGACCACCGAACATGGGGCAAATCCTTCGCCATATGCTGATGGGACCTGTCCGGTGGAACTGACCAAGGGCCAGCTCCATGTAGAACAACGGTAGTCCAAGGAACAGCAACATAATGACGTAAGGTATCAAGAACGCGCCTGAAAATACAGATAAACCGTTCACCTACCCTATCCTATCCCGTCGAAAGTAGTTGGAGCACCACAGATGATCGTTTAACCAGGGTACTCCATCTTTCTCTGTCCTAAGCAACCCTCATGGCTTCGCTCAGTGTCAAGCAAGTCCATTCTTGAATGTTGTCCTCCCACCTCTTTTTCTGTCTTCCTCTTCTTCTGCCTCCTTGAACCGTGCCTTGCAAGATGGTCCCTATAAAACTAATGTTTAATTTAAGTATATACTATTTGAAAACGAACCAAGGTATCGGAAATTATCACGCTTAAGGTGTTACAGTGGAAAATCTTTGCTATCGCCATCATCGACAGTTATGTTCGTATCATGTGCTAATCTACGATTACACAACGGCGGGACCGGCCAACCCAGTAAGCCTATCGGCTTGGTCCGCAACAGCGCGGTGTCTTTATCACCGTGATAGGCATCGCGCTATTCTAAACATCGCGCTCTAATTCAAAATGGCTATTTAAATCACAAATAAAGTTTATATATTCTGATAGAGAATTTGTGCTCTGTGGGTTCGGGCAAATAGAATAGACCCAACGTTTCCCGGCGTGTCGTAAGAGGCGACTAACAGGGGTGATGTTAGCACGGCATCACTGGGCGAAAGTCTTCTACACAGAAATCACCGGCCAGGGCGGAGGAACCTCACGTTACTACAGGTTCAACGACCACGTGCTCAGGGCCAAGGCGAGCCACACTGTATTCGTGGATTTCGGCTGTGGCCAACAGCCTGGAGAGGATTGGGCCCTGCCAGGTCTTTTTTGCCCAAGACACAACACATGATGAGGCTATCCACTAATTCCATGCCGGATCGGTCGTCGCCCGGCTACACAAGGACCGCGCCTTCCGTTGGCCACCAGGACGGAGGTGAAAAGTATGCTACTGATGGACAAATTAGCAAGATCCGCACGAGAAACAACATCGTCATAGGAACCTGGAATGTCAGGACCCTAACTGCGGAAGGAAAATTAGAAGAACTGGCCCACGAGCTGGACCACTATCGATGGAACGTTCTAGGTATCAGCGAACTGCGCTGGAAAGGCCTAGGTGAAACAACGACTGACAAAGGCCACAAGCTCTATTTCAGCGGTAGAGATGACAGGCACGAACACGGCGTTGGATTCTTGGTCCACAAGAACATTCTAGCCACTGTCATGGGTTGCCGCCCAGTCTCCAGTAGACTCATTACCATCCGTCTGAGAGCAACCCCTTTCAACATTACCATCATCCAGGCCTATGCCCCAACATCAGACTATGAAGACAGAGAAGTGGAGGATTTTTATGAAAATATACAGGCGGTCCTTGACCAAGTGCCGAAGAAGGACATAGTCATAGTGCAAGGCGACTGGAATGCCAAGGTTGGCCAAGATGCGCACCACAACTGGGGAGACACATGCGGACCCCACTGCAACAACGAGACAAATGACAGGGGTCTGAGGCTATTGGAGTTCGCCAGATACAACAATCTGGTACTGGCAAACACGCTTGGTCTCCACAAAAAATCCAGACGATGGACATGGCACAGTCCCGGCGGGGAACATCACAACCAGATCGACTACATCATGGTCAAGAAACGCTTCAGATCAAGCATCAACATTGGCAGGACACGCACTTTTCCAGGAGCAGACATTGGAAGTGACCACGATCTCGTGATGATGTCTTTCCGGCTCCATTTGAAGAGAGTAAATACAGCAAAGTGCACTAGGCTGAAGTTCGACCTGGACAAACTGCAAGACCCGGAGGTGGCAAAAATATTTCAGGCCACAATTGGAGGGAAATTTGCACCACTGCTTATTTTGGGGGCAGGCGAAGTAGATGTCAACACCATGACCAATACCTTCAACTCAGCTGTAACAGATGCCGCCACTGAGATCCTTGGCAAGCACCGACCAATGAAGTAGCCGTGGATCACACCTGAACTTTTGGATCTGTGTGATAAACGAAGAGAGTTAAAAAAGAAAAAGAACACCTCACAGGGAGCTGATGTCTACCGAAAAATCAACAATGACATCCGAAAAGGCATGCGCACAGCAAAGGAGAACTGGATAGAAGATCAATGCCAGGAAATAGAGAACAATCTGAACAAGAACAACAGCAAGAAGGCCTACCAGACTGTGAAGCGGCTGACAAGTGTTAAACAGCCCAAAGTCTCCACTATCCAAAGCAAGTCTGGCATTTGCCTTACAGAAGAACAAGAAGTCTTGGACAGATGGACAGAGTACTGCTCTGACCTTTACAACCATACACCAAATGGAGACCCATCAGTTCTAGCATGTCCCGAGAGCAGAGAAGAAGAAGAAATCCTCCCAATTCTCCGGGAAGAAGTTGAGGCAGCAGTGCAATCGCTGAAGAAAGGGAAGTCAGCGGGAGTGGACAACATACCAGCGGAACTGCTACAAGCAGGAGGAGAAGCGATGACTGATGCTCTCACCATTATCTGTAACAAGATCTGGCAGAGTGGGGAATGGCCTACACCATGGACCCAGTCGCTTGTCATCACTCTTCCCAAAAAAGGTAACCTTCAGGAGTGTGAAAATTACCGCACCATCAGCCTCATCAGCCATCCCAGCAAGGTCCTCCTGAAAATAATACTCAACAGGTTGAAACCACAAGCTGAACAAATCATAGCTGAAGAACAAGCAGGATTCATGGCAGGGCGAAGTACCACTGAACAGATTTTCAACCTCAGAATAATCTGTGAGAAATACCTACAGCACCAACAACATCTATATCATGTGTTCATAGACTTCAAGAAGGCATTTGACCGAGTCTGGCATGCAGCTCTATGGGCAACCATGAAAGTGTACAACATCAGCCCTAAAATTATAGAAGTCATCAAAAGCCTGTATGACAAGGCTACCAGTGCAGTCCTCCATAACAGCGTCATCGGGAACTGGTTCAGAACAACAATCGGTGTGCGTCAAGGATGCCTACTCTCTCCAACACTCTTCAACATCTTCCTAGAGCGCATCATGTCAGATGCTCTTGCAGACCACGAAGGCACAGTCAGCATAGGGGGCAGAGCAATCTCCAATCTTCGTTTTGCGGATGATATTGATGGATTGGCTGGAGAGGAACAAGAACTTGAACAGCTTGTACAGAGGCTTGACACCACCTCCAGAGCTTATGGAATGGAAATAAGTGCAGAGAAGACCAAAATGATGACCAACAACACCAATGGCATCAACACGGACATCAAAGTACAAGGCCAATCCCTCAACACAGTGCACAGCTTCAAATATTTAGGAGCCATTGTGTCAGACAATGGGTCTCGACAGGAAGTCCTCTCCAGGATCGCACAAACAACTGCTGCCCTGACAAGGTTGAAGCCCATTTGGAAAGACAGAACCATCAGTCTACATTCCAAAGTAAGACTGCTGCGCTCTCTGGTCATCTCCATCTTCCTATATGCTTGCGAAGCATGGACCCTCACAGCAGATCTCCAACGAAGAATACAAAGCATGGAGATGAGGTGCTACAGAAGACTTCTGTGCATTTCCTATACCCAACACATCACCAACGTTGAAGTCCGACAGACCATCACACAAGCCATTGGACAACACGATGACCTGCTCACAGTGGTGAAGAAACGGAAACTCCGATGGTATGGCCACGTCACCAGATCATCAGGCCTTGCAAAGACCATTCTGCAAGGCACAGTGCAAGGAGGTAGAAGAAGAGGGAGACCGAAAAAGAGGTGGGAGGACAACATTCGAGAATGGACTGGTTTGACACTGAGCGAAGCCATGAGGGCTGCTGAGGACAGAGAAAGATGGAGTATGCTGGTTAAGCGATCATCTGTGGTGCCCCTACGACCTTCGGGTTATGGGACAGGATAGGATAGGATAGGATAAAGAATTTAAGCCAGCCCGGCTACATAATAATAATATTTTTGTCACAAAGTGAATTATTGCTTTTACAGTGCACCACGTATTTGGGTGGGCTTGTGTTATTTAGCGCAGTCAGCGTCAATGAAAGCGTCAGCGCAAGAATTTGAACTATGAATTAATTTTGCTTATTAGCGAACTTCGTTTAATTAGCGGACTTGTTGGGTGTCGTGAGTCAAGAATACTCTATAAAACCATGTACCCGGGAGAAATAAAGTCCATTCCACACTTCAGCTCATGCGCTATAACAATCACAGAGATATTTCTTTCTTGCCGACATGCATTTTCCACTGCGCCTTCAATCACTCTATTTTAAGGTAGGAAATTTGTTCCATATATAAATCTATGTTTTATTATTATTAATTTTAGTAGTAGTAGTAGTAGTAGTAGTAGTAGTAGTAGTAGTAGTAGTAGTAGTAGTAGTAGTAGTAGTAGTAGTAGTAGTAGTAGTAGTAGTAGTAGTAGTCAATTCAATCAATTTATTTAGTCTGTTCACAAATTATGTGATTTTAGACTATAAAACAAAGAAACAAAATAATATTAATGATAAGGTGGAAAAAAGGAATACCAATAAATAAATAAATCATAAATAATAATGATAAAAAGAAAACAAAATTGAAGAAAAAGAATAAAGCAGCAACAACAAACCCATAAGAACTTATACTGATTAAACAATGTAACCTAATGAAGCACCATCATCTTAACATCTAAAATACATCAAATAAAATAATTATAAAACTTTTTCTATCTGTGTACACGCTATAATAGATGCGATTGTCAGCATCAATTCATTATCAGCTAATATTGTTTTTACATCATTGTACTGTGTGATCACAGTATTAATATTATTTTCTATGAATAATTTGTTTAGACATGGGCAGTGTAATATCAAATGTTCTACAGTCAGAGCATTTGAGCATACACATTTGACATCTTTAGAAAATTTAGTTTTCCATGAATTTAATTTTAACTTGTAGACAATTTTTGTCAAATGTCTGGAGCTAGACAAAATATTATTGTGTACATTTTTAAGAAAATAATTGTCCACTATTGATATCAATTCATAGTAGGAGAGGCACATGTTATGATTAACATCAGTAGGCTTACTTGCACCATCTTTAGCTAGTTTATCAGCTAATTCATTACCTTTTATTCCACAATGAGAGGGAACCCACAGAAAATCAACTGTAACATTTTTAATTAATAAACAGTGTAAAAGATATTTGATTTCGAAAATCATTTCTCTTCTAACTGAACAATTCCAATTTTGTAGCGCATACAAAACAGACTTTGAGTCTACACATAACACTATGCCGAACAAATCTAATGTTCATGCAAGAACACAATTCAAAGCCATAATAATAGCATACAATTCTGCAGTAAAGATTGAAAATTTTCTCCCTAAATAAAAAGACTTTTCAATATTAAGATCAGGAATAACATATGCAGCACCGGCATCAGAAGTTTCAAGTAGTGAACCATCTGTATAAATTTTTAATTAATTGAAGTAAATAGAATTTAAACGTTTCTTTACACTATTAGCTAACATATTTATTTCTTCATTTTTATGTAAATCTGTGTAATCTATATCAAACTGAGCCCGTAAGTGTTCCCAAGGGGGGAATTTTGGGTGAAACAGGAACAGATTTTACATTACTAATACTAATATCACAATTTATCATCACTGCTTCTGTATAATCATGAATAGTCTGAATGTATGGAATATATTTTGATCTTTTGGGGAATTCGTTTTTAGAAGACAATAACACTTCATCGGTTACAGAATTGTCAATACATAAACTTCTAAGAACATATTTTAAAGCAGCTAATTTACGTTGATCTGATAAAGAAAGTTTGCCTGATTCATTATAACAACGTTGCGTATTCGTATGCACTGGTACGCCAAGAGCCAATTTTATTGCTTTACTATCTATACTCTGCAATTTATTTAAGAGTGATTTTGGCGCTGAAAAATACACATCTTGTCCATATATCAATTTCGATCGAACTAGAGAAGTTGCTAGATGTAATAAAGTCTTTGTATCCTGACTCCAAGCTTGTACATTTATTATTTTCAATAAATTTAATCGTTGTCTTGCTTTATTGATTAAATATTCTATATGATATCTCCAACTTAATTTTGGTGTAAAATAGACACCCACAAATTTTATAATTTGTTTATAAGCAAGCCTTTCGTTGTCAAGTTTTAATTCTGGTAAACATTTTGGATTTTCCCCGTTGTTAAATAACATTAAACTAGTTTTTTCCCCGGATAATTCCAGACCATTTTCTGTCACATATGTAGACAAATTATTTAGTTCAGTTTGATATATTTTTTCAACATAAATAGTACTTCTTTTATTTGTATGCTTTCTTAATTTAACATTCATCCACATGAGTATTTCTCGATAAACCCTTAGGTAGGTCATGCATTAATAAAGTAAATAAAAGAGGTGCAATTATAGAACCTTGTGGAATACCGGTATTAACATTTTGAAATGTAGAATATGTTTTACCAATTCGTGTACATACAGATCATTCATGTAATAAACTTTTTATATACATATAAATATGTCCACTAAACCCTACTGATTTTAGTTTATACAGTAATCTAGAATGCCACGCAGTATCGTATGCTTTCTTTACGTCAAAAAATGTAGCAAGCAAACTTTTTCTTTTGGAAAACTGCTTTTTAATATGACTAGAAATTTTAACAAGATGATCAGCAGTGCTTCGGCCCTTGCGAAATCCTGCTTGATTAACAGGAATTACATTATTTTCATCACGATAAAATAAAAGTCTCTGATTAATTATTTTTTTCCATAAGTTTACCCACCTGTGAAGTTAAAGCAATAGGTCTATAACTGTTAACAGATGTAGAAGGTTTACCCTGTTTGAGGATAGGAATTATTACAGACTGCTTCCAGACTACTGGTACAGCTCCACTTTCCCAACATTTTTGGATAAGTGAGTGTAATAACTTCTTCCAATTTAAGGGCAAGTGACTTAACATCTGATAAGAGATACAGTCAATCCCAACTGATGAATTATTAGTTTTAAATGAATTCAAAGCGTCTATCATTTCATCAAAAGTGGTAGGACTATTAATATATAAATTTTCATCTGGAATTGGGTCTTCATACTGTTCTTTGCTTTGGTTGTTTAATCTATATTTTAAATTACTTTGACTTAAATGACTAGACAAGTTATTTTCAGAAAAAAATCTAGTGAATTCCTCAGCTTTATCTAAAGAAGACCGGTCCTGATTTGGCTCGGAAGAGTCCGCTGGACCTAAAGCAACAATCAATCAATCAATCAATATCTAAAGAAGAAGGAAACAAATTATTTTCTTGTTTAACAGGATAACTCTGTAACTTGTAAACCTTCTTTATTTCCTTGATTTTTGTCCATACTTTATAAATATCTTTAGATTCTAGAACCTCTTTTTTGCAAAATTCTATCCAGTGACTTTTCTTTGCTTTAGCAATAATTTTGTTAGACTTATCGCTTGTATCATCAAATCTGGCTGTTGATAGTAACTGGAGGGTTGAGGAAGATTGTTTAGGCAGTGACCATTTGCCTATTTTAATAACTTTTAATGAATCTGTTCATGATAGTGAGACAGATGTTGAAGATAAAATTCCGAAATTTTTGTATAATCGGGCAGACTGGGAAACGTTTTATAATTATTTGATATTATATTCTAATGTAAATATTGAAAATAATAACGTGAATATTTTTATGAAAATTTCGTGACACTATTTTAAAAGCTGCACATTTGTCTATTCCTAAACTTCAATCAAGAAACTTAAACAATCGACGTGGTAATGCTTGGTGGACAGAAGATTGCAAAGCAGCAGTTCAGTTTAAGAAAGAATAGTATAAACAGTGGATTAAAAACAAAACAAACGAAAACTTTATTAACAAAAAAAAAGCTCAATTTCAGTGTAGTAGTAGTAGTAGTAGTAGTAGTAGTAGTAGTAGTAGTAGTAGCAGTAGTAGTAGTAGTAGTAGTAGTAGTAGTAGTAGTAGTAGTAGTAGCAATTTAAGGAATTATCATTAATAGCAAAAATGACATGGACCTTTTTACATATCAATGGTTCTAATTTAGCGATTTTCCATCTCAAGAGCTGCTCAAGGCGCTGAACGATTCAGGATCTAACTCAAACCGCCTGAGACGACAATATGCAGCTTTGGGCGCTTCGTTTGACGCACAGACCAGTGAGCACAACCCTGAGAGAGCGGGGATAGGATAGAAGGGACCTAGTGCGTGCTGGGTGTATTTGTGTAGCCGGCACTCACCCATCAAGGACATGAGCGTCAGGACCTTTAAAGTCCATGCGATGAAGCACGCGAGTGCACAGAATAGACCTCGTTTATACTCTCATCCCAAAGAATAGGGGCGCAGTGTTCCAGGGTCACGTTGTGTGTGTGTGTGTGTGTGTGTGTGTGTGTGTGTGTGTGTGTGTGTGTGTGTATGTGGTTTGTTTGTTTCTTTGTGTACAGGTCGTCAAGCAGCTTGGAACCACTGACCGTACGGGCTGCAATGTTATTGCGTGACATTCAATGCTTCAGTCGTTCTGCCGTTGTGTACACCACTGCCAATTTGATGTATGAAGAGTATTATTACGCATCGACAATTTATTGTAAGTGTTATAATCAATAACTATCGGACTTATAAAGGACAATTTATTATAAGTGTTATAATGATCAATAACTATCTGACCTATAAAGGTTATGTTCACCTCTAGGTACAAAACTTAACACTAAAACTTAAGAAGACGGCACCTTAAGCTGTCCCTACAGTGTCAACGATCAGGCAATGATGAACGCTGCGGATTCGTGTTGAACAGAAACATAACGTCGACTTATTTGTGGACAGTTTGCTCCTGTTAACGCTGAACAGGCTTTTTACATCGCCTTAACGTTGACATGTGGGACTCGACTCTTAGTGTAGCTATTCCTAAAAACGTGTGTACCAGAATATGAACTTACATTATCTATGCATCCCTGGCAGGCAGCTCTATGAGCAACCATGAGAGTGTACAGCATCAGCCCTAACATTATTGAAGTCATGTATGACAAGGCTACCAGTGCAGTCCTCCACAATAGCGCCATCACTTTAACCCTCGCCATCACTGGTTCAGAACAACTATCGTCGTGCGTCATCTTCCTGGAGCGCATGATGTCAGATGCCTTTGCAGATCACGAAGGCACAGTCAGCATAGAAGGTATAGTACTCTCCAACCTCCGTTCTGCGGATAAAATTGATGGATTGGCTGGAGAGAAACAAGAACTTGAACAGTTGGTACAGATGCTTGACACCCCCTATAGAGCCTTTGGAATGGAAATAAGTGCAGAGAAGACCAAAATGATGACCAACAACACCAATGGCATCAACATAAACATCAAAGTCCAAGGCCAATCCCTGAACACGGTGCATAGCTTCAAATATTTAGGAGCCATTGTATCAGAGAATACGTCCCGACAGGAAGTCTTCTCTAGGATCGCACAAACAACTGCGGCCCTGACAAGGTTGAAGCCCATTTGGAAAAACAGAACCATCAGTCTACACTCCAAGGTAAGGCTGCTGCCTTCCCTTGTCATCTTCATCTTCCTATACGCTTGCGAAACATGGACCCTAACAGCAGACCTACAACGAAGGATACAAAGCATGGAGATGAGGTTCTACAGAAGACTTCTGGCCATTTCCTATATCAAGCACATCACCAACAACGAAGTCCGACAGACCATCACACAAGTTATTGGACAACACGACGACATGCTCACAGTGGAAGAAACGGAAACTCCGATAGTATGGCCACGTCACAGGAGCATCAGGCTTTGCAAAGACCATCCTGCAAGGCACAGTGCAAGGAGGCAGAAAGAGGTGGGCGGACAACATTCGAGAATGGACTGGCTTGACATTGAGTGAAGCCATGAGGGTTGCTGAGGACAAAGAAAGATGGAGTAAGCTGGTTAAACGATCACCTGTGGTGCCCCAACGACCTTCGAGTTACGGGATAGGATAGGATAGGATAGGATAGGATATCTATGAACATCTTTATCTTAAATCAGCCCACTTTATTCCTGACAGAAGCGTGTTAAGCGTTGTGTGGTAGGTCTGTCAACAACTCAGATGTGATGGTATCACATTTGTGCTACATTATTTACATGCAAAGCTTAAATCTACCTTTCCTTTTTTAAACTGGTAGCATATATCCACAACACACATGCTCAAAACACGCAAACGCACACCGTCAACACCACCAAATGCCAACGCAACACTCATATGGACCTACAGTCATATATAGGCCTACACACCAACAAAAACACACGCACGCGTGCGCTCTCTCTCTTTCTCTCTCTCTCTCTCTCTCACACACACACACACACACACATACACACACAGAGTATTTGCTTGTAAGAAAAAGCGATATCAAATCTCAAAATGGCGTTCGTGACGTCTTTATGACGCAATAAACTCCGTAATCTGTTTTGGACAACGATATCTTTCATCTTCAGTGTTGAAATTGTGGGAACTGAAACCGCAGTTGATGATGTAAAAGATTAGGTGCGGAATGCACATCAAGATAATTCAGGCAACTTACAGTTGTTTATTTCATTTCGTCACGAAACAGATCTCAGATGCCGAGTCGTGACTAAATAAAGTCCAACGAGAAAATCGCCATTTTGTGTCTGAGACGCGCACGATAGATCCGAGCATTTTGTTTTACAAAGTATGCAATAATAGAGTAGGCCTATATTTACCTTTGATTTGATTTTGCGTTGTTGCTAGAAAAAACTTTGTATAATGTTTCTAATTTTGGTCGGTCGATGTTGTTGAGAATTTCTGGAATTACTTGTTTATTATCGATCGAAGCTTCCCGATCTTACGAGTAAATATTTGTCGAATCATCTACATTCGTAAACACGTATGTGACGTAGGATAGTGCATAGTTCCGTTGACGAGTTTTATTTTGATTGGGTGTTATTGCGTCATGCTGGAATGTTCGAACTTTTTCTCGATTGCAGAGAGACTATAATAAGTAACCCGATTCCACCCCCACCCCCTTCCCAGTCCACTATTCGCTCATGTGACGCGGGATTTTAATCTACCTACCTAACCTTGTGATGAAGATTTTTTATGAGGATCTTTGTAGAGATTTTTGGAAAGCGATCTTGTATGCAGTTGTTGATGTTTGCTGAATTTAAGTTGGAAAACTTTATACGACGACTCCTGCCTTGTTGCTGAGTGAACAGGCTGCGTGGATAAACGAATTCGAGTTACACTTATCAAGATTCAATCATCGGGGCTAAATCCACTACTAATAAATAAACGTGCAACAGTGTCTCCATCACTTCTTTGTTTGTTGGACTTTCTTAGATGCACCTTACAATCTAAGGACGCCCGATTGTCAAAGTTGACACTGAAGATGCCTGTCATGATGTGAAGATGCCTGTCAAGATGTGAAGATGCCTGTCATGGTGTAATTTATAAGATGTAACAACAAATGGATTCACTGTTTTGCCATCGCGCGACAGCTGTTTGGTCACAACAGGCGCCATTGACGTTCCTTAACAATTATCGGAAAAGGAACCGATCATAAATATTATTTTTCTAATTCATTCACAAATATTTCATAAAACGCAGGCTTTGAAACCTGCACATTTAAATTCTTGATATAAAGACGGTATATTTTATGCAGCATGTAGCAACGCAATGTGAGGGACGAACATATCTAATACTTTATTGGCAAATCCCTACAAAGAACAGAAGCGCAAACGTGGTTCGAACAGTACAATAGCAAATACAATCCTGGCTAGCAATCATCACAACATCTTGCAACACCGAATGTGACACAGAACAATACATACTTCGTACTTTTTAACACAACATACAGATATACAACATGATAAACACAAACACCCCGCCCCTTCTCACCCATTCCCTACCCTCTCCCCTCCCCCCTATCTTCCCTACCACCCTCTCCTACACAGACTGCTATGTGTTCAATAATTCTTTTCTTTTTTCTTTTTTTTTAAATTTTATTTACCTTATTGTCCCTTTTTCCATAGGGAAATTCTCAACATAATAAATACTACCACTACTACTACTAATAATAAATAATAATTTTAAAAAAATTTCTTTTTCAAATTATACAGGATGCTATCAAACGCTTTTTCTTCAATCCAACTCAAAACGCGGCGATCTGAAGAGATCGCTATTACAAAAGTCGGAAAATATTTTTGTTGGTGAATTAAAAAAAAAAAAGATTGACTGCATCTGCATCAAACATGAACAGTGGGTTTGTGTTCGTAAATACTGTACACTATTTATGTCATCTTATTTATGAAATGTTGTGTTAAATCTTTTTTTTTTCTTTACTTAGGTAATAATTAAAATTTTAATGACAATTTTTAAGATGTCAAGCGCGGCGATCACACTCTAAATGCGGTACCGCGTTCTATGAATAACAATTATTATTATTATTATTATTATTATTATTATTATTATTATTATTATTATTATTATTACACAATCCCGCTGGAGATTCTATTTAATTATGACTATACAATACAATACTTATAATGCAATATGATAGTGTAATAAGTTTCGTCCACAAGTAGACCATGAAGGAGGTGTGAAGTAAGAGTTGAATCTTTTTCCATATTATTATAATCGTTTTCTTCAAATCAATTTACTATTTAATTTTTATTTTAATGGATAGTTTCACGGTGTTTTGTTGTTGTTGTTTTTGTTTGTTTTGTTTTGTTTCTTTTCCTGCAGCTTGGGGCGCGAAGATGGCCTAATGCTGAAGAACAAAATAACCAATGTCAAGCCATAATATTGCAGCCCGTACAGCCAGTGCTTCCATGCCAATTGACGGCCTGCAATTAAAGTCTACATATTTACTTTAAACACTCACAGACAAACACACACACACACGCACGCACACACACAAAATGACCCTGAAATACTTTGCCTCTGCTCCTTGGGTTGAGAGTATAAACCGAGGTCTAGTCTGTGCACGCACGCATTCTATCGCACGGATTTTAAAGATCCTGACGCTCATGTTCTGGGCGGGTGAGTTCGGGCTATAAAAAGGCACCAAACAAGCACCAGTTCCCTCCTCCCCATACACGGATTTTAAAGATCCTGACGCTCATGTTCTGGGCGGGTGAGTTCGGGCTATAAAAAGGCACCAAACAAGCACCAGTTCTCTCCTCCCCATACCCGGTCGCCCAGGATTGGGCGCCATTGTCTCTGCGTCTGACGCACAGACAATGCACCTAAAGGCTGCAAGTGGGCGTTTGGGGCAACTTGAGTGAGATCCTGTATCGGCCAGCGCCTTGAGTGAGATCCTGTATCGGCCAGCGCCTTGAGTGAGATCCTGTATCGGCCAGCGCCTTGAGTAGCTCTTGAGCTAGATAAGCGCTATATAACAGTGATTAAATAAATTAAATAAATACGACTACGGGGAAATGATAGATGGATGAAACAAGCAAATCAAGACAACGGGGAACGCTGGCAACGAAACAACCAACGTTTCATTTAGGTTCGTCGTGTCATTTTCACTGCTGAACTTGCATCAACAATAGTACTACATGTCAAATTCCAGCACGAAACTATTAAATCTACAATCACAATTTCAAAAAGCATGTTTACTTCTTTAAGATTAATACATAAGGGCCGAGGGTGTCGTGGTTCAAACCGAGGCTAGGCTACCAAGGGAAAATGTGAGAGGTTCTTCTTTCGCCTTAACCATATGTTAAACAATCCGGTCACTTTGTCAAAATGGCGGGTGATAAACTTAGATATTTAGTTCGTTCAGGGTGTCTCAGTTCTTCGGGGTGCATGCAAAGGTGCTTGGCGCTGCAAGTTGGCGTTCTTGTGGCTTTTTGGCCAGTGACTTCTGCAGCTGCTGGAAGCAGACAAAGAGAAGATACATTTAGCCCAGTCGGCAGGTTTACCATGTGAGGTTAAACCTTAATCTTATTCCAGTCGGCAGGTTTACCATGTGAGGTTAAACCTTCAACCTATTCCAGTCGGCAGGTTTACCATGTGAGGTTAAACCTTCATCTTATTCCAGTCGCCAGGTTTACCATGTGAGGTTAAACCTTCCTCTTATTCCAGTCGCCAGGTTTACCATGTGAGGTTAAACCTTCATCTTATTCCAGTCGGCAGGTTTACCATGTGAGGTCAGACTATCTTATTCCAATCGGCAGGTTTACCATGTGAGGTCAGACCATCTTATTCCAGACGGCAGGTTTACAATGTGAGGTCAGACCTTCATCTTATTCCATCTTCAATTAAAAGGCTGAATGAATGAATTTAAGAAAGAAAGATATTTCTCTTATATAGCGCACTTACAAGCTCAGAGAGCTTCTCAAGGCGCTGGCCTGTAATATCCAGCAATCACACAATAGTTTGCTGAAGTCAGGATTCAAACCCACGTCGCCCAAGCGCACTCACACGTCGTGCGCTCTGACCACTGAGATAACCTTGCCGCCTTGAAAACTATATCGTGTTAGCCGATGCCTTCTGTAGCTCTCTCTATCAGGGTATCAAGAGGCAGAAGCGAGGTTTTGTTGGCAGCGTGACCAGCACCACAATGAATAGGAGAGCAAGGTTGGAATATGTCAGTTGTCAGGCGTCGTTTTGTTATGTTTGTTCGTTCGTTCGTAGGGACTAAACAAAACCTCGGTGCATCCGAAACCAGAAGGAAACAAATGAGAAGATTATATTTATTGTGGGGATGTAATGCCATGTTAGTGTTGTCTACTGTTCTCTCTCCACTGGAGTCCCGCTCTAATCATTGGCATTATTAACCCATTGATGATTAGAATGGAATGTTCTGACGTGCACACCTCGCCACACAGAGCTGCTCTCTCTCCCCATCCATTAACACCACCACCCAACCTCCCAAACCACTCCCAAACCTATCCACGCGCTAGATTGTCGATAGTAGATTAATAGAAGCTAGATTACAGACGATTACGCCTTCTCGACTATCTTACGTAGGCTTAGGGCTGTCCGCATTCTTGTTTTGCGAAAAGAAAACTTTCTTACTATCTTCTTTCTAACGTCTTCTCTTCTTACGTATGCATTTCTTTCTTTCTTTCTTTTTAGAAGCTGAACTTAAACGGAGAAAAAAACCTTCGAAATATTTTGGAACATAATAATGGCGTGTGTTATTTTCTTTCTTACATTCTGTAACGCTGTTTGTTGGTTGTATTTATTCCTTCCCTTTTTTTCTCTTTTTTTTTTAACTTTACCTGTCCTGGCAGCTGTTTGAACATCGAGTTTCTGACTTTATGTAAGGATGAATGGGTCACTTTGTTGGTTTAGCATCAACATATACAACTTCACTCTGTGTGTGTGTTTGTATATGTGTATATGTGTGGGTGAGAGAGAGAGAGAGGGGAGGAGGGGAAAGGGGGGAGGTAAGAGCCTATCTAGACCCACAACCCGATACTTACTGAACAATTACCTCCCTTGTCTAATCCGAAAAACCCCAGAACTGTACATAAAATATCCATACAACAATATGTAACAATGACAACAAGTGACAATAAGCAAATCAATTATATTATGTTATATTAAAGCGACTGGCTGATCAATACTAGCACTGTTCGTAGCTCTCTCGTCTTTAACTAATCTCAGAAACTGTAGCAGTCAACACAGAGAATAAAGTACACTGCACTAAGCGCTGAAACTAGGAATTTGTTTTATGTGCTTGACATGCAAGTATGATTGTGACGAAATAGGGTGTATGATGCAGAAGCCCAGGTGATTGTGTTCCTGTCGTCCGGGGCACACGAAGTGTCAAGGCGGTGACGAGCACGCAGTCCCTCAGACAGCACCCCACATCAGAACGGAGAATAAAGTAGCGGTGGCACACACACCCTCAGTCAGCACCCTCACACCAGCATGGAAGAGAAGGTAGCGGTAGCCACGACGGCGACTTAAGGCCAACAGTCATGGTGGAAGTGAAAGTCGAAGATTTAATAAGAATAACAATAGTAACAGGCCCAATCTGTAAACAAATAAATCGTCTTACTAACCTATTTCATACAGAAGGTTAACACTATACAACAATATTCCCTTCCGCCGTCCGCCATCTTGACCTGTTTATATGTGCATGTGAACAATTTAATGCAATTCTTATTTTAACAATTTATATTTCTTTTCATAAACATAGTTGTTTATACAAATATACATTGCACATATAACCACACTTCCAGTCAAACAATCTTGCTTCAACTTCACTCTCACCTTCGTCACCCCTCTCCCCGTTATAATAGATTATATCCCTTCATTCACAATTATCTCTCTCTATCACGCTATAATACAACGCCATCCTTCCGTCATATTCATCACCCCTCTCTCTCTCTCATTTTAACATATATATACTTTATCATCACCCCTTGTGTAGCAACATCGTCAACATTTCATTTGCATATTCACACAAGAAAATCATATAAAAGTCATATACGAAAATACTATAGAAAAATCTCTCCCTTTCCCCCTCATTCACCATCATTCATTCACGTACGCAGGCTCAGAATGCATAGCCACTAAGGAATTGAATTACTGGTTTCACACTTACTTTTTAAGTTTTCGGCCTTTGACACACGGATACAACACCAACACACCACAATACAACGCGACACACCACAAAATGTTATCCGTTTGAGAGTAATAAAGTTTGTTAACGTGCTGTTGCTATGCTTTGCACTAGGAGCATCTCAGTACTTGCGAAGTCCCTGAGCCTTGGAAGGTTCCAAATAGATGGAAACACAACCTTAAGAAGGTACTCTACACTTACTAACACTTATAAGTGGCAGTAACAATCTTTCCGTTACAGTTTTCTGGTCATTCTTGTCCTGACGAAGGCACAAGACCTTGGGTGGTTCGAATTACACATAACACAGTGTGACGTGGGGTTTTATTGTTGCTGGGCTCTGCACAATGGAATGCTGTAACCCTCACGTCTTATTCTTTGGGGACCGCTAGTGAGTCACCCGGTGAATTACTTTAATACATTTATTTGTTTAGCTCGGTCTGTGATAAGGCTGGGGTACAGATATAAATAGAAAAATGGTAAAAGATCACTGTCACACTAGCTTTCACACGGCTATGAATCATATGTAGTCCAGCCACTTGATAACAGTAAAAATCACACATTTATATCCTCTACTCTATACACGATCTTCAAAGTACGAAACTAACTTAAAAGTTCAATTGTCAATGCGAATGGTTCGCTCGCTGATAATCTAGGCAGCTACTTCATCGGGCACTGGCTACTAGCGTTCATGAAGAGTGGACTACTGTGGTCCTTTTGATACAGTTTTAGTGCACTGTTTCCTGGGCATTTAACTGAGTGGTTGACGCGCTGCATTGAGGTCGCTTCTACGACACGCTGTGTTGTCGTTGCTTGTGTTCAACGGGTGGGCTATCTGCGCTCAATGCTGTAGATGCCTCGGCAGCCAACTCGAATCGTATCGAATAGATTAGGTTCTGTTCTTTGCTGAGTTGGGCTCACGATATACCGCCTGCTCGTCTGTAACATATGAGACGAAATTCTGCACAACCCTGAATAATAGGTCTGTGGAGAGCGTCTCACTGAAAGCCAAAGTAGCCCTCAGTGATAGCTCCACATCTCTATACATAAGCGACGAACATTCTGCTAAGTTGGTGGTCCACTGGAATCTCCACTCTAATTTCCTATACATACATAACTATAAATCGTGGCAAACTATACACATAAAGAATTAATAATATTACAAACATTCACTGGTATAGCCACTGGTCTGCAAGCATACATATAGGTTAAACAACAGTGGTTCCGTCAGGTATACAACATGGCGTCAAACCCGGTCGTGCTTGACACGTGTTCGGCTTCTCTACGTGGTAAGGCAAAGTCAGACTAACAATTCAAATCTATGCATAGCAAATTCCACAAACATAATTTCAACAATAATATAAATACATCACGATGAAACAGAAGTATGTTCATTTACCTGTTCGACAATGTCAGGCCGTGGCTACTTGATTGAATTCGAAAATTCACCAAGCACTGCTGTCTAATCTTCGCAGGAGAGAGTCTGTCAGAGAGTACTGTGTACTCCTTAGCGTCTCAAACTCGACTGACTTCCTACCTGGCTTTGACTGCATCAGCCAGAACTGGTTCTAACCACTCTACCTGTGTCCCGATTGGATGAAACAATATAAGTGGCTATAAAATTCGAAACTCTATCGTAGGCTGCGATGATGTCACTAAACGGCTCGCAGCTCGCAGTGTGTGCGTACACATCAGTTATACCTTAATCGTCTGCTATAGACTACAGTAACCTTCTAAGTTTTACTACTGCTAAACAAGCAAAATAGTGCAGGGTAAACGGGTCTGCTTGTTACACACAGCCCTTACGAAAACCGACTATCCTTTATCCTAAGATAACACAGTCTTTTCGTTCAAAAAACATCTGCTCTCAACAACTACCAACCTGACTCTGCTGGGCCAAAATCTACCTGGTTCACAGTACACGATATTGAGCTAAACTCAGTATCCCAATTTCCCCGACTATGCGTTATACGCTATGCGTTACCCACGTGAAAATCATACATACTTGGCTTACATACGCAGTAAAAAATGCTGAAAGAAAACTTTGTACACTGTATCACTAGAGATGTGCAACTCTGCACGATATGTAACTACGGCACAACTACTATTATTGTGCCTTGAAAACTCGTGTCGTCACAGTTTTCATGTGGTTTTTAAAACTTTGAATTGAAGGAGAGTGTCTGACATCGGAGGGAAGAGAGTTCCAGAGCTGAGGTCCATAGACAGAAATCGAGCGGAGACTATGTAATTTCCGTTTTAAGTGGCCTTGGCGGAGGAGTCGAGTATCGCTCGAAGAGCGAAGGGTGCGAGAAGGAGTGTACAGAGTGACTAACTCAGTAAGATATTCGGGAGCTGATCCAGGGATGATAATATAGCAAATACAGGCTGCTTTATACTTTATGCCTTTTAAAACAGGTTACCAGTGAAGTTTGCGCAAGAAAGGGGTGCATGGTTGCTTTCGATTTGACTTGAAAACAAGCCTCGCAGCAGCGTTCTAAAATTTTTGAAGGGTGTTTTGTGCGAGGTGAAGCACTGTAATGCGTGTGTTGGAATAATGTTTATGAATTTGTTGTGGATGAAAGCTGATCGTTGTGTATTCTTAATAGATATGATTTAATATGTGATTCGGCGCCTGCTGTAATTTCTTTTGGGTTATTGTATTGTATTGTATTGTATTGTATTGTATTGTATTGTATTGTATTGTATTGTATTGTACTGTATTGCATTGTATTGTGTACAATCAGCACACGAGTCTTTCGTTGGTCTTCTTGTTAACACATAATACGACCGACAGGGATCAAACTGGTATTGTAAATAAGCTAGTTTGTAATGGGGCATTACGGTGTTAAGGATCAGCCTGTCATTGTTTGTAATTAAAGTTAATGGGTTAATGTAGCGTTAGTGGGTTAAGGTCCGCCCTATACGGCCAGTGGGAGAATACACGTGGCGAAATAGCAATACAATAATATCAATAGCAATATAATAATATCAATAGTAATATAATAATATAAATAGCAATATAATAAAATCAATAGTAATATAATATCAATAACAATATAATAATATCAATAACAATATAATAATATCAATAGCAATATAATAATATCAATAGCAATAATATAATAATATCAATAGCAATATAATAATATCAATAGCAATATAATCTTGTTCTCTCTCTTCATTCTGTCATCTACGTGCTCGGACAATGGCAAGTCATTCAAAAGTGATTCCAGACATTCATATACAAAGCCGAAAAATTTGCATTTTCAAAAGTGTTAATTTTCTTTGTAGCGACTGGGTTTTATTTTAAGGAAACAAGACGTGTTTAGAAACTGCTGAAGGAAAATGATCTTGATCTCTGACAAAAGTACCAATACGAATGACGTAACATGCTTAGCATATTTAAAGTATCCGCAAAATAAAAATGATGAATTTAAGATATTCTTGATATTCTGGAGGTAATGCAAAACACGGTTTTAAACCAAAAAGTGAAATTGGGAGCGACGGGCCCCCCGACAACCGCAATGCTACAGAAGTATGGCCCAGGATTTGAAATAGCTGTATATCACTACAGAAGTATGGCCCAGGATTTGAAATAGCTGTATACCACTACAGAAGTATGGCCCAGGATTTGAAATAGCTGTATACCACTACAGAAGTATGGCCCAGGATTTGAAATAGCTGTATACCACTACAGAAGTATGGCCCAGGATTTGGAATAGCTGTATACCACTACAGAAGTATGGCCCAGGATTTGAAATAGCTGTATACCACTACAGAAGTATGGCCCAGGATTTGAAATAGCTGTATACCACTACAGAAGTATGGCTCATGATTTGAAATAGCTGTATACCACTACAGAAGTATGGCCCATCATTTGAAATAGCTGTATACCACTACAGAAGTATGGCCCAGGATTTGAAATAGCTGTATACCACTACAGAAGTATGGCTCATGATTTGAAATAGCTGTATACCACTACAGAAGTATGGCCCAGGATTTGAAATAGCTGTATACCACTACAGAAGTATGGCCCAGGATTTGAAATAGCTGTATACCACTACAGAAGTATGGCCCATGATTTGAAATAGCTGTATACCACTACAGAAGTATGGCCCATCATTTGAAATAGCTGTATACCACTTCAGAAGTATGGCCCAGGATTTGAAATAGCTGTATACCACTACAGAAGTATGGCCCAGGATTTGAAATAGCTGTATACCACTACAGAAGTATGGCCCATCATTTGAAATAGCTGTATACCACTACAGAAGTATGGCCCATGATTTGGAATAGCTGTATACCACTACAGAAGTATGGCCCAGGATTTGAAATAGCTGTATACCACTACAGAAGTATGGCCCATCATTTGATATAGCTGAATACCACTACAGAAGTATGGCCCATCATTTGAAATAGCTGTATATCACTACAGAAGTATGGCCCATCATTTGAAATAGCTGTATACCACTACAGAAGTATGGCCCATCATTTGAAATAGCTGTATACCACTACAGAAGTATGGCGCATCATTTGAAATAGCTGTATATCACTACAGAAGTATGGCCCATCATTTGAAATAGCTGTATACCACTACAGAAGTATGGCCCAGGATTTGAAATAGCTGTATACCACTACAGAAGTATGGCCCATCATTTGAAATAGCTGTATACCACTACAGAAGTATGGCCCATGATTTGAAATAGCTGTATACCACTACAGAAGGATGGCGCATCATTTGAAATAGCTGTATATCACTACAGAAGTATGGCCCATCATTTGAAATAGCTGTATACCACTACAGAAGTATGGCCCAGGATTTGAAATAGCTGTATACCACTACAGAAGTATGGCCCATCATTTGAAATAGCTGTATACCACTACAGAAGTATGGCCCATCATTTGAAATAGCTGTATACCACTCCAGAAGGATGGCCCATCATTTGAAATAGCTGTATACCACTACAGAAGTATGGCCCATCATTTGAAATAGCTGTATACCACTACAGAAGTATGGCCCATCATTTGAAATAGCTGTATACCACTACAGAAGTATGGCCCAGGATTTGAAATAGCTGTATACCACTACAGAAGTATGGCCCATCATTTGAAATAGCTGTATACCACTACAGAAGTATGGCCCATCATTTGAAATAGCTGTATACCACTACAGAAGTATGGCCCAGGATTTGAAATAGCTGTATACCACTACAGAAGTATTGCCCATCATTTGAAATAGCTGTATACCACTACAGAAGTATTGCCCATCATTTGAAATAGCTGTATAGGAAAACTCAACCAAATCGCATTTGCGGTTTTTGAGATTATGAGCAAAAGGTGTTTAGCAACAAAATGCCTCAAGTGACCTTGACATTTGAGGTAGATCGAAAAGAATGTCAGGCGAGGCAGGCCACTAACCTAGGTAATTTCCTATGAAGTGTGGCCACTAACCTAGGTAATGTTCCTATGAAGTGTGGTCACTAACCTAGGTAATGTTCCTATGAAGTGTGGTCACTAACCTAGGTAATGTTCCTATGAAGTGTGGTCACTAACCTAGGTAATGTTCCTATGAAGTGTGGTCACTAACCTAGGTAATGTTCCTATGAAGTAGTCACTAACCTAGGTAATGTTCCTATGAAGTTTGGTCACTAACCTAGGTAATGTTCCTATGAAGTAGTCACTAACCTAGGTAATGTTCCTATGAAGTTTGGTCACTAACCTAGGTAATGTTCCTATGAAGTTTGGTCACTAACCTAGGTAATGTTCCTATGAAGTAGTCACTAACCTAGGTAATGTTCCTATGAAGTGTGGTCACTAACCTAATTAATGTTCCTATGAAGTTTGGCCACTAACCTAGGTAATGTTCCTATGAAGTGTGGTCACTAACCTAATTAATGTTCCTATGAAGTGTGGTCACTAACCTAGGTAATGTTCCTATGAAGTTTGGTCACTAACCTAGGTAATGTTCCTATGAAGTTTGGACAAAATCCGTTCAGTGGTTCTTGAGATTTGGCTTCCAACGGACGGACGGACAGAGACATTTGTCTCGTTCTGATTACCCCCGACTATTTCAAAGAATTTCCAGATATGGGGTTAGACTTATGTATCAGTGGGAATACTGAGTTACAGTGCCTTACCTACAAGACTTATGTATCAGTGGGAACACTGAGTTACAGTGCCTTACCTACAAGACTTATGTATCAGTGGGAACACTGAGTTACAGTGCCTTACCTACAAGACTTATGTATCAGTGGGAACACTGAGTTACAGTGCCTTACCTACAAGACTTATGTATCAGTGGGAACACTGAGTTACAGTGCCTTACCTACAAGACTTATGTATCAGTGGGAACACTGAGTTACAGTGCCTTACCTACAAGACTTATGTATCAGTGGGAACACTGAGTTACAGTGCCTTACATGATCATCCAGCGCTCCCAAACAATAACCTTCCCTATTAAAAGGGGGTCCCCCGTTGGGGTGCCGGGGGTTTCAGTATAAATAGTATCCCCACTTTCTGGAAATTTAGTGCTTTAAATTCCCACTGTCGCTGTCTTTCTCATTTGCTCTTTCTCATTCTTGCTCTGTTCTACCAATCTGCTATACTATCTTCTTCTTCGTTAGACCAGTCACCTACCTTTTTTCTTCAAAACTCTTCCGGGACAAGACTCCTTATTTGTGTGTGAGGTCTGTTGGATCAGCTTGGGAATATTGGACGCTTTCTGCCAGGTGGTCACTAGGGCTTCCTATGATGTTATTATTTAGCAATGTAGGCATTTTATATGTATGTGTTTTGTTGATAATTTATAATGATGTTTGTATTCTATTTTGTTCGATAAATTAGAGTACAGCCTCAGCGTCCCCTGCGTGGTATGTCTTTATTGTAAAGTGACTGGCTGGTGGAGAGCTTTCAGTTTTACCACTAGGGTTGTTTCAGCAGATCTTTTATGCGGATCGGGGGTTGTCCGGTCCTGATTTGGCTCGGAAGAGTTCGCTGGACCTAAAGCAATAATCATGTAATGTAATGTAATTAAAAGGGGGTTGATGTATTATAAAGAAAGAAAACATAAATAAAGTAGCCCACTCACCTCCACCATTCTTGTAGCAGATGTAGGGAAACCTCCACACATTTCCCAAGTCAATGGCGAACCCAATGATGGCGAGCAGAAAGTCCAATTTCTTGTCCCACGACTGTCTTCTTTCTTCTCCTTCTCCTATATTCCCCAACTTGTCAATTTCCTCTCTCCATTCTTCTACATCCACGCCATTATTCACAGGTGCAGATTCACCGTTGACGTGAACACTCTGTACATTTCCAATAATTGTCGTCTGCTCCGGACCACAGTTTCCATTTGTTTTAGGTCGTAAGACGAAACGACTTTTCGGTCTTTGTTTGTTTGCGTGGTTTTTCTGTTTAAAGCCGTTCTCTTGCGTAGTGTCGTGTTTGCAGTCACCTTCATGGATTGTTCTACATTCGCTTCCACTGTTTGTTTCTGTTGTTAGACGTGCCTCGTGTTCAGTTCTGACATTTTCTCCCATTGTGTCTCTCTCTGACTGCATCCTCTGCTCAACGCTGCATCCATTCTTTGTTTCGTTTTCCAAAATGCAGTCGCGGACGATGTTGGAATTCTGCGCCAAAGACAGGGGCGGGTAAAAAGACTTGGGACCAGCGTTGCCGTTACTTTGGTTACTCCATTTGTTGAAGACGTTGCCCATTTTGTGCATATGTCTTTTAACACAAAGCCTGTCAAACACTGAAAATTGTAAACCACTGTGCTGGTGAATCTGAAAACTAAAAACACTGTAATGTATTATCTCTGACCAGATTGGACGAACATCAAGGTAACTGGTATCAATACTATTCCTAATTAGCTCAATGCATATGTTCAAAATGCAGTATAGGAAGCTTGGAAAGAGTGCAGCCCACGCTAAGTGGGAACAGTATGGTAGTGACTGTCACATACACAGTGGGAACAATATGGTAGTGACTATCACATAGTCTACACAGTGGGAACAATAATGGTAGTAACTGTCACATAGTCTACACAGTGGGAACAATATGGTAGTAACTGTCACCTACACAGTGGGAACAATATGGTAGTAACTGTCACCTACACAGTGGGAACAGTATGGTAGTAACTGTCACATACACAGTGGGAACAGTATGGTAGTAACTGTCACATAGTCTACACAGTGGGAACAATATGGTAGTAACTGTCACATACACATTGGGAACAATATTGTAGTAACTGTCACATACACAGAGGGAACAATATGGTAGTGACTGTCACCTACACACTGGGAATAATATGGTAGTGACTGTCACCTACACAGAGGGAACAATATGGTAGTGACTGTCATCCACACAGTGGGAACAATATGGTAGTAACTGTCACCTACACAATGGGAACAATATGGTAGTGACGGTCAACTACACAATGGGAACAATAAAGTGACTGTCATCCACACAGTGGGAACAATATGGTAGCGACAGTCACCTACACAGTGGGAACAATATGGTAGCGACTGTCACCTACACAGTGGGAACAATATGGTAGTGACTGTCATCCACACAGTCACTATATAAAGGAAATGGAATATCCTCTGCCTAATCTTTATTGTTGTCAGTTGTGATAGGAAAACATTAATAGTTTGAAGAGCCATAATTCTTTCTAGCAATAATTTGTCCTTGCTGTTCAGTGTTGGTAGTTCTGTGTTTGTGTGTGTGTGTGTGTGTGTGGGTGTGTGTGTGTGTGGGGCTGTATTCATGGCGTTTTGGGTTTATAAACCTTGCACACTTAGTATACAATGGGTTCACAAAACAAAATGGGGTACCAATTTGTAAACCCATTTTGTTTTCCATTGAAATGCGCTGAAGTGCTCTTTAAGTGCATGCAAGTGCAGTTGTAGTGCATGGAAGTGCAGTTGTAGTGCATGTGCACTTAAAGTTCACTTCGCGAAGTGCAGTTGTAGTGCATGTGCACTTAAAGTTCACTTGGCCAAGTGCAGTTGTAGTGCATGTGCACTACAACTACACCAGGTCAAGTGTAGTTGTAGTGCACATGCACTACAAGTACACTTGACCTGGTGTAGTTGTAGTGCATCTTCCAGACGGGTAGGATAAGGAACTTTCCTCGACGATTAGGGTAAGGCAGTGCCTCGACGATTAGGGTAAGGCAGTGCCTCGACGATTAGGGTAAGGCAGTGCCTCGAAAAGGGTTAGGGTCAGGGCTAGTTGCAGCGCTGCAACTAGCCCTGACCCTAACCCTTTTCGAGGCACTGCCTTACCCTAATCGTCGAGGCACTGCCTTACCCTAATCGTCGAGGAAAGTTCCTTATCCTAGCTGTGTTTTTGAACAAACTTGACCTACTTCGTCTCTAAGAGGCGAGGAAAATTGCTAAAAGTAGCCGTTTTTCGAAGAAAGTTGACCTAATTCGCCGCCTAAGAGGCGCGAAGTACGTCAAAGGACCCCATTTTGACATGAATACAAGTATGTGTGTGTGTGAATGTGTGTGTGTGCCTGCATGGTTTTATCTACAACTGTAATAGACAATGAAAAGAGAGTTGTGTTGCTGTGGTATTGCAATAATGTACCAATTTCAACTGTGATGTATTATAAATAATATTTATATTACAGCTTCAACAAAGTGATAGTCAATGACATCTGTTGTTCTGTATTATTGTGTGTGATTTAACATGATTTTTATTAGCTGACTGACAATATTGTAATCATATAACTGTAATTTATTATCCAACTGCCTGTTTTAATAACCTCAGTCTTAAATTAATAGTCAGCCACTCACTAGAGAGTGCGTGTGTGTCCGTGTGTGCGTGTGTGTCCGTGTGTGCGTGTGTGTCCGTGTGTGCGTGATATATATTGGTTATTTATATATAAGTGTATATTTTACATTTCAATTTTAGTGTGTGTGTGTGCGTGTGTGTATATGAATAACGGGTGTGTGTGTGTGTGTGTGTGAATAATGGTGTTATTAGTAGTGTTTCAGTTCATGGAGTTGCATTGTGTGTGTTGTATGTACAGCAAAAACGCTTTTTGTTTACAGTTACTATTATTCATTAAATGCTTCGTGTTTGCTCTGTGTCGGCACACACATTGTAATGTCTTGAAAGAGATAATAAAGTTACCTTATGCTATCGTATCTTATCCTATCTTATTTTAAAGTACCTTATGCTATCGTATCTTATCCTATCTTATCTTAAACGTAATCTACATCGCAACCTTCCTGACATCATATCCGGTGTAAAAATAACCATAGTACTCTCATTGTTTATTACTAAAAGCGTTGCTGACTGTTGAAAATAGCGTTGCTAGTCTGAAGTCTGTAATAGTTATTTGTGTATTGTTGCCCTAGTGTTAGTGTTTCCTCAGAGCTGACAACACCAGTTACGTCACTTCATTGGATACGTCACTGGCTGTGTCACTTGTTGGCATCGTTATAGAAGGTATTTCCCTTCATATAACTGTTGTTAACCAATGTGGGGGTTATGTGGTGGCACACAAATGGCATTTCTCTAGGCGACGATTAAATATTGGTATTGGAGCATTCAGCGATAGCATCAATCATAGCGTATTACCAGTATGAATAACACTCCCAAAAATCAGCCAATCAACAATCACCATAGGCTGCCATTTTGTCACTGCGGCCTGTTTTTTGATTTGGTAGTGTATTTAGAGCACGTTCATCCACAGAAAACAACATCATTGCTTGCGTGAAGTACAAAGAGTGTCAGCTATTAAACAAAAATGATGTCTCCAATGGATCCCCAGGAACCTGAAACGTATTTAAAAAACAGGTGTCTTTACTCATTACATTTTAGGGAGAAAACTGGCTGTCATAGAGCGCCCTGTTATGGAAAATGGCTGTTTAATACGTAATTCCTGCAATGGGTTTTAAGGCTGGATATACATTGTATTGTTTTGTATTGTATTCCATTGCATTGTATGATATCCAATGGTATGTGACCCCAGTTTAATTCTTTCAAGATTTCCGTTTCTCTTACGTTTGAATTATACGTTATCACAGAGTTAATTTTAAAAGTAAACTTTAGCATATGGTAGTATTAACAGGTCACCTCTGAGCCTCTGTCTTTAAACTACACCTTCCTATCCTATCCTATCTGTTACACTCAGTTTGATGTTGGTGTTTTTCTTTATCAGTATCTGATTCAGCCCCGATGCTTGAATTCCTGATAGTTGTGTAACTCAGATTCGTTTATCCACGCAGCCCGTCCAAACAGCATACAAGTCACAAAGTCGACGTATGAAGTTTTCCACTTTTATTCAGCACACATCAACAACTGCATACAATTCTCAACTCAACTTAACAGCTTTCAAAAACTATCTACAACAACACACGGAGCATCGAATATATAATTTTTTCTCTCAACTCGAGATGACCTCAGTTTGTTCTAGAAAATGACGCATTACAACCAATCAGAATTAAAGATCGTCATCGCTGACTTACGTCATACATTGTTCTAAACATACCCGGAACCTTCTCTTGCTTCGACATGTATCGGGAAATTTCTATCGAGAGTAAACACGCAGATCCAGAAACTTCCCCAGTAATATCGACTAACGCAAATTATCAACGTTATACAAAGCCTCTCCTAACAACAATGCAAACTCAAATCAAAGGTAAATAAACTCCATTATTGAATACTTTGCAAAACGAAACGAATAGATCTATCGTGCGCGCTTCCGACGTACTACCATTCGCGTTTCAACGTAACATAACCCCCCACTCAAGAAGAAATTTACCCAATTTCTTTCAACAACGTTGAAACGTAATGCACAAACAAAGTTTAGAATTAAAACTTGTTTCAGACTGTCTGAACACTGTCAATATTCTCAGCTCATTCACACAGAGTCAATGGTTTTCATCTTCAAATCTGTCTGGATATTGTCAATGTTCACAGATCATTTACCCAGTCAACGTTTTTCATTTTCAAGTCTGTCATTACCAATATTCTTAGTTCGTCCACACAGTCAATGTTCTTTCGTTCGCAAGGAAACGACGCCCTCGTCAGTTGCGGTCGTCATCGGCCCAGGGTCAAAGACGATGATCTCGTGGGCTTTCCTGGAGTCAGTGCATCCTCCGTTGTCTCCCTCTTCCATCGAACATCCGATGAAGTCGACGTTGTCAGCTCCCAAAATGCATTTGCTGGATCTCACGGTCAGGTTGGCTTCTGCGGGACGGTGGAACAGCTCCCTCAAGGTCTGCAGATGCTCCTTCCAGGTCTGGGTGTGGACTTCATGTTCGACCAAAGTCGTAGAGCCTGGGACATCATTGAAGTTATGGGGAATCTCGCCCATAAGGTCCTTGAGCTCAATCTTTTGACCTTCCGTCAAGCGTGGTCCTAGCTTAACATCATTGATGCCTTCTTCGCTGTGGAAGTCTCCCAGTTCCAACAGTTCCTCGCTGTCAAAGCTGTCGTCGGTCACAGCTGCTGTGGCTGTGTGCACAGTCTCTGATGGCCTTTCCACGTACAGCTTAAGGAGGTTGGCGTGGTATATCTTGGAATGCTGACCGACCTTCACCTTGTAGTCGTTGATCCCCACCACGGTCTCCACTTCGTACGGGCCTTTCCACTGCATCAGCAACTTATTATGATCGGTAGGTAGCAGCACCAGCACTTTGTTGCCAGGTTTAAACTTCCTTTTCACAGCCCTACGATCGTAGTAGTGCTTTCCACAGTCTTGGGACTTCTTCAGGTTTTCTCTGGCTATCTCGAGAGTCTGCTCCAGCTTCTCCCGTAGCTCAAACACGTACTGGTAGCTGTTCTTCACCTCTGGGGTGTCTACTTCTTTCGTCCACAGTTCTTTTAGGATGTGCATCGGCCCTCGGATGGTTCTTCCGTACAGCAGCTCGAACGGAGAAAAGCCGGTGGACTCCTGCGGTACTTCTCTGTAGGCGAAAAGTAAGGCGTTGACATAGCGATGCCATTGTCTGGGCTGCTCGCTGCACAGTTTCTTCAGGGTGGACTTCAGCGTAGCATTGAACTTCTCGACAAGCCCGTTGCACATCGGATGGTAGGGTGTCGTAGTCAAATGCCGGATGCTCAGCAGTCTGTTGACCTCCTTCATGCAGTCAGAGACGAACTGCGTCCTGAGGTCTGTCAGGATCTCTTCAGGCACTCCAAGTCTACTGAACATGTCCACTAGCGCCTCTGCAACAGTTTCAGTGTCAATCTTCTTCAGAGCCACTGCTTCTGGGTACCGAGTCGCATAGTCCACTAAAGTCAGTACCCACCGATGACCTTCTTCACTCGGAGGTCTTATTTCGCCGATTAAGTCTAAGGCCACCCTCTTGAAAGGTCGGTCGATCAAAGGCATTCTCTGCATTGGCACTTTAGGGACCCTTCCTCGAGGTATGGTCTTCTGGCAAATGTCACATGATCGGCAGAAACGGCTGACGTCCGCATGAAGTCCTGGCCAGTAGAATACCGCCTGGATTCTATCCGACGTCTTCTTGATACCCAGGTGACCTCCCATGATTGAGTCATGCGCTACTTCCATCACCTGGCGCCTTAGGGGTAACGGTACCAAAACTTGACGTAGTGGTTTACCTCCGTTGACCCTCGGGTGCTGGAAGATTCTATACAGGATCTTGGCCTTCACCTCAAAATAGACCGTACCACTGCCTTTGGTCACGTGGTCTTGGCGGTTCCTGTACTTGTTTAAAGTACTATCAGCTTCCTGGAGCTGGATCAGCTTATCTCTGTCCACGATGGCAGCTTTGGAGTTGTCGGCGAACTTCAGTGGCGTAGACATCTTGTCTCTCTTGGCCTGGGCCCTGGTAGTAACAGCACCGACAATCTCTGGTCGGCAGGGCTGAGCCGGAGTAACCACATTGTCCCGTAGCAGCTCTGTAAGGTCTCCGTCGGGAAATGGCAATGGATCCTCCTCCACAACTTCGACGTGTTGGGTTGAGACAGGACTCCACTCTGGATCGGGGTCGTCGGGTGGTCTCGCGCCGTCGATATTCCCGATCATCAAATCATACAGCGGCTTCTTCAGGCAAACCGCTTCGACTTCGCCTATGTGGAAAGGGGTGTTGACATGAATTTTTGCAACTGGCGCTTTCACACATTTGCTGTCGGCCATGAGTGTCCATTTAGAATCGCCAGTGAACTGTTCTTTAGCGATTAGATTTTCTCTGACAATGACCCCACTGCAACCAGAGTCTCTTAGGACAGTCACTTCATGATTTCCGACGCGTCCCTTGGAAACAGGCATGTTCTGGACGGTCATCGCTGCGCTGGCGACGACGGGGATGGATTTCCCGTTGGCAAGGAGGAGTTGGCCATCGGTCATGCACTCTTGCACGTCCGCAGGAGTAGCTGTGCGCTTGGTCTCACTCGAAAGAATGACGCTCCCGCCGCACACTTGATGGTCAGATCTACTGTTTTGCCGTTGATTGGAGAAACGCCTCTGTCGGTTGCCCACCGCTGCATTGTCCGTACTGCCCCGCTGTCCGCTACTTTTGTTTTGAGGGCAGTTAGAAGCTCTGTGGTCTGTAGCGTTGCAGGTGAAACAGCCCCTTGAATGCCCTTCCCTGGGAGGAGGCGTGGAGTCAGTGTGTCTCTGGCTCGTCTGGCTCCCCTGGATCTGGTTCCCATGGTTTGCAGTCTTCTGAAAATGTTTCGTCGCGCTGGGTGGCCCCAGGGTCTTCCCTTGAGCGATGAGATATCTTTCAGCAGCCTCAGTCACATCTTTAAGCGTCTGCAGCTTTTGTTCTTCTAAGTGGGTCGCTAGGTCCTTGTGACAGGCATTAAGAAATTGTTCCTTCACGATCAGGTCGTGGAGACTGTCGTAAGACTTCCTTTCGCCTGATAACTCCACCCACTTGTGTAGATATGACGACAGGCGCTCCACAAACTGCTTTGGCGTCTCGTCTGACTTAGGCCGGCATTCACGGAAGCGTTTACGGTAGCCCTTCTCTGTAAAGTTGTAGCACTGCAACAGGGCCTCTTTCAAGACGTCGTAGTTTTTGGCGTCATCGTTCGACAGTCTGGTGTAAACTTCGAGAGCTTGCCCCGTCAGAAGTGCACTCAGTCGAATCGCCCAGTCTCGAGGTTGCCAATTGGAGCTTTCGGCGAACCTTTCGAATCTCGCCAGATAGCTGTCGATCTGGTCCTTCCCGTCGACGAAAGCTGGCAATTTTGGAGCCGTATGGTCGTTGGTGACTTGTGGCGCATGCTGATTGTTCTGGATACGCGCCAACTCCAGCTGGTACTGACGCTCAGCCTCTCTTTCCTCTCTTTCTTCTCGGCGCCGCTGTTCTTCTGATTCTCTGTCTTCTCGGCGACGTTGTTCTTCTATTTCTAGACGCTTCTGTTCTAATTCTCTTTCTTCACGCCGTCGCTCATCTTCTCTTTCTTCACGCTGACGTTGTTCTTCTCTTTCTTGTATTCTCTCCTGAGACTTGACGTACTCCGTCAGCTGTTTGCCTTTTAGATTCAGTTGCATCCCTTTCTGCCAGAAGTCAGCCATCTTGATGCTTCTGGAAAGTTCTTTTCTGGAAAAGTTCTTTTTCTAGAAAGTTCTTGACTGTGCTGCCCCCTTCTAGACTGTTCTAGAACAGCACGCTTTCTGCAGTAGCGCTGATGCTTGTCACTAGTCGCTTTCGCTGACGCAGGCCCCGCTGTCCTCGTCGTATGCGACGCTGCACCACGCTGGTGTTGATGTACACGCTCCTGTGCTGAAGTAGACACGACGTCCGCTCGTCGCTCTCTGTAACACTGGCGATGTAGCTCCGAGACTGTCCCTCGACGTAGTCTTGCGGCAGCCACGTAGTCCCGATCTGTTGTTCGCTCACGAAGCAACTCTTCAGCGACTACACGCCCTTGCAGTCAACCCGAACCTATCGGATGTAGTCCCAGTATGTTGGCCCCTCTCGACGCAACTCGTTGGCGGCTACCCTCGATGACTGCCTCTCGTAACGTTGACTCGCTTGTTGTAGCAGTTGAACCCTTGGCTATGGCGTGAATCGCGGCTTGACCCCCAAAATGTTACACTCAGTTTGATGTTGGTGTTTTTCTTTATCAGTATCTGATTCAGCCCCGATGCTTGAATTCCTGATAGTTGTGTAACTCAGATTCGTTTATCCACGCAGCCCGTCCAAACAGCATACAAGTCACAAAGTCGACGTATGAAGTTTTCCACTTTTATTCAGCACACATCAACAACTGCATACAATTCTCAACTCAACTTAACAGCTTTCAAAAACTATCTACAACAACACACGGAGCATCGAATATATAATTTTTTCTCTCAACTCGAGATGACCTCAGTTTGTTCTAGAAAATGACGCATTACAACCAATCAGAATTAAAGATCGTCATCGCTGACTTACGTCATACATTGTTCTAAACATACCCGGAACCTTCTCTTGCTTCGACATATATCGGGAAATTTCTATCGAGAGTAAACACGCAGATCCAGAAACTTCCCCAGTAATATCGACTAACGCAAATTATCAACGTTATACAAAGCCTCTCCTAACAACAATGCAAACTCAAATCAAAGGTAAATAAACTCCATTATTGAATACTTTGCAAAACGAAACGATTAGATCTATCGTGCGCGCTTCCGACGTACTACCATTCGCGTTTCAACGTAACACTATCCCGTATCTCAAAGGTCGTTGGAGCACCCAGATGATCGTTTAACCAGCGTACCCAATTTTCTCTGTTCTCAACAACCCTTATGGCTTCGCTCAGTGTTAAACCAGTCCATTCTCGAATGTTGTCCTCCCATCTCTTTTTCTGTCTCCCTCTTTTTCTGCCTCCTTGCACCGTGCCTTGCAAGATGGTTTTTGCAAAGCCTGATGCTCTGGTGACGTGGCCATATCATCGGAGTTTCCGTTTCTTCACCACTGTGAGCATGTCAGCATGTTGTTCAATGGCTTGTGCGATGGTCTGTCGGACTTCCTTGTTGGGGATGTGCTGGGTATAAGAAATGCCCAGGAGTCTTCTGTAACACCTAATCTCCATGCTATGTATTCTTCGTAGTAGATCTGCTCTGAGGGTCCATGTTTCGCAAGCGTATAGAAAGATGGAGGTGACAAGGGAGCGCAACAGCCTTATCTTGGAATGTAGACTGGTGCTCCTGGGCTTCATTCTTGTCAGGGCAGCAGTTGTTTGTTACGATCCTGGAGAGAACTTCCTGTCGGGACCCATTGTCTGATACAACGGCTCCTAAATATTAAAAGATTGTCATTGGACTTTGATGTTTATGTTGATGCTATTGGTGTTGTTGGTCGTCATTTGGGTCTTCTCTGCACTTATTTCCATTCCATAAGCTCTGGAGGTGGTGTCAAGCCTCTGTACCAGCTGTTCAAGTTCTTGTTCCTCTCCAGCCAATCCATCAATGTCATCCGCATAACGAGGGTTGGAGATTGCTCTACCCCCTATGCTGACTGTGCCTTCGTGATCTGCAAGGGCATCTGACATGATGCGCTCTAGGAAGATGTTAAAGAATGTTAAAGAGAGTCGGCATCCTTGACGCACACCGATTGTTGTTCTGAACCGGTTTCCGATGGCACTCTTGTGGAGGACTACACTGGTATCCTTGTCATACAGGCTTTTGATGACTTCCATAATTTTAGGGCTGATGTTGCACACTCTCATGGTTGCCTACAGAGCTGCATGCCGGACTCGGTCAAAGGCTTTCTTCAAGTCTACAAACACATAATATAGATGTTGTTGGTGCTGTAGGTATTTCTCGCAGATTATTCTGAGGTTGAAAATCTGTTCAGTGGTACTTCGCCATGCCCTGAATCCTGCTTGTTCTTTAGCTATGATTTGTTCAGCTTGGGGTTTCAACCTGATGAGTATTACAGTATTTTCAGGAGGACCTTGCTGGGATGGCTGATGAGGCTGATGGTGCAATAATTTTCACATTCCTGAAGGTTACTCTTTTTGGGAAGAGTGATGACAAGCGACTGGGTCCATGGTGTAGGCCACTCCCCACTCTGCCAGATCTTGTTACAGATAATGTGCCTTCACAGTAAGTAGCGAATTACTCCATGTCAAATGCACCCCGTAGGGGTGCCGGGGGTTTGTGTATAAATAGTATCCCCACTTTCTAAAAATTTATTGCTTTAAATTCCCACTGTTGCTGTCTTTTTCCTTTGCTCTTTCTCATTCCTATTCTGTTATATCAGTATACTAGATGTATCATCTTCGCTAGACCAATCACCTAACTTTTTTCTTGAAAACTATCCCACAACTCCTCATTTGTATATGGGGTCTATTGGGTCAACTTTGGGATATTGGACGCTTTCTGCCAAATGGTCACTAGGGTTTTCTATCCTATCCTACCCTATGTTATCCCGTAACTCAGATGATCGTTTAACTAGCGTACTCCATCTTTCTCTGTCCTCAGCAACCCTCGTGGCCTCGCTCAGTGTCAAGCCAATCTATTCTCGAATGTTGTCCTCCCAACTCTTTTTTGGTCTCCCTCTTCTTCTATCTCCTTGCACTGTGCCTAGCAGGATGGTCTTTGCAAGGCTGATGATTTGGTGATGTGGCCATACCATCGGAGTTTTCGTTTGAAATTAGTGCAAATAAGACCAAATTGATGACCAACAACACCAATGACATCAACATGGACATCAAAGATCAAGGCCAATCCCTAAACACAGTGCATAGCTTCAAATATTTAGGAGTTACTGTATCAGACAATGCGTTTCGACAACCAAGAAATACAAAACATGG
>CM072521.1:68544488-68879488 GCA_036898135.1 Oncomelania hupensis | reverse complement strand
TTGACGGCAAACTTTCAGTGATGAAAAGTCACAAGACACTGCTGTTTGTGTTGTGCTCGCAGGCAAGACACACATTCAATAGTTAAATGTAGACAGTTAAGATTTGTGTGCCTCAGGTATGGTAAGTCAATGCTTTCCTCCACATCACACTGCTTACAGCCTCCCCTCCCACTTCACCCACCCCTCTCTCTCTCTCTCTCTCCATTTCTGTGACTCGCTCACAGTGTGGCTTGTTTGTGGGGCTTTCCTGTTTGTGGGGCATTCCTATCCTATCCTGTTTGTGGGGATTTCCTAAGCCTCACTTTTGTAGATTTTACGGAGTTCAATGTTGAGCTTTTCTAAGACTGCAACACTTTCACATTCGCGATGAGTCTTGGATAAATCTTTCCAAAACTCTTACTACTTTTTAAATTATAAATAGTTGTTATAATGGATTCTGAGCATTTCCTATACCCAGCACATCACCAACATCCGTTTCTTTACCACTGTGAGCATGTCATCGTGTTGTCTAATGGCATGTGTGACGGTCTGTCGGACTTCGTTGTTGGTGATGTGATTGTGACCCTGATCGAAGTGGACGCCTGCCCATCCGCGCGGAACAGGCGTCGCACGCGTTTGACTGCGCAGGACCGGATAGAGCCGTCAGCTCAGGATCAACCGATCCGTCACATTTAGCCAAAATATCCTCTTCCGTTATTGAGGAGGGGATGTCCTGAAGGACACTCTCCACAACAGAGGTAGGGTTAGGTATAGAGCAGGAAACTGGCATCAGTCCTATCTCAGACAGTCCGACTAGCCTCTGTTATTATGCTCGGGATATACAACTTATCAGGTAACCGTCGCCGATCGGCCTTACACGGTCGATAGGGCCCACCGAAGCTTAATAATAATAATAATAATAATAATAATAATAATAATAATAATAATAATAATAATACAGGATGCTATACGCGCCTTTCCCCAAATCATTCAGGCTCAAAGCGCGGCGATCTATACCAACATACACGCTCACCTGTCTCATCCAGGAAGACGGAAAGAAAATCGAATTTTTAATTTTGAAATTTTTATATTGACTGCGTCCTGTACCATTATTGAAGGGAGGGAGGAAACCGGAGTGCCCGGAGAAAACCCTCGGTGACCTCAATAGTCTCGTACCTAAGTCACTTACGTTTGCCCCTTGCGGGAATCGAACCCGCGACCTTCGGCATAGGAAACCGGCGACTTATCCACTGCGCCACGAGGCCACCCAAAGCTTGTAGGATTTCGGCAAACCTCCAGTTCTGCGACTTCGATGTCAGTCAGTTTGCTTGACCGCAGGACTATGTAGTAATACACAGTCAGTTTGCTTGACCGCAGGACGGTGTAGTAATACACAGTCAGTTTGTTTGACCGCAGGACTATGTAGTAATACAAGTCAGTTTGCTTGACCGCAGGACTATGTAGTAATACACAGTCAGTTTGCTTGACCGCAGGACGGCGTAGTAATACACAGTCAGTTTGCTTGACCGCAGGACGGTGTAGTAATACAAGTCAGTTTGCTTGACCGCAGGACGGCGTAGTAATACACAGTCAGTTTGTTTGACCGCAGGACTATGTAGTAATACAAGTCAGTTTGCTTGACCGCAGGACGGCGTAGTAATACACAGTCAGTTTGTTTGACCGCAGGACTATGTAGTAATACAAGTCAGTTTGCTTGACCGCAGGACGGCGTAGTAATACACAGTCAGTTTGCTTGACCGCAGGACGGCGTAGTAATACACAGTCAGTTTGCTTGACCGCAGGACTATGTAGTAATACACAGTCAGTTTGCTTGACCACAGGACTATGTAGTAATACACAGTCAGTTTGCTTGACCGCAGGACGGCGTAGTAATACATAGTCAGTTTGCTTGACCGCAGGACGGCGTAGTAATACACAGTCAGTTTGCTTGATCGCAGGACTATGTAGTAATACAAGTCAGTTTGCTTGACCGCAGGACGGCGTAGTAATACACAGTCAGTTTGCTTGATCGCAGGACGGCGTAGTAATACACAGTCAGTTTGCTTGACCGCAGGACGGCGTAGTAATACACAGTCAGTTTGCTTGATCGCAGGACTATGTAGTACTACAAGTCAGTTTGCTTGACCGCAGGACTATGTAGTAATACACAGTCAGTTTGCTTGATCGCAGGACGGCGTAGTAATACACAGTCAGTTTGCTTGACCGCAGGACTATGTAGTAATACACAGTCAGTTTGCTTGACCGCAGGACTATGTAGTAATACACAGTCAGTTTGCTTGATCGCAGGACGGTGTAGTAATACACAGTCAGTTTGCTTGACCGCAGGACTATGTAGTAATACACAGTCAGTTTGCTTGACCGCAGGACGGCGTAGTAATACACAGTCAGTTTGCTTGACCGCAGGACGGCGTAGTAATACACAGTCAGTTTGTTTGACCGCAGGACTATGTAGTAATACAAGTCAGTTTGCTTGACCGCAGGACTATGTAGTAATACACAGTCAGTTTGCTTGATCGCAGGACTATGTAGTAATACACAGTCAGTTTGCTTGATCGCAGGACTATGTAGTAATACAAGTCAGTTTGCTTGACCGCAGGACTATGTAGTAATACACAGCCAGTTTGCTTGATCGCAGGACTATGTAGTAATACACAGTCAGTTTGCTTGACCGCAGGACGGCGTAGTAATACACAGTCAGTTTGCTTGATCGCAGGACGGCGTAGTAATACACAGTCAGTTTGCTTGACCGCAGGACGGCGTAGTAATACACAGTCAGTTTGCTTGACCGCAGGACGGCGTAGTAATACGCAGTCAGATGTATGATTACTGTTATGCCATATAAAAGAAAGAGAAATCTCTTATATAGCGCACTTACAAGCTCAGTGAGCTTCTCAAGGCGCTGGCCCGTAATATCCAGCAATCACACAATAGTTTGCTGAAGTCAGGATGCGAACCCACGTCGCCCAAGACGCACTCACACAAGTCGTGCGCTCTGATCACTGAGCTATCCCTGCCGCCGTATGGCTAATGTTATGTAATATATATTTCATTATATGTCATGTATGGTTAATGTTATGTAATATATATTTAATTATATGTCATGTATGGTTAATGTTATGTAATATATATTTAATTATATGTAATGTATGGTTACTGTTATGTAATATATATTTAATTAAATGTCATGTATGATTAATGATTTTGTTATGTAATGCATGGTTATGTCATGTATGGTTAAAGGTATATCATGCATAATTAACATTATTTCATGTATAGTTAGTGGTATGTCATGTATAAAAATGTGTTCATTGGTACTTCGCCCTGCCCTGAATCTTCAACTATGATTTGTTCGGCATGGGGTTTCAACCTGTAGAGTATTATTTTCAGGAGGATCTTGCTGGAACAAGAACTTGAACAGCAAGTACAGAGGCTTGACATCAAATCCAGAGCCTATGGAACGGGAATAGGAGCAGAGAAGACCAAAACGATGACCAACAACACCAATGGCATCAACATAAACCTCAAAGTCCAAGGCCAATCTCTCAGCACAGTGCCCTGACAAGGTTGAAGCCCATTTGGAAAGACAGGACCATCAGTCTACATTCCAAGGTAAGGCTGCTGCGCTCTCTTGTCATCTCCATTTTCCTATACGCTTGCGAAACATGGACCCTCACAGCAGATGTACAACGAAGAATACAAAGCATGGAGATGAGGTGCTATAGAAGACTTTTGGGCATTTCCTATACCCAGCACATCACCAACGACGAAGTCCGACAGACCATCACACAAGCCATTGAACAACGCGATGCGACCTGCTCACAGTTGTGAAGAAACGGAAACTCCGATGGTATGGCCATGTTACCAGAGCATCAGGCCTTGCAAAGACCATCCTGCAAGGCACGATGCAAGGAGGCAGAAGAAGAGGGAGACAGAAAAAGAGATGGGAGGGCAACATTCGCGAATGCACTGGTCATGAGGGTTGCTGATGACCGAGAAAGATTTAGTACGCTGGTTAAACGATCAGTTGTGGTGCCCCAACGACCTTTGAGTTACGGAATAGGATAGGATAGGACAGGTGTACTGACACTGCACAAGTGAACATGTCCAACAGTCTCAACAACAGTTCCTTCCCTTTGGTCTAGATCGTTAAGTTGCAGTGCGGACTGCAGCAATATAGAAAAGTGACTTGTACTCACTATTGAGTTTCTTGCTGACGAGAGCATTGACAGAGGTGTAATCTGTGCATGCCTACACTAGAAATACAATACATATCATAATGCGTTGTAGAAATGTTGCTTCCACTCAAGCAAAGAATTTCCACCATTACTACTTGCTTTATTATTATTATTATTATTATTATTATTATTATTATTATTATTATTATTATTATTATTATTATTATTATTATTAGTGTTGTTGTTGTTATCGGCGATTGACACGTCGCGCCATCTGAGAGCAACAGCAGAAGGCGAAAACTCTCCACGTCAGCATCCCTCATGTCTCTCCAACGGCCCGTATGGCTGAGGAATTAGATAGATAGATAGATAGATAGATAGATAGATAGATAGATAGATAGATAGATAGATAGATAGATTAGATTAGATTAGATTAGATTAGATTAGATTAGATTAGATTAGATTAGATTAGATTAGATTAGAATAGAATAGAATAGAATAGAATAGAATAGAATAGAATAGAATAGATTAGATTAGATTAGATTAGATTAGATTAGATTAGATAGATAGATAGATAGATAGATAGATAGATAGATAGATAGATAGATAGATAGATAGATAGATAGATAGACAGACAGCACACCAGCTCAATGCCTATGTGAGAAGCACTGTTTAGTGCCTCCACATTTTGCTGGCTGTGGGCTATTTATAGCTTGCCTGCACCCTCCCTTCCAGTGAAAGGAAAGGAAAGGAAGCATCGGCGAAGCTATTTATAGACAAACAGATAGATAGATAGATTTTTTTTCTGCTCCTCCTCTCTGTTGTAACAAGAGCCCTAGTTTTACCCCGCACACCTTGAGCTTTTGCTTGTTTATTCAGTTAGACTTAGAAGGTTACAGTTAGTCTCTAGCAGACGACAGAAGTGATCATGCGTAACACAGTTGCCGCTTGAGGCGAGCACAGTTAGTGACATCATCGCAGCCTACAATGGTGTTTCGAATTTTACAGCCACTTAGATTTTTTCAGCCAACCAGAACACAGCTAGAGTAGCTAGAACCAGTTCTGGCCGATTCAAGGATAGAGATAGAACGTCAGTCTAGTTTGAAACGCTGAGCAGTACACAGTACACTCCAGCAGAAATCTCTCTCCTGAGAATATTAGACAGCAGTACTTGTTGAATATTCGAATTCAATCAAGTAGCCACGGCCTGACATTGTCAAACAGGTAAATGAACATACTTCTGTTTCATCGTGATGTATTTATATTATTGTTGAAATTATGTTTGTCAATTTTGCTATGCATATTTGCGTGACCACGTGGAAGAATCCGACCACGAAGCAAGCATGATCGGCCGACGCCATGTTGTATTATGGACAGAACCACTGTTGTTTAACCTGTATGTATGCTTGCAGACCATTGGCTATACCCGAGAATGTTTATAATATTAATTCTTTCTTTATGTGTATAGTTAGCCACGATTTATTTAGTATATGTATAGGAAATTAGAGTGGAGATTCCAGTGGACCACGGACTTAGCAGAATGTTCGTCGTTTATGTATAGAGATGTGGAGCTATCACTGAGGGCTACTTTGGCCTTCAGTGAGATGCTCTGCACAGACCTATTATACAGGGTTGTGCAGAATTTCGTCTCATATGTTACAGACGAGCAGGCGTTATATCGTGAGCCCAACTCAGCAACAGACACAACCACGTCGACGCTTACAGTTGGCTGCCGAGGCATCTCCAGCATTGCGCGCAGATGGCCCAACCGTCGAACAACAAAGCCAAAGACTACACGACAACACAGTTTGTCCCTGAAGCGCCCGCAACGCAGCGCTTCAACCACGCAGTTAAGTGCCACAAAAACAATGCACTAAAACTCTGTATAATCAGGACCACAGTAGTCCACTCTTCAAAAACGCTGACCCTTAAGGCAGAAAGTAGCCAGTGCCCGATGAAGAAAAAGTAGCTGCCTAGACTATCAGCGATCGAATCATTCGCATTGACAATTGAACTTTTAAGTTAGTTTCATACTTCGAATATCGTGCATAGAGTAGAGGAAATAAATGTGTGAGTTTTACTGTTATCAAGTGGCTGGACTACATATGATTCATAGCCGTGTGAAAGCTAGTGTGACAGTGATCTTTTACCATTTTTCTATCTATCTCTGTACTCCAGCCTAAACACAGACCGAGCTAAACAAATAAATGTATTAAATGAAGTCAAAGGGAGATTACTAGCGATCCCCATCGACAAAGACGTGTGGGTAATAGCAGTCCATTGTGCAGAGCCCAGCAACAATAAAAACCCCATCACAGCTTAATTGGCGAGCCTAGTCAGGAGCTGTGTATATTAGGAACTGGGTATAACCGGATCAATACAATACAAGATTATTGCTTTAGGTCCAGCGGAACCGGATCTAGGTACAATAGAATAAGATAACATTATTAGTAGCAGTAGAATAACGTAGAATAGTAGTAAGTGTAGCAGACAGTTTTAATGCACTTTTCTTTTATTTAAAAAAACTTTTTTGCTTCAAGTCTTTTTGTCCAAAAAACGCCTGCTCTCAACAGCTACCAACTACCCGGTTCACAGTACACGGTATCGAGCTAAACTCAGTATCCCAATTTCCCCGACTATGCATTATACGCTATGCGTTACCCACGTGAAAATCATACATACTTGGCTTACATACGCAGTAAAAAAAATGCTGATACAAACTTTGTACACTGTATCACTAGAGATGTGCAACTCTACACGATATGTAACTACGGCACTACCACTATTATCGTGCATTGAAAACTCGTGTCGTCACATGTACTATCTTCACTATCTTCATTATTTGTACTATCTTCACTATCTTCACTATCTGTACTATCATCACTATCTTCACTATCTGTACTATCTTCACTATCTTCACCATCTTCACTATCTGTACTATCTTCACTATCTGTACTATCTTCACTACCATCACTATCTTATCTTCACTATCTTCACCATCTTCACTATCTGTACTATCTTCACTATCTGTACTATCTTCACTACCATCACTATCTTCACTATCTGTACTGTCCTCACTATCTGTACTATCTTTACTATCTGTACTATCATCGCTATCTTCACTGTCTTCACTATCTGTACTATCTTCACTATCTGTACTATCTTCACTATCTTCACTATTTTTACTATCTGCACTATCTTCACTATCTGTAATATCTTCACTATCTTCACTATCTGTACTATCTTCACTATCTGTACTATCATCACTATCTTCACTATCAGCACTATCTTCACTATCTGCTGTATCTTCACTATCTGTATGCAAACACATTATCAAAATCGGCTGTCAAATTTTAGACACAGTGCAAAGCGTGTTTACAAAATAATGAAGCAAAATTCCCTGCCCCTTGAGAAAGTACAAATATGAATTAGCAGCCGTTAAAGTATCCGCAATGTAAAAATGATGAATTTGGGTTCAGTCATTCTTGAGATAAACAAAAAGAGTTGTTTTTTTTTACACAAAAGTCACATTGGGAGCGACTGACCGACAACGGGACCGCTACTGAAGTAGGTGTCGTGATTTGAAGTACCAGCATACCAAAAACTCAACATAATCGCTACTGAAGTAGGTGTCGTGATTTGAAGTATCTGTATACCAAAAACTCAACATAACCGCTACTGAAGTAGGAGTCGTGATTTGAAGTACTTGTATACCAAAAATTCAACATAATCGCTACTGAAGTAGGTGTCGTGATTTGAAGTACCTGCATACCAAAAACTCAACATAACCGCTACTGAAGTAGGTGTCGTGATTTGAAGTATCTGCATACCAAAAACTCAATATAATCGCTACTGAAGTAGGTGTCGTGATTTGAAGTATCTGCATACCAAAAACTCAATATAATCGCTACTGAAGTAGGTGTCGTGATTTGAAGTACCTGCATACCAAAAACTCAACATAATCGCTTTAACCATTTTTGAAATATTGAGTAAAACGTATTTCGCAACAAATAGATTCCAGTGACCTTGACCTATGCTTTACAACAAATTTGATGGCACGGGAGGCAGGCCACTAAGCTAGATAATGTCCACATAAAATTTGGCCCAAATCCCTTCAGTTGTTTTTGACATATGGTTTCCAAAGGACCGACGATTGTTGTTCCTTTACAGGATGGGACGAGACTGAGCATCCCAGTGTAAAACTGTCCGTACTCAGCTATTCGTCACCTCTGCCATCCTCTACCCCCTCCTAATCCCTTTGTGACAGTCCCCATCCTCCTGTTCACACCTCTCACCTTCCATAAACGAAACTGTGACATGTGGTTATTTCGTTCAGGAAACAGTACTCGCATATACACAAATTATTCTTCCGTTTCCTCCCGAAGAAGATCCAGGTTTTAAAGGAAATGAGGGTGAGCAGCTGTTTCTAAATAATTATCCTAATTGTGTCGTGGTGTGTTAGATCTACAATCCCACAACATTGTTATGAAGAATAGTTTTGGCTTTGATTATCCTGTCTGAAGTTTATTTTAAGACTTCCTTCCGGATGGCGGATGGTCTCAATGATAGGACGTTAACATGTCGTGCTGGACAAGCTAGGTTCGCATCTCCAGGGTGACGGGAAATGTTTCTCGCAGGAGATGACTCGAAGTAGTGACTCTTTATACGCTTATCACGGCTCTCAGGCCCGTCCTGTGTCGCCACAGTGGTACGTTAGTGACCGAGGTCATGGTGTTAAAAGGCCTACATTACACGGCGGCAGTACTCTCCCTGTGTCTTGTTTTGCGTCATTTCAATAACAACAACAATATCGCCACAAATGAGTTTTTAAAAAATTCATTTCTATGGCAGCAAGGAGTGAACAGTTATTCCATTGCCGCCGTGACGTACCGCACAGCTCTAAACTTGGTGCCCCATCGACTTTGGAGTTATGGGATAGAATAGAAAATATTGTTAAAGAAAAAGAAAAAAAAAAGAATAGAATAGACCATGCTGGGAAATATGAGGGGAAACCACTTTGGCCGGCTTACCCGCGTGTTGCGCTCACAGTTGTCTACCATTAGGCGGACATTCTTTGCAAAACGAACACAATATCTCGCCTATAATTTCTGCTTTGTCCTCCTTCAAACCTTCGGGATCAAAGGGAAGGTTGATTTCAGTTGCAAGCCTAGCTGGCTCCGCTAGTTTGACTTGCACTGCCAGGCAACCACCACCACCCTTTCACCAAACAAATCTGGCAGTTCAGGGTAGCTTTCATAGCGCTGTGAGACTAGACATCCGCCCGGATATGGGATAATTGTAGTTCACTAAAAACAGAACAAAAGGACAAGTTATCTCCCATTTCCGATTAAGGCCTAATATTGTTAAGTTTCCCATCACCTTCTCTGACCATCTTTACATTCAACAAGCCAAGATGACGTCTCTAGACTCCAGTGCCGTTTCTTTAGTCGAGACCACTTGTTTTCCACACAAACCTTTGGTAGCTCTCCAAACGGGGGAAACAAGACAGTTGTTTTCACAATGGCGTCACTTTTCAAAACGTTAATGTTTCACTTTCCTCCTCATTCTCCTCCTCCTCAAGTCAAGTCAAGTCAAGAAATCTTTATTCACAAAAATATGCCGTGAAAATTTGGCGTGTGATCACATACTCACACACACACACGCACAGCACACACACTCACACACACCCACACACGCACAGCACACACACACATACTCAACTGGAAGGCTCACAGTTAAACAAGGAATACACATATACATACAAGAGCAGTACAGCTACATGCGACATAGAATATATTATGCACAAATGAAAGACTCGAATTTTACATATAAAAAAGTAATAACATATTGAATTGTATAAATAGAAAGTAAATGTCTTACGTCAGCACATTCTCATCCCTCCCTCCCTCCACCTTCCACACATAATACCTCTGCACCATCAACCACACTTCTTACTTACATCAAACGGGTATGATATTGTAGCTCTCTCTCTCTCTCTCTCTCTCTCTCTCTCTCTCTCTCTCTCTCTCTCTCTCTCTCTCTCTCTCTCTCTCTCTCTCTCTCTCTCTCTCTTTTCTTCTTGTTCTTCTTCTTGTTCTTTTGATAGAGGCAAAGCATGCTGGACAACACTAGTAAAACAGACTGTGTTTAAATTAGGGTTTGGATATGCGTGGATTAACCAGGGCGTAGGATGTGAATCTGCTTTTGTTTCAATGTTTAAACAGAGAATGATGGACCAGTATGTACAAGAATGGAACTGTTCAGTGAGAGAGAAAGATATGTATAGAGTATACAATTTATTCAAGTCAGATTTTATATGTGAAGAATTTTTTGATTTTTTTTGGACATCAGATGCTTTAGAGACGGTCTTGTTAAACTTCGCATCGGTGTATTACCTATTAATGGGTCATCTTTTAAGAGATCTATTTATAACAATGTTAATATTTTGTGCATCACATGTAATGAAACTGAAGATGAAGCTCATTTTATTCATCACTGTCGTTTGTACAACGATATTAGGATGAAATACTTACTCGGCATTAGCGAACATTACCCGGCGGTATTACGTAATGGATCCACTGAGCAGATTCGCAAATTGGCCTTTTATGTTTTCTACGCATTGCGTCAAAGGCAAACGTATATCGACCATATTTTATAGAGCATTGTATGTAAAATTAAGTTGTCGTAATTATGACACTCATTTTCAGAACAGAAGAAGCGGATGGGTGTCATCTTCGCCATGACCTTGGACGTTTGATAATTATTCGATTTTGCATTGGGTTTGCTTGTATTGTTTTCCATGTATTGTATTGTGACCCCTTTCTAAGAGCCAGTGCCCGCTGGACCTAAAGCAACAATCAATCAATCAATCAATCAAGGGCCAGTGCCTTCAGGAAATAAAAGTTCGTTCGTTCGTTCTCTCTCTCTTTTCTTCTTGTTCTTCTTCTTGTTCTTTTTGTTCTTCTTGTTCTTGTTCTTCTTGTTCTTGTTCTTCTTGTTCTTGTTCTTCTTGTTCTTATTGATGTTGTTCTTCTTCTTCTTCTTCTTCCTCCCTCCTCTTTCTTCTAGTTCTTCTTAGCATTGCCATCTTCCTCATGTGAATCTCTCTCTCGCAGTTAAATGACAAAGAATGAATAAAAAGAGAAAAATGGCCGACTTTGAAATACAACTGACAAAGCACATCAGAAAACCTAGTAATGGTGATACAATAGTAATGGTAATGCAATAGTAATGTTGAGACAACCGAACCTAGATATCAGTTATCAGTAAAAGTTTATCAACTGGAATGAAATCAAAAGAGTAGAAGAATAAGACAATTTCATATAAGTTATGAATACAAGTTATCGCCTTAGAATGATATTTTAAGCTGTCTAAGAAGACGTCTAGAGATATCTGTGGTCGTTTGACCTTCTCTGCCTTACAAACGTTCTGGTGAAGAAAGAGCGAAAAGGGACATAACCCTAAAACCATCTTGACTGTAATGTAATTTTGCAAGATGAAACGAAGTGTATCACACAAAGAAATTGTATGAGATGATAAGCGCCACATCTTCAGCGTCTCCATAATTCCTTTCAATGAAATCTACCCCATTGCGCTCAAGATGCTCCGTTGGAACTGGGTCACGGGACGGTGGGCCAGGAATGGGTGGGAATAGGTTTGTGAAATGATTCAGCCCAAGTATAAAGTTGGGTGGGATGGGGGTGGGATTGTGAAACCATTGAGCCTAAACGTGACCCAAGTTTGAAATGCTTCTGCTAAGATGTAGTTCGTTAACCAGCGATTTCAGCGGCTCTCTTAGCTAGAAATGTAGTCTTCGGTCTGTGATGTGTGTAGAAAATGAGGATTGTTTGGAATGCATGTAGATATGCAGAGTTCGTTGTCAGTGGTGTGGGGTCCAGCGTATAGACTATGGGTCGGAGGGCCTGAGTGCTTGTGAGCGGCGTGGAGAGCCTCAATAGGGTGTCAGATGACGAGATAAAGCAAGATTTAAAAGGGCACTTGCAGGAGCTGTAAACAAGGCGACCGTTATCGCTAACCGTAAAAGACTGCAGCGGACCACACACCACAGATATTCACACTGCGACCCAGAAATAACAATAGTCGGGTAGCAATGTGTTGGATTAGAAGGTCGAAATGGGGTGGTTTATTGAAAAAGAATGGTGTGGATTGTGAGATAGGATTGAGGTGGATTATGGAATAGGGATTGGTGGGTTACGGGATAAGGATATGTGGATTAGGCGGTCAGAATGGGGTGGATTGTGGAATAAAAATGGGGTAGATTGTGGAATAAAAATGGGATGGGTTATGGAATAGGAATTGGGTGGCTTAAGGAATAGGAATAGTTGTATTGGGAGGTCAGAATGGGGTGGATAAGGATAGAGATGGGATGGATTGTGGGATAGAAATGAGGTGGATTAGGGGTAGGAATTGGTGGATTAGAGAGAGAATGGGGTGAATTATGGGGGTAGGAATGGAGTAGGCTGAGCTGTACAAGTACACGCTGATGGGAAAACAGGATAGATGCAGGGGAGGGTTGAAGTTGGGGGGTTAAGAAAGAAGAAACCAAAGCAATATTAGAGGACGTGCTACAGGAGAACAAGGGGAAGGAGAAGGAAACAGATTAACTGGCCTACGAAATCCGAGAGAGAGTGGAAACAGACTGAGATTACGATGATGATGATGATGATGATGATGATGATGATGATGATGATGATGATGATGATGATGATGATGATGATGATGATGATGATGATGATACAGAAGGCTACCCTGCCCAGACAACCGTGTGTTGTTGTTTATCTGAACGATGCGTGAGTAGGATTTGGCTGCTATCTTAATGGCCTTAATTAAATGGTAACATATTTTGGACGGTGGCAGGCGCCTTGAAAGTTGAACAGGTCTCGGGACATAGCGTAGCTGAGTGTGTTAAAAGCGAGAGGACAACGTTAGCCTCTGCTATTCCCAGATGCGCTGTGTGCTTTCCTGATGGAAAGAAGTGATGAAACAATTCTAGAGTACTCTACTTTTACATTCACACACACACACACACACACACGCACACCCACACACACACACACACACACAGACACAGCCGAGGGTACACAGTATTATCATGACTTTCCTGAAACGCCACATACGTTGTGCTGACAATGGGTCATATTTAGTCCCCCTTTTTAAGTACTTTTAAGTGTTCAAACACTAACCATAACCCTAACCTAGCCCTAACCCTAACGGATCATTGTTCTGACGTCAAAACAAGTAGGTCTGTCAAAACAAGTTATGTACATGTTCACTGGTTTGTCCAGATAACACCGTGTAAACATGCCCACGCACACACAACACACAAAACTTCCTGATAACACAGAGTGTGGCAACAGATCTATGTACACGCCGTCCCAAAATGTGAACTTTCCGTTGCTTATGTACACGCCGTCCCAAAATGTAAACTTTCCGTTGCTTATGTACAGGCAGTCCCAAAATGTGAACTTTCCCTTGCATGTGTACAGGCAGTCCCAAAATGTAAACTTTCTGTTGCTTATGTACAGGCAGTCCCAACATGTAAACTTTCCGTTGCTTATGTACACGATGTCCCAAAATGTGAACTTTCCGTTGCTTATGCACAGGCCGTCCCAAAATGTAAACTTTCCCTTGCTTATGAACAGGCAGTCCCAAAATGTAAACTTTCCCTTGCTTATGTACAGGCAGTCCCAAAATGTAAACTTTCCCTTGCTTATGTAGGCTTACAGGCAGTCCCAAAATGTAAACTTTCCGTTGTTATGTACACGCCGTCCCAAAATGTGAACTTTCCGTTGCTTATGTACACGATGTCCAAAAATGTGAACTTTCAGTTGCTTATGTACACGATCTCCCAAAATGTGAACTTTCCGTTGCTTATGTACACGATCTCCCAAAATGTTAACTTTCCATTGCTTATGTAGGCCTACACGATCTCCCAAAATGTAAACTTTCCATTGCTTATGTACATGCTGTCCCAAAATGTGAACTTTCCGTCGCAAAATAATGGTGACTCAAAAAGGCTTTTTTGAAAATGTCAAGACTTATCTCCAAATACTTTGAAATAGTCGGGAGGAGAATCAAAACGAGCCAAATGTCGGTATGTCCATTGCGCTCCTTTTCTAAAGACCAAGATCATTAGGATACAGCCCAGTCACAACATCGCTCCTTTTCTAAAGACCAAGATCATTAGGATACAGCCCAGTCACAACATCGCTCCTTTCCTAAAGACCAAGATCATTAGGATACAGCCCAGTCACAACATCGCTCCTTTTCTAAAGACCAAGATCATTAGGATACAGCCCAGTCACAACATCGCTCCTTTTTCTAAAGACCAAGATCATTAGGATACAGCCCAGTCACAACATCACTCCTTTTCTAAAGACCAAGATCATTAGGATACAGCCGAGTCACAACATCGCTCCTTTTCTAAAGACCAAGATCATTAGGATACAGCCCAGTCACAACATCGCTCCTTTTCTAAAGACCAAGATCATTAGGATACAGCCCAGTCACAACATCGCTCCTTTTCTAAAGACCAAGATCATTAGGATACAGCCCGAGTCACAACATCGCTCCTTTTCTAAAGACCAAGATCATTAGGATACAGCCCAGTCACAACATCGCTCCTTTTCTAAAGACCAAGATCATTAGGATACAGCCCAGTCACAACATCGCTCCTTTTCTAAAGACCTAGATCATTAGGACACAGCCCAGTCACAACATCACCAAGAACATTAACTCTTTTGAAAATGCTTATTTTTCGACGATGTATGTGAATGTCCGTAAACACATTTGAATGTCTAGCCATCTTGCTCCATGCACACTACAGCCTCCCCTCATTTTGCCAGCCTTGGGGTTGTATGCCAGCAGTGTGGCGTGTCTGTAAGCTTATCTCTTGGGTATCCTACAGGGGGAAACTTTGCAACGATCCAACACACGGTGGCGCAGCGCTCTTCTCACATCAATTGTACGGTTTCCCACAATCACTTGTTGCAGGATTGTTAATAAGCTATATGTGACAGTGTCATTTAAATCCCAGCTTGCCGGAACTTGCACTTCAATTAAAACATTCTGTTAACCTTCTGGAGAAGAAGAAGAGGTCGACGATGACGACGACGACGACGACGACGACGATGATGATGATGATGATGATGATGATGATGATGATGATGATGATGATGATGATGATGATTATAGGGATGAGAAGATGATGATTATAGGGATGAGAATGACGACGGCGGCGATGACGGAGGTAATACACATTGCTGGGATCGGTAGAAAGTATCGCCAAAACTTCCGCTAGCAGCAGGTGAAAGTATTCCCTCCATCCCTTCAAAGTATACTTTGGGCTCGCTGCTAGCCGCGGATGCGAACCGCAGTACTGTTTAAAAGTGACGGAAAGAGCGGAATATTGCTACAAGGGTTCGGGTAAGGGTCAGTTGTAGATCTATCCCTAGCCCTTGCCCTAACCCCTTTCTCTACAAAAATGCTCTTTTTCCGTCCCAAAAACCCATTTGCCTTCTTGGATTCTTAAATTGTATGAAACCAAGTGATGACACTATCCGGCGTCAATAAACGGTTCGAAAAGATTCTCAAACGGTTCGTAAAAGACAGTTGACCTAGAAACAAATACAGCGTGACCTAATTCGTCGCCTGGAGGAGACGAAACTTACTTTTCCGTTTCTAGTCTTTCAGCGACACGTCACTGTAACTGAGCAGGTTGCTAACCTCGCCAAAGTATACCTTCAAGGGACAAGGGACATACTTTGGCCTGCTGCGCAGCGTGTGCCTGGAGTATATTTTTTTTCGATCGTAGCTATGTGCAATGGGTGCGATGACGACAACGATGATGATGATGAGGAGGAGGAGGAGGAGGAGGAGGAGGAAGAAGAAGACGATGACGAAGGCGACGACGACAACGACGACGACGATGATGATGATGATGATGATGATGATGATGATTTAGGGAATGTCTTCACGGTGTTACATAATTCAGTGTCTTTTCTCCCTCTCGCCCCTTCTTCCCCAAACCAAACCACAAGAATCTCAAGGACCAGAAAGTGAACAATGAACAATGAGGATTAATTTAGAGAAAAACAATGTGACTTTCTTGTCTACTGTGCAGGCTAATCTAAACGTCTCACTGACAGACATCACACATATGTTCGCTAATTCTCAACACCAAATCTCTCTCTCTCGTTCCAGATTAAAAATCATTGGTTGTTCATCTTCCTCCAGATTCCTTAACAATACTACGTGCTGAATAGTATCCTTGTCTCTCCATCGGAAACAAGAAAGCGACCATTCAAAAATGCTCTACTTGCCACAAATCGGTAAACATGGTTGTTTACAAGAATTTGTTACAAATGCCTGGTGGAATTTTTTCACTTCCAAACGGATATTAAAAACTTATTTTGAATATGGCATCAAATTCCAAGTTTTAAGATCGTTGAGTCTTGAAGGGCAGTGGTACGGATCTAAATAGGTTTATTCTTTTAAAAGTCAGCGTAACTCTATATTTTAATGAATGAATTGTCTAATTATTAAATAAATAAATAAATAAATAAATAAATAAATAGAAATAGGCGTAAGTCATAAACAGTCTATATTAATTCACAGAACTACAGACCAACCAGCTAAGCCTCCAACCAAAAGACACCTTCGCCTTCCCCTCGCAATGTGGCCCAATCATCTATACAGGAAACTATGAGCCAGCGATATCAACTTTGACCGTATCAGAAAGGAACTTCCTGTGCTACCTGCTGGATTACTATAACGATCTTCAGTTTCCAAAATGGAAAGGATACCAGATTTCAGCCCTTGCAGGACTCTGCTCTCCTCCTCCCCCCTCCCTCCCTCATCTGTTACAGTTTACTTGTAAATATTCCTGTTCATGTTTGTATTATGCCATTGCATCATTTATTAATGTCTCGTTTTTGCTTCACTTCTTTTCATATGTGATTTTGATGTTAACGTTAAGTATAATCGCGTGAGAACAGCGCTTTGATCTGATGTCATTAGGATAAAGCGCTATATAAATACCCTTATTATTATTTTTTTTTAAATTATTAGTTGTAGTAGTAGTATTATTATTATTATTATTATTATTATTATAATTGTTATTGTTATTATATTTATTATTGTTATTGTTATTATTATTATTAGTAGTAGTACTACTACTACTACTACTACTACTACTACTACTACTACTACTACTACTAACTACTTTGCAGTATTGAAGAACGGATCTCAGCAGTGTATTATTTACAACTTTCTTACAGAGCCCTACATTACATTACGGCCACAAAAACTGTAAGTGCAGATCCTTCTACTTTGCTGCTAGATAATAGGAACTACAGTAAATTCAAGTCTTGCATGTCTGCGGCATACACACCAGTATTTCAGCATCTCCTTAGATGATCACTTCTTAGTAAGCCATACCATGCATCTGAAGTCTAGTCGCAATGCCTAGTGCGAGAAGTCCAGTACTCTTGAGTACTCCTGTACTCTTAAGGTGCACACCGACACCCCTTACACTCCTCTTCCCCTCCCTCATCCAAAGCAATCCACTCCATTTTGCTGTTGTTGTTGTTGTTGTTGTTGTTGTTGTTGTTGACGCCATTGCTGCTTTCCTTGATCTTACTCACCCCACAATGTCAAAACAACAGTAGGCTATCTGCTTGCGATGACTCTACTGCTCCATGTGGTATCATAAGACAATTCAGTTGGTCTAAATGAGGGGTAGGTTTAGTATGACGTGCTCGGCTAATCGCCTTCACGTCCGGGGAAAAACTAACATTCACTTTACACAGACAGCTTGCGAAACAGTTTTGAGAAATTTTATTTGCTAACCCACAACTCTTTCATTTTGATTTTTTTAGCTATTTCTTTATTGGAAAACATAGATCAAAAATATTAAAATACAAAATCTTCATCCTACCTCTCTAGTACAATTCCATCACCTAATGCGGAGGCAGAGAACTAAGAAATTGAGAGCTGAGACAGAAAGCGGTGGCGAGCCCCTTCACCATATATATATCAAATGGATATCCAGTCTCAACTTTACGCCTCACAACTTAATAATGATTGGTCAACTGTGCAATTATGAATATGTATTTAAAAATATCTATATGGGCATGTGTTCTTTCTCTTATTAATATTAACTTCAAGGAACTTTCCCAAACCGTCTCACTATCTCCTATCCTCCTTACACCATTCTGTGGAGTTTCATTCACCACCTAACTGGCTACGCGATGTTAAAGGTGAAACAGAACTATATTAACCATACTCCACGTCTTTCTTCTAACTTTGATTAAAGATTACTTTCCCACACTAATACATCTCCTCATTACCTACCTTATCATTTCAAACACACGCCTACCCTCAAAACTACTATTTCTAAATGACTAATATTGCATCTATACTTGTAATCACCTTCACATCTATACTTGTAATCACCTTCACATCTATACTTGTAATCACCTTCACATCTATACTTGTAATCACCTTCACATCTATACTTGTAATCACCTTCACATCTATACTTGTAATCACCTTCACATCTATACTTGTAATCACCTTCACATCTATACTTGTAATCACCTTCATATCTCTTAATATTTCACAATGCATTACACAAATAACTCCATATGGCTGAATAATCAAACCTCTCAATGTCTTCATTTACATTCATGCTTAGCAAAGTTTCTTTACAACCCACTCCCACAATCAACAACCATATTTCTTATTTTACTTCTTATTTCCTGTTTTCCTATCACTCTGCTATACTATCTTCTTCTTCGCTAGATCAATGACCTACCTTTTTTCTTGAAAACTCTTCCTGGACAAGACTCCTTGTTTGTGTATGAGGTCTGTTGGATCAGCTTGGGAGTGTTGGATGCTTTCTGCCGAGTGGTCACTAGGGCTTCCTATGATTGTATTATTTAGCAGTATAGGCATTTTATATGTATGTGTTTTGTTGATGATTTATAATGATGTTTGTATTCTATTTTGTTTTTGTAACCGGGGGTTCGAGTAGTTGGGGTAAAGCCTCAGCCGTCCCATGCGTGGGATGTCTTTATTGTAAAGTGACTGGCCGGTGGAGGGCATTCAATTTTCCCACTAGGGTTGTTTCAGCAGATCTTTTATGCGGATCGGGGGTTGTCCGGTCCTGATTTGGCTCGGAAGAGTCCGCTGGACCTAAAGCAACAATCAATCAAATCAAATCATTTCCTGTTTCTTGTTTTCATTTCACAAAACCCAAAACAATTTCTGACACTTCCACCACCGCTTTTAATCATCTATCTCAACAATTCATTTATCTTCCGCCTCCTTAACATTTGGATAAGCTCGGCGCTAATTACGTTTTCGTTTTTATAACCTCTTATTATCAACACAAATACAGATTTTTTTTTCTAAACCAAGCATTTCCAGCAACTGTAATACGCTTCTCAAATTTGTTAAAACGTTACATCAATTCCAACAACTGTGGTACATTTCTAATATTGTATTTAAACCATAATTTGGACTGTGTCATAGTAGCATGCGATGCCTACGGCATCTGGCACCATGCACCATGCCAGGGGATTGGAAAGTCGTATAAAATAACCAAGTAGCCAGCGACGTAAAATTTTACTGTGATACTTGCGGTAAGCCAAACCAAAGAGCTTATTACGGAAAGAGGGGGAACTTCCATTATGTCCTATACAAAAATGCGAGACGCTCTCACGGATTATTTCCCTTTGCTCGGGCTGGCTATATTTCATCATCTGCTATATGAATGATCTGTGCGTGGTAACTTATTAAGCCTATGCCATTGCAAAAGAACATTTTTATGACAACGTTTGCAAAAACCAAACTTTTAACCATCATTATTATTAACATTCTGCTACTGCTGTCTTTTTTTTTTTGTTTTTGTTTTTGTTTTTGTTTATGTTTACTTATTGACATTTATTAGGTGCTTTTATGCTGCTTATGTGTGTATGTCATAGGTTCGTTTTCTGCCCTGGAATTTATTATTTTTTAATCAACGACAGATATTTTAAAATTAAAATATGCATGACAGACTGTTTCATTTATCCGAAACTGTGTAAATCCGTAATCGTGAGAGAGAGGAGAGAGAGAGAGAGAGGGGGGGGGGTTGATGGAAGAGAGAGCTCTGTCATTCAATCAATTAATCACAATAAAGCACAATAACAAAATGTTTCACTAATAGTGTGAATTTAATTTATATCAGGTGTCCCCCTACCCCCCCAACCCTCTCACCTCCTACATCACTGGCTTAATAACATCAGTCACTTCATGGAAAATAATTAATTAATCAGACAGAACAATCAGAACCTAGACTACAACATTCCACGCAATATAGATCTAATACGCAGAAATTCACAGATCAGAACAAGGACTGAGTTTCTACATTACATTTTTTTTCCCGTTTACACTCAAACGAAAAGGGATTACAACAGATCAAGGACCATTTTTGTGCCTAGGTAAGGGGTTATCTTGCACAGTATTTGATCACGAGGAGAAAACAGACTTAGTTTAATTTAACTTGGTAACATAAGCAGTTTGACGAAGCCAAACGGCCAATCTGACAACATCTATTTTTGAAATGTAGGCACAAATATAATAGTCAAACAACCTAGAAACAACGTAAACAGTGAGCGACCTTTTGAACGTAAACTGTCAGCAAGCAAACAGTTTTTGTTTTAGCACATAGAATAGATATAACATGAATCACTGAAGCCTCTCCCCGATTGTTTTAACAACACTGCAGCGGTCTTGGTTTAGGCCTATATAAACACACAAAAAAGAAGTTTTTCGATTGCAATTTACATTTCTTTGTCTCTTGGAAACTTGAAAAAGAACTTGCCATCACAACTTTTCTTGTATCTGGCATTACGGCAATTGATGGCTGTGCAAAAGTCACCGCCCTGTTTTACTCGGTCGCCTTTTGTCTTTCTGCCACGAGCCATTTTTAGCATGTCGACAAGGGAGCGTAACACGTATCTTCCGTCTCGCGGTTCTGAACCAAGTTCCCCCTCTTTCTATAATACGCTCTTTGGCCAAACTACAACCTTTGACCTCCATTGAGTTGAGCAACAGTATGACTCCATTACAAGTACAGTCTGGTCCTTCAATGCAAACGAAACCTTCCACCTAATCCAAAGCTCTACGCCAACACAAAAGGTGAAAAACGGAGCCCTGAGATTCCTGAAAATAAACTTCCAATCATCTGTCGGTAAAGTGGCAGAACTAAAAAAATCTCATCGACGTGATATTTGGCACTGAGACTTGGCTGGACGACACGATTGGTACCAGAGAAATCTTTCCTGAATGCTACAAAGTTCTCAGGAAAGACAGGCCGAACATCTCGCTTGTGCTGAAGAGGACGCCCTGGACAAACCTGAATGCGAGCGGCTAGGACTAGAATCCAAATTAAAGGCTCTCGTGACTTACTCAATAGCACGTACTACCGCCCCGATGTGTCCGACGAGGGCAGCTTTACAGCATTGGAGGCCTCAGTGCGCCAAGCCTGCATTAATTCCAGCAACACCACTATTGTTATGGGAGGAAACTTTAACTTTCCAGGTTTCCGATGGCCCTCATCATTTCTGAAACAAGGCACTGCATTCACTGGTCTTCATCGCCGCTTCCTCCATCTCCTGTCTGACTCTGGCCTTGAACAGATTGTAGACAGACCAACAAGAAATGAGAACACCCTAGACCTTATTCTCACGAACACACCCACACTAGTCTTGGAACAACACCAAGTCTATCCGACCACTCAATAGTGTACGTCGAATTACAACTCCAACCCATCAGAGTGATGCAAACAGCAGGAAAAGTGGCCTGCCATACACGCACTAACTGGGACGCTTTGAGAACATCCACAACAGTGCTTTCCTCTCCCTCAGACGCTAAAACTGTGGTCACAGCTGAAAGATGGCCTCCTCAGCAGAGTGGAAGAATTCTGGCTACACGTCCTGCTATGCACAAAAAGAGTCTACGCCCTGGCTAGAATACTCCCACCCAATACCTGATTAGAAAGCGCAACCGAATCCACAAAAATTGGAAGAAAACTAAGCAAGCAGAACTACTTGATGCATACAAGACTCTGAAAAGGGCAGAGACATCTGAGAAGACAGTACTGGCAGTACGTAGACTCCCTCATCGCCGACACTTCATCTGACAAAACCCAAACAACAAAGAAATTCTGGACCTACATCAAACAGAAAAAGAATATTTCTGCAGTCTCCTCGTTAAAAGTCGAAGGGAAACTGGTGACCGACAACAAGCAGATAGCTGAAGTCCTCAACGAGCAGTTCAAGTCTGCTTTCAGTAGGCCCTACAAAGGTGATGCTAACAAAAGAGAGGTTTGATGAGAGATGCCCCATGCCTCCTGTCACGACTCGTTTTTTTTTTAAATGTGTAATAATGGGGTTTCTAAGCCTGTTATAGAGGGTGAAAGGTGAGGGAGAGAAAATAAATTAAAGTGTTTTGCTACCTTTGCAAATAATGTCATTTCAACACGTCCATTGTTTTGTTAGTTTTGCTTCATCACCCTAAACTGGTCAAGACTGCCGCTATATGGGTATGAGGGCACAGGCGTGTATATATCCACGTGCCGTGCAAGTTTTTGCAGTGAGCGATATGCGCACTAAATTTGAGAGTGCAAGCAAATAAAACTGGGGTACGCAGCTAAATTGGGGAAGGGATCGTCCCCTATACGCTTATGTGTCCGGGGACGTTAATCTATTTTAACAAATAATAAATTGGGAAGTCGCAGAGAGGAATTTCAAACAGAAGTACTCTAGTGCCAGCAGAGTTTTCATTACATTACATTACATTACATTACATTACATGGTTATTGCTTTAGGTCCAGCGGGCTCTTCCGAGCCAAATCAGGACCAAACAGAGTTTTCAAGGGGGAGGGGGGGGGGGGGGGGGGGGGGGGGGGGGTGGAGGGGATTGTGCGGACGTGGTTGTGTAGCCTACCATTTGCCGCTTATCTCAAGCAGTGTGTCGTCCCACTGTGACGGTCTTGCAAGGTAGTTACATTACATAGTTATTGCTTTAGGTCCAGCGGACTCTTCCGAGCTGCAAGGTAGTGTCCAGTCGTCCTGGAACTGATGTCCTAAGAAAAGAAGAGAGCTGCATGCACATTTGTGAACCACTCGGACCTGTGTCGTCTTTGTGTTGTGTTGTGTCGTCGTGTCCGAGGTAAATATCGGTAGCATAAGTACCTGCCCTAGGTGGCCATTTTGCTTGGGTGCAAGCATACTTGTAAAAACATGTATATATTTTATATTTCTGAATAAAAAGAAAATATTAGTGAATAAAGTATGCTTTTGTATCCAAGGAAATAACTATTTTTTTCAATGTTTGTGCAGAATAATTTATGCATGACAAGTTTGTATTCTTTGCTAGAATTGTAAAGAGAAGTAAATTGTAAATGAAAACGATTTTGTCAATCATTAAGAAAAGATATATAATTTATAAATGGAATTTGATTAATTGTTTTCAACAGTTGTAAAGAGAAATAATTCATAAATAACAATTAAATTGTTTCCAATAAAGGGAAATAATTTGTGAAGTTTGTTCATTTTAAGTATAATAAAGGGAGGTAATTTATGAATGAGTTGGGAAGTTTGTTCATTTTAATTATGATAAAGGGAAGTAGTTCCTATCCTATCCTATCCTATCCCATAACTCGAAAGTCGTTGGGGCACCACAGATGATCGTTTAACCAGCGTACTCCATCTTTCTCTGTACTCAGCAATCCTCATGGCTTCGCTCAGTGTCAAGCCAGTCCATTCTCGAATGTTGTTCTCCCACCTCTTTTTCTGTCTCCCTCTTCTTCTGCCTCCTTGCTCCGTGCCTTGAAGGATGGTCTTTGCAAGGCCTGATGCTATGGTGACTGGCCATATCATCGGAGTTTCCGTTTTTTAACCACTGTGAGCATGTCATCGCGTTGTCCAATGGCTTGTATGATGGTCTGTCGGACTTCGTCGTTGGTGATGTGCTGGTTATAGGAAATGCCCAGAAGTCTTTATCTCCATGCTTAGTATTTTTCGTTGTAGGTCTGCTTTGATGGTCCATGTATAGGAAGATGGAAATGGCAAGGGAGCGCAGCAGCTTTACCTTGGAGTGTAGACTGAATGTCAGTTGCAGGTTGTATAAAGCCATATATGTACAGATAGATAAAATGAAATAATACAACTTTATTCTCTCTTTCAAGAAATACTTAGTTGGAATAACATTTTATATAGTCAAACATCTTAATTTGTAGCCAATGAGAAATATTATTATTACTGTTTATAAAATTATTAAGCTGTTGTGTATAATTAATACTTTGTACAAATTAGTTAATAATTCTACAGCCACTTGTGATCTTGTATAGGCTGTAGCAAGAAAGACTATATCAAAAATCATCAACTCGTTTATTTATTAGTATTGTTTACCAGGTTTATTTATTAGAATTGTTTACCTGGAAAAAGTGCGCGTCCTGCCAGTGTTAATGCTTGATCTGAAGCGTTTCTTGACCATGATGTAGTCGATCTGGTTGTGACGCTTCCCGCCGGGACTGTGCCATGTAAATCGTCTGGATTTTTTGTGGAGACCAAGCGTGTTTTTCCAGTATCATATTGTTGTATCTGGCAAACTCCCACAGTCTCAGACCCCTGTCATTTGTCTCGTTGTTGCAGTGGGGTCCACATGTGTCTCCCCAGTTGTGGTGCGCATCTTGGCCAACCTTGGCATTCCAGTCGCCTTCCACTATGACTTTGTCCTTTTTCGGCACTTGGTCAAGGACAGCCTGTAGATTTTCATAGAAATCGCTGTCGTCATAGTCTGATGTTGGGGCATAGGCCTGGATGATGGTGATGTTGAAAGGGGCTGCTCTCAGACGGATGGTAATGAGTCTACTGGAGACTGGGCGGCAACCCATGACAGTGGCTAGAATGTTCTTGTGGACCAATTAGAATCCAACTCCGTGTTCGTGCCTGTCATCTCTACCGCTGAAATAAATCTTGTGGCCTTTGTCGGTCGTTGTTTCACCTATGCCTTTCCAGCGCAGTTCGCTGATCTCTAAAACGTTCCATCGATAGTGGTCCATCTCGTGGGCCAGTTCTAATTTTCTCTCCGCATTTAGGGTCCTGACATTCCAGGTTCCTATAACGATGTTACTTCTGGTGCGGATCCTGCTAAGTTGTCTATCAGTAGCACACTTATCGCCTCCGTCCTGGTGGCCAACGGAAGGCGCGGTCCTTGTTGATCCAGGCGACGACCGATCCGGCATGGAGTAAATGGTTTTATTCATCATGCAGTGTGTCTTGGGCAAAAAAGACCTGGCAGGGCCCAATCCTCTCCAAGCTGTTGGCCACAGCCGATATCCACGAATACAGTGTGGCTCGCCTTGGCCCCGAGCACGTCGTCGTTGAACCTGTAGTAACATGAGGTTCCTCCATCCTGGCCGGTGACTTCTGTGTAGAAGACTTTCGTCCAGTGATGCCGTGCTGACATCACCCCTGTTAGTCGCCTTTTACGACACGTCGAGAAAGGTTAACAATTGGGTCTATTCTAATCAGTGCCCGACAGGGCACTTTTCCAGGAGCAGACATCGGAAGTGACCACGATCTCGTGATGATGTCTTTCCGGCTTAACTTAAAGAAAGTAAACACAGCAAAGTGCACGAGACTGAAGTTCGACCTGGACAAACTGCAAGACCCGGAGGTGGCAGAAATATCTCAGGCCACAATTGGAGGGAAATTTGAACCACTGCTCATTTTGGGAGCTGGTGGAGTAGATGTCAACACCATGACCACCACCTTCAACTTAGCTGTGACAGATGCCGCCACGCCATCTTTCTCTGCCACCTTGTTTATAATTGTTTTAGTCTACTTTCCATTGAGTGTTTATAATTGTTTCAGCCTACTTTCCATTGAGTGTTTATAATTGTTTTAGTCTACTTTCCATTGAGTGTTTATAATTGTTTCAGTGTACTTTCCATTGAGTGTTTATTGTTTTAGTCTACTTTCCATTGAGTGTTTATAATTGTTTTAGTCTACTTTCCATTGAGTGTTTATAATTGTTTTAGTCTACTTTCCATTGAATGTTTATAATTGTTTCAGTCTACTTTCCATTGAGTCCTTATAATTGTTTCAGTCTACTTTCCATTGAGTGTTTATAATTGTTTTAGTCTACTTTATTTTCCATTGAGTGTTTATAATTGTTTTAGTGTAATTTCCATTGAATGTTTATAATTGTTTCAGTCTACTTTCCATTGAGTGCTTATAATTGTTTCAGTCTACTTTCCATTGAGTGTTTATAATTGTTTTAGTCTATACTTTATTTTCCATTGAGTGTTTATAATTGTTTTAGTCTACTTTCCATTGAGTGTTTATAATTGTTTTAGTCTACTTTCCATTGAGTGTTTATAATTGTTTCAGTCTACTTTCCATTGAGTGTTTATAATTGTTTTAGTCTATTTTATTTTCCATTGAGTGTTTATAATTGTTTTAGTCTACTTTCCATTGAGTGTTTATAATTGTTTTAGTCTACTCTACATCGAGTACTATATCGTGTATTTAAATTTTGACACAGAAGAGATAGGGGTGAATTGGAGAGGATGGAGAGGGAGAAGAGCGAAACAGAGAGGGAGGAGGTGGGTTAGTGAGGAAGAAAAGGGAGGAAAGAGTGGGAGATAGGAGAGAGAGAGAGAGAGAGAGAGAGAGAGAGAGAGAGAGAGAGAGAGAGAGAGAAGAGAGAGAGAGAAAGAGAGAGAGAGAGAAAGAGAGAGAGAGAGAGAGAGAAAGAGAGAGAGAGAAAGAGAGAGAGAAGAGAGAGAGAGAGAAGAGAGAGAGAGAGAAGAGAGAGAGAGAGAGAGAAAGAGAGAGAGAGAGAGAGAGAGAGAGAGAAAGAGAGAGAGAGAGAGATGACAGAAAAAGACTGAGTACAAATGAACTAAAATATATATTTGCATAATTCATTTTATTCCATAAAAATCAGTCATTAGTCATACACACGCAAACCAACAAACCGGGTTTATAGTATTTAGGGTCTGACCGACTTTATATTATTGTTAGTCTGTTTTTTTGTGAGAACATGTTGGTAATTTATTTTTTATGAGAGCTAAATTTTGATTAGTTGAGCTGGTCACATGTTAAGTTCACTAATTCAAAAATCAACTCATTCTTTTTTCTTGACTATACTGGACTTCTCGCAGCTGTGTCTGATTATCATTTAAATTTTGTATTATAACTATAATAGTATTTTCAAATGATTATATTGTATTTATATGTAATAAAATTAATAATAAATAATTTTGATATTAGTGTGAAGGATGGAGTGGGGCGGAGACGAACATGGTGGTTCACTGTAATATTAGAATAACGAATTGAATTCGAATCATTATTTGATTTGAAGTTCAAACTTCAATTGCAGTGTAAAGCATTAAGTTTATTGGTATGAATGAAATTAATTGGTGTCATTGACGTAATAAGTAGTTGTTATAATTAGATGTAGAATTTGTGTTTATGTTGTGAACTGTACTCGGTAGGGATGAAATTGGAATTTTTCTGCTGCACTGGTCCCGTCACAGAGGAGAGAGGTATATGTAATGGTTCAAAGAAAGTTTATGTATCTGGAAACTTAGTTGTTGTTAACTCCTTTGTCTGCAGAAGTCTCTGGCTGCGGGTGCCTCAAGAATAGGCGAAAAAGCAGCAGAAGAATAGAGATGAAGGAGAAGAAGAAGCAGAAGAGAGAAGAAGAAGAAAGGGGGAGGAAGAAGAAGAGGAGGACGCAGCAGCAGCAGAATAAGAAAAAAAAATAAGAGGAAGAAAGAAGAAGAGAGCGTAGAAGGAGAAGAAGAAGCGGACAAGGAGGAGAGTCTGAGGCGAAGAGGACGCGGAGGAGCAGAAAAGAAGAGGGGAGACGAAGAAGGCGGAAGGGGAAGGAGAGCCCGATTAAGGAAAGGGAGACAGAATATGATGTAGGCACAGAACAGACTACAGAATCCAACATAACTACAGTGTGACTATTAACAACTTTCCTTTTCTCTCTCTCTGGCCACAATGACATGGAATTGTGTATTATTTGTGAGTGCTATACATATATTTATTCTTTCAACGGATATATTCTGCGACATGACGTGAGTAGAAACAATTGTATTTATCCCATTGTGATTCTTGTTGATTCTATACTTGTGCTAGTTTGTTGATTTATGATTATGGTTTAATAGAGAGTGTGCCAGCTTAGTTTATTGTTACGAGTTAGTGAAGTTGTGAGACAGGAGAACACGCAGATTTCACGCATGCATACACACAATTCTTGAAATGCCCATTTTCATTACATACGTACTACAGAAAAATCAGCTATTAGTTATACACACTTACACACACAAAACAACTTAGCACTTACTACAAAAAAATTAACGTACTAATACAGATCTCTTTGTAATAAAATAGAAAATTCATCAATTAAGGAAACTTTCCTTTAATCGCAGACGTTGTGAACAATTGATATCAACATAAAATATGTTAAACTAAACCATTGCTTCTTCCCATCGCCAATGTTCTGGTTTCTTATACAGCTTCGCTTTGCAACAATTTTAACATTCTCATAAACTTACTTATTAATTACCCCATGATTAAAAACGTATCATAATGTTCTCTATGCAAAAAATAACTTCCAGTCAAACAACTACATCAACTACAACCGTGATGATTTTACAATCATGAAAATGTTTATTACACCCTCTCCCCCCCCCCCCTCCCCACTGAGTCTTCAATGTCAAAATTTCGATTTTATATCTTATCTTTATATTGTGATGAAGATGATGACGATGATGATAAAAGTCACTTATACAGAGCTGAAACTCCAGGCTATAGTAGCATGCTAAGAATGCATAGAGAAATAGGATAATAAAGACAGAACAAATATTCCATTGTATTTGAGCATGTCTACAGATGCGGAAAGAGCACTATAAAACTCAGCATCATCCTGGTTCTAAAGGCTCGCCACAAGGCCAGATTCGGGAGCGCTGATCTTGATAAGGGCCTGGACTTCCTTGAACTTCGGATGGTCTTTGTCACCAACCAGCTGTAGAAGTACCGCTTCGCTCGTTGTTACAAATGCTCCCATCTGTCTAAACCTCTGCACACACCCCAGAAAAAAATAATACAATAAAGTAAAATATAATAAAATAAAATAAATATAAAAATGCACAATAATTCCAATGAAATAAACATTAAATTAAAAAAAAAAAAACTAAAATAAATCAAAACTGTTACAAACTGAACCAAAGCTAGGACAGAAAGTTGCAGTGGCTGATGATGCACAATGTAGCACTTGCTGCCTTGGCACTGGCTGATGATGCACAATGTAGCACTTGCTGCCTTGGCACTGGCTGATGATGCACAATGTAGCACTTGCTGCCTTGGCACTGGCTGATGATGTACAATGTAGCACTTGCTGCCTTGGCACTGGCTGATGATGCACAATGTAGCACTTGCTGCCTTGGCACTGGCTGATGATGCACAATGTAGCACTTGCTGCCTTGGCACTGGCTGATGATGTACAATGTAGCACTTGCTGCCTTGGCACTGGCTGATGATGTACAATGTAGCGCTTGCTGCCTTAGCCGCATCTTGTGATGCCCCACACAAAAAAGCACAATCTCCCACAAGGGGGGGTGGAGGAGAAATCTTGTGATGCCACACAAAAAAGCACAATCTCCCACAAGCTGGGGTGGAGGAGAAATCTTGTGATGCCACACAAAAAAGCACAATCTCCCACAAGCGGGGGTGGAGGAGAAATCTTGTGATGCCACACAAAAAAGCACAATCTCCCACAAGCGGGGGTGGAGGAGAAATCTTGTGATGCCACACAAAAAAGCACAATCTCCCACAAGCGGGGGTGGAGGAGAAATCTTGTGATGCCACACAAAAAAGTACAATCTCCACAAGCGGGGGTGGAGGAGAAATCTTGTGATGCCACACAAAAAAGCACAATCTCCCACAAGCGGGGGTGGAGGAGAAATCTTGTGATGCCACACAAAAAAGCACAATCTCCCACAAGCGGGGGTAGAGGAGAAATCTTGTGATGCCACACAAAAAAGCACAATCTCCCACAAGCGGGGGTGGAGGAGAAATCTTGTGATGCCACACAAAAAAGCACAATCTCCCACAAGCGGGGGTGGAGGAGAAATCTTGTGATGCCACACAAAAAAAAGCACAATCTCCCACAAGCGGGGGTGGAGGAGAAGTCTTGTGATGCCCCACAGAAAAAAAGCACAATCTCCCACAAGCGGGGGTGGAAGAGAAGTCTTGTGATGCCCCACACAAAAAAAGCACAATCTCCCACAAGCGGGGGTGGAAGAGAAATCTTGTGATGCCCCACAAAAGCACAATCTCCCACAAGTGGGGGTGGAGGAGAAATCTTGTGATGCCACACAAAAAAGCACAATCTCCCACAAGCGGGGGTGGAGGAGAAATCTTGTGATGCCACACAAAAAAGCACAATCTCCCACAAGCGGGGGTGGAGGAGAAGTCTTGTGATGCCCCACACAAAAAAGCACAATCTCCCACAAGCGGGGGTGGAGGAGAAATCTTGTGATGCCACACAAAAAAGCACAATCTCCCACAAGCGGGGGTGGAGGAGAAGTCTTGTGATGCCCCACACAAAAAAGCACAATCTCCCACAAGCGGGGGTGGAGGAGAAATCTTGTGATGCCACACAAAAAAGCACAATCTCCCACAAGCGAGGGTGGAGGAGAAATCTTGTGATGCCCCACACACAAAAGCACAATCTCCCACAAGCGGGGGTGGAGGAGAAATCTTGTGATGCCCCACACAAAAAAAAGCACAATCTCCCACAAGCGGGGGTGGAGGAGAAATCTTGTGATGCCCCACACAAAAAAAGCACAATCTCCCACAAGCGGGGGTGGAGGAGAAATCTTGTGATGACCCACACAAAAAAGCACAATCTCCCACAAGCGGGGGTGGAGGAGAAATCTTGTGATGCCCCACACAAAAAAAGCACAATCTCCCACAAGCGGGGGTGGAGGAGAAGTCTTGTGATGCCCCACACAAAAAAAGCACAATCTCCCACAAGCGAGGGTGGAGGAGAAGTCTTGTGATGCCACACAAAACAGCACAATCTCCCACAAGCGAGGGTGGAGGAGAAGTCTTGTGATGCCACACAAAAAAGCACAATCTCCCACAAGCGGGGGTGGAGGAGAAGTCTTGTGATGCCACACAAAAAAAGCACAATCTCCCACAAGCGAGGGTGGAGGAGAAGTCTTGTGATGCCACACAAAAAAGCACAATCTCCCACAAGCGGGGGTGGAGGAGAAATCTTGTGATGCCACACACAAAAAAGCACAATCTCCCACAAGCGGGGGTGGAGGAGAAATCTTGTGATGACCCACACAAAAAAGCACAATCTCCCACAAGCGGGGGTGGAGGAGAAATCTTGTGATGCCCCACACAAAAGCACAATCTCCCACAAGCGGGGGGTGGAGGAGAAGGGACCTTCAGCTTGCTGGGTGTATTCATGTAGCTGCCACTTTCCGCCTATGGCGTGAGCCACTTCCAACATTAGCAGTGCTCATGCCTTACAGGACAAAGAAGGAGAAAGGAAGGAGAACAGAGATGTTATATTTTATAATCCTTCTTTTTTTTAAAAAAATGGAATGCAGCAACTGACCTCCAGGGCAAAGACGCGGTCCATCTGACTGCGAGAGCTGCAGCCATCGGCTACGACATGCACGGCAAAGTTACGCTTCAGTAGGTCAATCACTGTCTGCTGTATACACACGTGAGTCTGCAAAGTTAATCGGACATTACAAATCAATTAAATAAATAAATTAATACATTAAAACAAAATTACAGCAAAAACAATTTGTTACTGAAACATATGGGTTTGTTTACAACTTTACTCTCTAACGCTCGCTTTTCATTAAAATTACCAAAGGTTTTCTTTTCTGAAACTGTGACTCGTTTTTTCCAAATTCATGCTCAACATACACATTTGTATAAAAGGATGGGTTATGTTTTTGGATTCATAATGTCTTGTTGTTTTTTTAACACACCTGTAAACAAAAATGACTGACACAAGCTTTGTGAAGGATCCCCCTGCATTCTTTTGTAAGTTCTTGTGCTTTAGTCCATACAAACAACAAAACAATATGCAAATTAGCATGCTAGATCATATTACTGTTATGTTTCAACTAGCCAAAAATTAAACTGAAAAAGCGTGAAGATTTTCCATGTAATTAAAGATCTCTATAGTGTGACATGCATAAAACGCCCCAGCCATGCCTGTTTATACAAGTTTGTGAGTGCGTGTGGATCTGTGAGTGCGTGTGGATCTGTGAGTGCGTGTGGATCTGTGTGTGCGTGCGTCCGTGCATGTTTTTCTCAAGCGCAATGTGCATTTCTGATTGTTTAATGAATTGTGCTTTATAAATAAACACTTATTAGTAGTAGTAGTAGTAGTAGTAGTAGTAGTATGCCACGGGGAAATATGGTACTGTGAAAACTGTCCTACCTCAATGCCAAAGAGAACAACGTGTTGCACATTGCCATCACAGAAAGAATTCATGGCATTCTCCACCTCAGGCAGAACCATGCTGAATTTGGTCTTGGCTACCTTGCAAGCTACATTGCTGATGTCCAGGTCTGAGACTGTAGGACCCAAACCTTTCGGGTACTGCCAAAAATCAAACAATACTTTGTGTTCATGGAGCACGCATAAAAGTGGACATATATGTTTCCCTCGTTAATTTCTAGATGACCATGTGTGTGTTGAAATTTGATGACATTTGTGTATGGTGTATCACACATTTTATTATTTTAAAAATATCTTATCTGCTAAATTATAATTATTATGGTCGATTGGTACCTGTTCTGTCACCACCAATGGAATATCAAGCAGTCTTGTTGCTGCTGTCTGAAACACATATTTATATATAAATACATTACTTTTAAATGTATGTACTGCCATTAATACCTACGGGTACACAACTTAATCAATTAAAAAGTTTATTATTTGTAGCACTGTAGCTGTATAAAAATTCATCAATTCAATCAAATCACAAACAACTGACACACAACAAACCATGACAATAACAATGACCTGCAATATTAATTAATTAATTAATTAATCAACAATAAGCAAATAAATAAACAGTAAGTAACTAGGAATTAAACTTGAGAGGGGAGGATTACAGGCTCGGAAGTTCCTTCTTAGTCTTTGTAACTTCGGACTCTTCTTCTAAGGATAAAGTATGAGTAAGGCCTAGGAGTAAGTGCTGTGGGCCTGTGACTATGTGTTTCAATAAACTGGATTGTTGTCAACAACAAATGGCTAGATCCAGTCCAAAATAATTATAATGTTAACCCCCTTGACTGCTTATGACAAATAAGTTGTCATACAATAGTGTGACGAAAAATGCCAATGACGTATTATCTCATCATCATCCTCATCATCAAGACGTTGTTGTTTTTTCTTGGTACAGTTAAACCGTCAGCAAAACAAGTACACACAATCGGAAAACTCTGAACATTAGCTGTTTACTTTATTGTATTATTTGTATTTATTTCAATATTTATACTGCCAGGGCCCTACACAAAGTAGAATGGCCATTTGTTGTTTACTTTAACTTTGTAAGTTAATAATAATAATAATAATAATAATAATAATAATAATAATAACAGATTTTTATATAGCGGGTACTCCAGCCTATGACCAGACTCACCACGCTTTACATAGTCATTACATATAAATAGATGCACTCGATGAAACATCACTTTTGCTACAATACACCAAAAGACGGGACAGTAAAGGTACAGACTATTTACAACTATGTACATAAATTACAAAAAAGACAAAAATAGACTATTTACAACTATGTACACAAATGACAAAAAGACAGAAGGTAGAATAGCAAAAACCTATTCACAGCTATTTATATGCCCGGTTAGGCCCAGGAAGAAAAACAGTATAAATATTTATTTACAGCCGTGTATACACTTACGGATCAGACATAGACAAAAGATGAGAGAATGGCAGCGGGATACAAATCAATCTGAATAATGCAGTTTGAAGAGGTGGGTTTTGAGGGCCTTTTTGAATGCTTGTGTTGATTGTATGTTGCGGATATGGGAGGGAAGGGAATTCCACTGCTTAGGTGCGGAGTAAGCGAATGCACGTTGGCCGTATGTCTTAGTGCGGGTGACGGGAACCTTGAGTGTGCGAGTGTCAGCAGAAGATCTTAAAGTGCATGAAGGGGAGTAGACAGCAGATCAGCAAGGTAGGAAGGACAAGAATCTGTGAAGAAGTTGTGACAGAGAACAGAGAGTTTGTACTCTATGCGTGCTTGCACAGGAAGCCAGTGAAGGGAATGTAGTAGAGGTGTGATGTGATCGCGTTTCTTTGCTCGGAATACTAGTCTAGCTGCTGAGTTCTGAACCTTTTGTAGTTTGTCAATGATGTGCTTCGGGGAGCCAGCAAGGAGAGAGTTGCAATAGTCCAGACGAGAAAGGACGAGAGCGCAGACTAGGGTTTTGGTGGCAGGGACTGTAAGATAGTGGCGAAAGGAGCTGATTTGGCGTATGGCCGTGTATGCAGAGCGACAGACGTTGGAGATGTGGTTGTTGAGGGACAGGTCGTCGGAGAGAATGTAGCCGAGATTTCTTGCTGAGGATGAGAACTGAATGTTTGTTGTCCCTACTGTAAGCGATGTTGGGAGAGGCGAGAGTGAGGAGGAGGTGTTGTGTTTGTGAATGAGGAGGGCTTCGGTTTTATCGTCATTAAGCTTAAGCTTGTTGAGTGTCATCCATGACTTAATGTCTGTGATGCAGTTCTCCAAAGTCTGAACAGTGGAATTAATGAGAGAGGGGGGCGGTGGATTTATACAGTTGTGTGTCGTCTGCAAATGACTGACTCTCAACAGCATGCTTTCTAAGCAGGAGAAGCAGTGGCTTGGTGTACAGAGTGAATAACACCGGCCCTAAAACGGAACCCTGAGGCACGCCGCACACCAAGTCTGCTGTGCTGGAGAAACAGCCATCGACAGTGACTGCTTGTGATCTGTCAGAAAGATATGAGTGGAACCAATCCAGGACCGAGCCAGAGATTCCAAAGTAGTGTTGAAGAGTGTTAAAGAGAATGTGATGGTCGACTGTGTCAAAGGCGGCTGAGAGGTCTAATAAGGTGAGAACGGAGACGTTACCATTATCTAAGGCAAGCAACAGATCATTGGTTACCTTTAGGAGGGCTGTCTCAGTGCTGTGGAAGGGTCGGTAGGCAGACTGGTTGGGGCAAAGTAAAGCGTTATCATATAGGTAGGCAAACAGTTGTTTGAGAACAATTTTTTCTATGACTTTGGTATAACCCTTTTCATTGGTGGGTGTTTGTCCACTCCACACCCCACCCCACCCCACCCCAATCACATGCCTGCAAATCTGATTTATGCGCCAAATACTGAAATAGGAATATAGACCTATACAAAAATGACGCAATACCTCTTACCCATACATCAAAAATATAACAAATACGATGTGACCCTAACCCTAACCCTTTCTCACTATATCTCTTATTTAAAATTTTAAAAAAATAAATAAATGATTTAATTTTTTTAATTTAAATCTAGTAATAAAAAAATGTATTTCCTTTTTCCAAATAGCATATATTTCTGTATAAACTTTAATTATCTTTCAGAAATGTATAAGGTTTACCCAGTTATTTCTTCTAATACTGTTCACGCCAGAATGTTTTGTAATTTTCCACAATCATGAGCCAGATTTGCCTGTAAAATCTTGAAATGGTTCAGTGTGATTGTCCCTTGGCAGCTTAAGGGTTAAAAATAAAACGGATGCATTTCTAATTTTCTGTCTTGTCTTGTCTTGTCTTGCCGTATATGCCCACAATCAATCGTGCTGATCATTATGACACTTTTTTTTTTTTTACCAAGGTGAATGCTGGGTGTGTTCTTGCTACCGGCACTCACCCGTCTAGGACATGAGCGTCAGGATCTTTAAAGTCCGTTATGATGGAATGTATGCGACACAGACCAGACCTCGGTTTATACTCTCATCCGAAGGAGTAGGAAGCACTGTGCACTGTCTTCTTCTTCTTCCTGTAGACGACCAACATCAGTATTTTGATGATTTTGTCGCTTTTTGGTGCTAAGACGCGCTTTGTATTTGAGGTATTTTAGGTCGGGTGTACTTTGAGGATACTGGAGGCTATGCATTGTTATTTAGATAATAATAGGAGAAGGGAAGGGTACAGGGGTGATCGGGGGAGGGGGGGAATCAGTGACTGGGGGGTTGGGGTGGGTCAGGAAAGGGGGGGGGATACGTGGGGAGTGAGGATTGGGGAGGAGAGGGTGCATGGAGTGTGGGAAGGAGCATCATGTTACAGGCAGGAGGTCAACCTGGACTTAAAGGTGTCCAGGGACTCTGCAGTGACGACATCGTCAGGCAGCGCTTTGTATTTGAGGTATTTTAGGTCGGGTGTACTTTTGAGGATACTGGAGGCTATGCATTGTTATTTAGATAATAATAGGAGAAGGGAAGGGTACAGGGGTGATCGGGGGAGGGGGGGAATCAGTGACTGGGGGGTTGGGGTGGGTCAGGAAAGGGGGGGGGGGATACGTGGGGAGTGAGGATTGGGGAGGAGAGGGTGCATGGAGTGTGGGAAGGAGCATCATGTTACAGGCAGGAGGTCAACCTGGACTTAAAGGTGTCCAGGGACTCTGCAGTGACGACATCGTCAGCAGATTGTTCCAGTCAGGTATTGTGGAGCACTTACCAGTCGTTTTGCTATTTCCAGAATGTCGTCAAAATATTTAATTGCAGGCTTAAACCGTTCTTGCATGTCACACAAAAAGAAGACGGCATTTTTGGAGTTTAGGTCCCCAAGCCTTTTCGCCGTGCCCACCTCTCCTTCCATTTTTGTGCAGAATTACCTCCCCTCACCGGTGAGCCAAAAGTCAGGGGAGAATTTAGTTCGCCTGTATCCGCACTAATGGAAAACTTGTACGTTATTGAATCACCAACCAAATAGTACTACTCTGGAAGAGCCGATGCAAATTACACAATCTGCTGTGTATTAATATTTTGCAAGTAGATACATGCTCTCAATAAAATATCTTTTGTTCAGACGCTTTGGCTGGTATAATAAGAACGGGGGAGCTTTCGCCTATACACAAAAATGGCGTCAAATCTGTGTATGACTAATGCTTCTTCGAGTTCTAAAACGTTTGGCGAAAGACCAAGGTCCTTTACCTTTGAAGATGGAAGTGAAAAATATTGCATCGGGTCTGAGGTAATGGTTATGCTATTTATTTGAGGTCATCAGGGATTTTTCGGTTTCACCTAGTAAATTTGCCATGACAGTGTCCGCTTCAGTTCAATAAACAAAGAAAACACGTATTTTGTTAATTATTTAAACTAATGAGTATCCGAAATAACGTGCCTGCTTCCAGTTTTGTTTATATAGCATTTACAGACAAAATAGGAAGAACAGAAATTTAGTAGCCCCACGGTAAAAGAGAATGAGTATGCTAATTAGTTGTGGATGCTAAATCACTCCAAGAACTGTATAGACAGGTCATTTAAAGGATATCATCTACTCCACCAATTTGGAGTCTAAAAGATTCTAAATTGGTAGGCACTGAGGCCAGGGGTCTGGGTCTTGAGACCCTCATCAAGATTTACTATGAGGGCCAAAGGCTGTTAGCATGCCGAGCTATATGCTATGCCATTGCTTAGCAAGTTAGTGGCAGTTACTGAGTTAGCTCAGTGGTGTACGCAGTGTACTCAAACGTCAGGCGGTAACATTGCAGTCTGTACAGGCAGTGATTCAAACACCATTAATGGCTGAAGACATGCACTTTATCAATGAATGTCATCATCATTATCATGCTCTACTTGTGGTTTTTGTTTGTAATTTTTACAATAATTAATATTCCTAATAATGTTTTACATTAGTAGGTACCGGCAGCCTCTCTTTCCCTATGTGTGAAAGGTCTAAATGTGGTGAAAATGGCATATTTTGAATTAATTTTTGTGTTGCGATTTAATTCAATTTTTGTAAAAAAAAAACTGTGAATAAGAAAGAATAAAACCCGAACGTTTTACTTATCTACTTTTTGTGTGTTCTTGTTGATGGGTTGTGTTGAGGGAGAAGGGAGAACGATCGCAATCGGCAGCGAAAAGCTGTTCCGCACATCGCCATTTTCAACCTGCCACTGAAGGCAGCGCGAGCGACAAATACACACACCTCACGAAACGTCTGCTCGCGGGCTGTATAGTTCATTCATATTATGCAAATTAGGTCAGGTTAAAAGACGAAAAGCCAACGATTCGTTTCGTATAAATATTGTTTTAGTCGTTATTTTTTTTCTCGTTGAAATTCACAGTCAAAGTTTAGGAACGACTTCAACTGCAAATATCTTTTAATCGGGTGGAAAAAATGCCAACATTAATATATGCGCTGGAAAGCTGGGTTTTCGACCTTTTCAATGGTGTACGCAACTTAATCACATGATCCATACAGAGTTCCCGCGAGCCAGTAAAAGACGAGTACCCATTCAAGCGTGCTTTGTGGTTGACCCGAACTGTCATGGCGGACGATCGGAAAATGTCAGCTTCTAACGATGTGTGTTTGTCGCCATTTCTTCGCGAAATCGGATAATCAATTGGTAAGTACACTTGATAATTACAGATGGTTTTCGGATAAAATTATTATTGCCCATAGTTTTGTTTAATGTATACCTCGAAACGTGTTTTTTTTTTTTTTTTTTTGAAAGTTCGACCGATGTAGTGTTAGATTAGTCTTAGAAGTGTTCAAACATCGAGTGATGGTTCAGATACGACCATCGGCTAATTTTAGTGCAAACATTTAGCCGTTACGTACAGTCACACAATTCTTTCTCAGGTTTCGCAAAACCATAATTCACGCATAGTTGTGTAGTTTTCTTGTGGGATTATCGATGATTGATGTAATATTTATACGTGTAGGCCTATAGAAACCGAAAGTAGCGTTCAGCAACAAACGCTGTTTTTCTAGAGACTAGACTTGGTAGGCCTACGCACTGCTTTTTTAGTTTTAAAATTTTATTAGCACTCACGTTACTGTTTACATGTGTTAAAATTAATTATTATTAGTAATTATTATTAATTTAAATGCGTGTTACATGTCATGTTTATTACAGGATGATGGATCTCAAGTATTTTATCATAAATGTCATGTGTTGAGATCAGCATTGTTGCACTTGCACTTATTTTTTCCTTTCATATTCATTGTTGTAGGCACACTCACAAATGGAGTTGTTGTGGATCTTGTGAGGTTTGTGAAGACTGAGAGAAAATCCTACACCATCTGCCAGCCTATCCTGACTTTCCTAGGAGCCAATGCCAAGCAGCTAGACAAGAAAAGCATGGATAAAATCTATGAGAAGTACTGTTCCCTGCAGAAGTCCATTAAAAGACCAAATGGCAAGGAGAAGTTGGACTCCTTTGTAAATGCTACTGCTAGTTAAGGTCCACAAACTGTTGTCTGCACTATTATGTATCACATCTCAGAAAATATGTTAAATAATAGTTACCAACATACGCATAAGAACAAATTTACGCGGAGGTGGGGGTCTTGCAAGGGGGAGGGGGGTACAAAAAGAAAAAAGATCTATTTTAATTTTCACTGTACCTTCATACATATCAATTAAAAGATCTCTAAATAACAAGACAAATGCAGTTTAAATCAATGAAATCGGATAAAAAATGATCAAATAGCATGCGTTTGAAGTTATTAGCTATTTGCTTCTGAATCTTTCCACGGGGAAAATTTTTGGGGGGGCATTTTTGGAGTTCAGCAGTTCATTCTATTGACAACTGCCAGGTCCCAAAAAAAATAGGCTATTTTGTCACTACCAGGACTCTGCTTACTCCAAAAATTAGGCTCATGGGCTTTATAATTTTTAAGTTATGAACATCTAAACTTTGCAAAATATCAATTTTGGCAAAATTACGCAATTCGCGGCACAAAAACTCGTTACGAAAATAGCTGTATCTCTGGTTCTAATTGAGATAGACCCATAATTTTTTTTGTGTTTTCTTATTTCTACCCCAATCTATAACTCTGTACCATTCACTTGTGTGAAAACTTAAAACCAAATTTTACCCTGCCGGTACCTAACATTAGAAACTTAGTTTGGCTGTAGACTTACTTATGCTGCTGGACATATTTTCAGGTTGGGAACTATCTGCGGATGTTTCGTGGATCTCTGTACAAGAAATACCCCTCTATGTGGAGACGACTGGTCACAGTAGATGAAAGAAAGAAGATCAACACAATGGGTAATTTTTGAATTTTCCACCCTTGACCCCTTGTTCAATTTGTTGTTTTGACATGTATACTTTGGTTTGTTTACCATGCGAGTGAACAATGGTGCCAATGACTTAAAACTTGCAGCTCCTTAGCCTAATGGTTGACATTGTTATACCCATCTCTCTCTTGTTTTGTAGCAGACGATGCTTTTGTCAAGTGTTGTTAAATTGTGCTTTTTCTTATCATGAGCAGAAACATTTCAATTTCATATTGTGTGAATAACTTTATCGGGCGATTGACTTTTACTGGGTCACTAAATGTGGAAATAACAGCTACAGTACATCAGTACATAGTTTGAAGAGATTTTTTTTTTTTTTTCAGATTTGTTAGTGTGACTTTGATTTCAAATTTATTGATGGTGTTGATTTGAAATGTGTTCATGGTGTTGATTTAAAATGTTTTTGATAGTGTTGATTTGAAATGTGTTGATGTTCAGGCATGAGCATTGTACGCCTATGATCGTACATACGCCCCAAGAACATTTTAAAAACGCCCCGATCTTAGTCAATACGCCCGCTTCCAAGATATGAAAAAAAGCGTCTGCTAGTCTACTTTCTGTCGTTTTGGGCATTTAGTCACTTTCGGCTCTTCCGGAAAATAGCGATTCTGACATGCGCACACGTGTACAACTTGACCAAAATGGCGACTAGGCGTGATATCATCAAAAGAGGAGAAAGTTTCAGTGATGACGGCTGCCGATATCATTGGAAATGGGCATGGTTAGACGAGGAGTGGCAGCCGCCAAGTGTTGACTCAAAGTCAAAACCTCCGCCTGTGCGCTACGGGCAATGGATAAGAAAACTTCAGGAACCGGGGAAGTCATACTGTGTGATTTGTCGCGTGGAACTTGCGTATGCCAATCGAGGTGTTGTGGTATTTCACAAGCACATCAAATCTGAAGCCCACCAACAACATGTTCGCTCGCAATCGAACAACATAATCATATACTCTAGCCGAAGCCCAAGTGATTAACTGTAACAAAATGAAGAGTCTTGAGGACTGGGCTGAAAGATGGGGCATGCGCTTTAACGCGACCAAGTGCTACGTCATGTCCCTTGCGCGCTCACCCAACTCCAGTTTCATGTACACCCTAAATAAAACCATCCTCCAGAATGTTTCCACCAACCCCTACCTCGGTATCCTCATCTCCAAAGACCTAAAGTGGAGCAGCCACATTAGCAACATCACCAAAAAAGCGAACTCCACTCTTGGATTTATCCGCAGAAACCTCCGTCACTGCCCAACCCCATGCAAGAAAACAGCCTACCTAGCCCTAGTCCGCCCACTAATGGAATACGGAGCCATCATCTGGGACTCATACCAGAAGCAGGACATCGACAAGTTGGAGCGAGTACAGCGGAACGCAGCACGCTTCATATCGAGAGACTACAGGTCGACAACTCCTGGTTTTGTTACGGGTCTCCTGAAGAAGCACAACCTCCCTACACTGCAAGAACGACGCGAACAGCTGAGGCTGACAGTCTTCTACAAGGTGGTGGAGGGGCTGGTGCCGGCAATCCCTGCTGACCAATTCCTTACCCCACTAAAACCCGGACGCAAAATACGTCCTAGTAACTACCAAAAGGACTATGTAACTAACAACCCAATAGATAACCATATCAGGAACAACGATCGCTGCTTCGTCGTCCCAAGCTGCAGCACAGAACAATACCGCCAATCATTCTTTCCAAGAACAATAATAGCCTGGAACAAACTGGACAACTCAACTGTCCACTCAACATCAGTGGACTCTTTTAAATCCGCGCTGACGGCAGCCCAGCGCCACTAACAACACCGTGCTGCGCACCCCTCACCGTCGTACCAACGCCAGATTTCTGGATGATAAACGACGTACTAATCAGAATTAGAATCAGAATCTAAATAGTTATTAATTGGGTGTTTTTTTAAACACCAGTGTGGGGTTGATTTTTCTGCTATAAAATCTAAATAGTTGTGACTTTTAAGTGAATGTAGCATTGGATGAACAAGCAGTTGACTGAAACCCAAATCATGCACAATTTTCGTAAAACTACTGAGAAAGCCACATTATGTTCAGTAAGTATCTAAAGTAAAGCAGTCCTCTTCCCAAAAGTCTGTTTCACATATATTTTCATCTCAAGACTCATGCCTTTGTACATCAGCAAAATCACTTCCAGAATGCACCAAAATGCATAGATTTGCACCATTTGTTTGAAAATTTTCCGGGGGGGCATGCCCCCGGACGCCCCTAGCTTGGCGTGTCTGCTTCGCAGGCCCGCACTTGAGTGTACTCCCCAAGCCCTTTTGGCAATGCTCATGCCTGATGTTGTTGATTTGAAATGTATTGATTTGAAATGTGTTGATGGTGTTGATTTGAAATGTGTTGATGTGATGGTGTTGATTTGAAATGTGTTGATGGTGTTGATTTGAAATGTGTTGATGGTGTTGATTTGAAATGTGTTGATGGTGTTGATTAGAAATCTGTTAATAGTGTTGATTTGAAATGTGTTGATGGTGTTGATTTGAAATGTGTTGATGGTGTTGATTTGAAATGTGTTGATAGTGTTGATTTGAAATGTGTTGATGGTGTTGATTTGAAATGTGTTGATGGTGTTGATTTGAAATGTGTTGATGGTGTTGATTTGAAATGTGTTTTGTGTAGGCTTCTCCATGCACTCACTGGCCACCAACATCACACTGCTGAAGGCAGAAGAGGTGGAGGAGATTCTCAATGGCAATGATGACAAGTACAAGGCTGTCTCTATCAGCAGTGACACCTCTTACTCCAGGTAAAGACATTCATAACAAATCTCTCAGTGAGATCACTTCTCATACACGTACACCTGCCCACATATCTCTGCCATGGGACTAACGAAGCATTTGATTTGTTCAGAAAATATATTATCTAATAATAATAATAATAATTACCATTTGTAAGGCGCCTACCCTGCGGATCTAGGCGCGCACACACCAACATTCATCTAATCATACATTCATGTTTTATATATAATACTAGACAGCATAGAAATGCATGCACACACGCAGACACACGACATACACACAGAAACACACAAAACAAGAATACTAAATGAAGAAAGAATGTAAATTAGGTAAAATGTCGCTAAAAGAGAAAGGTTTTCAATTTCATGTTGCTTTTAAAACTTTGAATTGAAAGAGAGTGTCTGACATCGGAGAGAAGAGAGTTCCAGAGGTGAGGTCCATAGACAGAAAAAGAATGGAGACCATGTGATTTTGGTTTGTAGCGGACTTGGTGGAGGAGTGGAGTATCGGTGGAAGAGCGAAGGGTTATCTTAGTATTGTTATATAGCTCTTTTCCAGCTCTACAGCTGTTGAAGGCACTGGCTGATTCAGTCCCCTCATCTTACTCAACCATTATAGGGGTTGAATTGAACAAAAGTGGTTTGAAGTATGAGACATGAACATAACATGAAGAATTTATATTGATAGTCAGCATAGGGGGTAGAGCAATATCCAACCTCCATTTTGCAGATGACATTGATGGATTGGCTGGAGAACAACAAGAACAGCTGTTACAGAGGGTTGACATCACCTTCAGAGCCTTTGGAATGGAAATAAGTGCAGAGAAGACCAAAATGATGACCAACAACACCACTGGAATCAACATAGACATCAAAGTCCAAGGCCATTCCATTAACACAGTGCATAGCTTCAAATATTTAGGAGCCATTGTATCGGACAACGTGTCATGACAGGAAGTTCTCCAGGATCGCACGAACAACTGCTGACCTGACAAGGTTGAAGCCCATTTGGAAAGACAGAACCATCAGTCTACATTCCAAGATAAGGCTGCTGCGCTCCCTTGTCATCTTCATATATGTTTTGCAAAGCATGGACCCTCGCAGCAGACCTACAATGAAGAATTTAAAGCATGGAGATGGGGTGGTACAGAAGACTTCTGGGCATTTCCTATACCCAGCACATCACCAACGACAAAGTCGGGCAGACCATCACACAAGCCATTGGGCAACACGATGACATGCTTACAGTGGTGAAGAAACGGAAACTCCGATGGTATGGCCACATCACCAGAGCATCAGGCCTTGCAAATACCATCATGCAAAGCACGGTGCAAGGAGGCAGATGAAGAGGGACAGAAACAAAGGTGGGAGGACAACATTCGAGAATGGACTGGCTTGACACTGAGCGAAGCCAAGGGAGTTGCTGAGGACAGAGAAAGATGGGGTACGCTGGTTAAACGATCATCTGCCATGAGGGTTGCTGAGGACAGAGAAAGATGGAGTACGCAGGTTAAACAATCATCTGTGGTTCCCCAACAACTTTTGAGTTATGAGATGGGATAGGATAGATAGGATTAGGCTCCATAGGTTTTCTTTAATAATTGAGTTTGTGAAGTGTGGTGAGCTTGCCTGCAGAAACAGTTGATATTCCGCTCTATACAAATACCCAGTTTATTATTATTATTATTATTATTATTATTATTATTATTATTATTATGTAGATTATCCAAGTTATGTCGATTATTATGTGGATTGTTAGGTAACTAATTTTGTGTGGGGTTGTTGTTGTGTAGGGCTGGAGTTAGGATACTGTGTGGTTTAATATTCTTTGCGTAAATTAACTGTGTGTGGTGTAAGTGTTCATGGAATGTCCAACAGAGATGCCAAAGCCAAGCGAGGAGGAAGTTGGGCTCAGCCGTTGCCGACCAGCTCTCACCACTTGGATGCTGTGCCGTGCTCCACACACATCAACCGCAACAGGCTGGGCAAGCCAAAAGTCCGCACCTTCCCGCTGTGGTCAGTTTCGGTACTTTATCATTATATTACACTGTGGTCAGTGTCTGTACTTTATCATTATATTACACTGTGGTCAGTGTCTGTACTTTATCATTATATTACACTGTGGTCAGTGTCTGTACTTTATCATTATATTACACTGTGGTCAGTGTCTGTACTTTATCATTACATTACACTGTGGTCAGTGTCTGTACTTTATCATTACATTACACTGTGATTAGTGTCTGTACTTTATCATTATATTACACTGTGGTTAGTGTCTGTACTTTATCATTATATTACATTGTGGTTAGTGTCTGTACTTTATCATTACATTACACTGTGATCAGTGCCTATACTTAATCATTACATTACACTGTGGTCAGTGCCTGTACATTGTCATTACATAACGTTTTGTATTGAAAATCATAATTACTTGTATCCTGTCACTAATAATTAATACAAGATTAAGGGTAAACACAGTTTAGGCATTTGGTAGTTGTTTGTGGTTAATAATTGATTACATAACTATTTGAATGAGGTTTTAGTTATTGTTCAAGTGGCGTAACTTTCGATCTTCGATCGCTATCAGTGTATCACGCTGTGGCTATCAGTGTATCACGCTGTGGCTATCAGTGTATCACGCTGTGGCTATCAGTGTATCACGCTGTGGCTATCAGTGTATCACGCTGTGGCTATCAGTGTATCACGCTGTGGCTATCAGTGTATCACGCTGTGGCTATCAGTGTATCACGCTGTGGCTATCAGTGTATCACGCTGTGGCTATCATTATATCACGCTGTGGCTATCGTTATATCACGCTGTGGCTATCAGTGTATCACACTGTGGCTAGGAGTCAAAGGGCAAGGAAAAACTGGGCCTCCAATAGCCAAAAGAAGCAGAAGAACGAAGCAACACCCTGGTTGTGTTTGGTGTGTGAAAATGCGGTAGAGGATGGATCATTCAGTGTTTCCTTTGCAAGAAATTCCGCCATAGATCATGCTGTGGTCTGACCACAACACAGTTTGTTACACTCGGTTTGATGTTGGTATTTTTCTATCAGTGTTGATTCAGCCCCAATGCTGAAGTACTGATGAGTGTAGCTCAGATTCGTTTATCCACGCAGCCTGCTCACTCAGCAACAAGACACGGAGTCGACGTATTAAGTTTTCCACTTTTATTCAGCACACATCAACAACTGCATACAATCGCTTTTCCACTCTCAACTTTTTACTTTCCAACTCACTATCAACAACAACACAAAACAGTGCGGCACATAAAATATATAGCCTCTCTCTCTTCCCGAACAATTTAGAACACTGTAGACTAGAATGACGCACTACAGCCAATCAAATAAAAGATCGTCATCACTGACTTTGTTACACTCCGTTCGATGATGGTGTTTTTCTTTATCAGTAGTGGATTCAGCCCCAATGCTGAAGTACTGATGAGTGTAGCTCAGATTCGTTTATTCACGCAACCCGCTCAAGCAGCATACAAGTCACAAAGTCGACGTATGAAGTTTTCCACTTTTATTCAGCACACATCAACAACTGCATACAATTCTCAACTCAACTCAACAACTTTCAAATTTACTTTCCAGCTTCACTATCAACAACAATCTCTCTCAGCAACTCTTTTCACAACACACAAAGCATCGAATATATAATTTTTTCTATCCTTCGAGATGACGACAGTTTGTTCTAGAAATGACGCATTACAACTAACCAATCAGAATTAAAGATCGTCATCACTGACTTACGTCATACGTCTCTCCACACATACCCCGAACCTTCTCTTACTTCGACAATCGTCCCGAAACTTCGATCGATAGTAAACAAGGAGATCCAGAGTATTCTCCGACAATATCGACCAACGAAAATTATCCACGTTATACAAAGCCTCTCCTAACAACAATGCAAACTCAAATCAAAGGTAAATAAACTCCATCATTGAATACTTTGCAAAACGAAACGATTAGATCTATCGTGCGCGCTTCCGACATACTTTCGTACGCATTTCAACGTAACATAACCCCCCACTCAAGAAGAAATTTACCCAATTTCTTTCAACAACGTTGAAACGTAATGCACAAACAATGTACAGAATTAAAACTTACTTCAGACTGTCTCATTTACTGTCAATGTTCTCAGTTTATATACACAGAGTCCATGTTTTTCATCCGCAAGTCTTTCTGGATACTGTCAATGTTCACAGTTCATTCACACAAGGTCAATGTTTCTCATCTGCAAGTCTGTTTAGATATTGCCAATGTTCTCCACACAGTCAATGTTCTTTCAACCGCAAGGAAACGACGCCCTCGTCAGTTGCGGTCGTCATCGGCCCAGGGTCAAAGACAGTGATCTCGTGGGCTTTCCTGGAGTCAGTGCATCCTCCGTTGTCTTCCTCTCCCGTCGGATGTCCGACGCAGTCGACGTTGTCAGCTCCCAGAATGCATTCGCTGGGTCTCACGGTCAGGTTGGCTTCTGCGGGACGGTGGAACAGCTCCCTCAAGGTCTGCAGATGCTCCTTCCAGGTCTGGGTGTGGACTTCATGTTCGACCAAAGTCGTAGAGCCTGGGACATCACTGAAGCTATGGGGAAACTCGCCCATAAGGTCCTTGAGCTCCATCTTTTGACCTTCCGTCAAGCTTGGTCCTAGTTTAACGTCATCGATGCCTTCTTTGCTATGGAAGTCTCCCAGTTCCAACAGTTCCTCGCTGTCAAAGCTGTCGTCGATCTCAGCTGCTGTTGCTGCATGCACAGTCTCTGATGGCCTTTCCACGTACAGCTTAAGGAGGTTGGCGTGGTATATCTTGGAATGCTGGCCGACCTTCACCTTATAGTCGTTGATCCCCACCACGGTCTCCACTTCGTACGGGCCTTTCCACTGCATCAGCAACTTATTGTGATCAGTAGGTAGCAGCACCAGCACTTTGTTGCCAGGTTTAAACTTCCTGCTCACAGCCCTACGATCATAATAGTGCTTTCCACAGTCCTGGGACTTCTTCAGGTTTTCTCTGGCTATCTCGAGAGTCTGCTCCAGCTTCTCCCGTAGCTCAAACACGTACTGGTAGCTGTTCTTCACCCAGGGTGGAGAACTCTCCGCGAATCCGCGGATTTCCGCGGAAGGCATTTGCATTTCCGAGAAAAAAATATTGAGTTCCGAGTGTGAGAAGCTGAGGGACTACCCTTTATTGGGCATAGCGGCCAAAAGCGGCCGAAGTTCTAAACAGGCAAAACGTCCAAAAGCGTCCCTATCAACCATGTGGTTATATTCTCGCGTTGTTTGAAAGATTGCGAGACTTCCGGCAATTGACTTCCGGTTTATTATGTTGTGAAATGCATTCGTTTTTTCGATTTTTTTTCCAAATTATCTTGTGTGTGTGTCTAAAATGGATGGTTTGGATTCTTCGACTGATGAAGGGGAGTTTACAGGCTTCCATTTATTAGACATTAAAGTGAGAGAAATGGACTTGGAGTCGGAGGAAGAGATCGGTACTGACATTAGACAATTAGTGTCAGTAGTGTGCATGCATATGATCTTTCAGACTGGCATGAAAGTGAAGAAGAGGAGGGGGCTTGTTTGGACTTTTTAAAGCTTTTTTTTTATACACATTGAGTAATAAAAAACAAGACATGACAAGAGAAGTATAAAAAGGTAGATAATCAAAAGAGAATTTATTTCTGTTCATTTTGCATTTTATTTCATTTAAATCTATACACTAGTCACTAATATAGTAATAATACCTAAGATGTGGTGTTTTTACTAGTACCCCTAAATATCTCTAAAATTATAAAAATTCTTGCCTGTTTACAGCTAAAAAATAGACAAACGTGTGCCCAGTAAAATTGGAAATGTGGAGTTTGTGTGTAACAGTGGTGGACCTCAAACTTTGTTAGGCCTACAGTACAAATCAAGATTCTTAACTTTTTAGAAAGACATGTGCATAAAACATTCTTTTTTGTTTGGTTGTTGTTTCTATTGATGTTTACTTTGTGCTTTTTGAATTCAGGAGAGGCCCTAAATTACTTTCAAAATTGCCTAAATTCATTTTCTTCCAGGGGGCGAATACCGGGGTGTTACGTTGAAACGCGTACGAAAGTATGTCGAAAGCGTGTACGATAGATCTAATCGTTTCGTTTTGCAAAGTATTCAATAATGGAGTTTATTTACCTTTGATTTGAGTTTGCATTGTTGTTTGGAGAGGTTTTGTATAACGTTGATAATTTTTGTTGGTCGATATTGATGTAGAATATTCTGGATCTGCGTGTTTACTCTTGATAGAAATTTCCGGATGGATATCGAAGGTCGTGAATGTTCCCGGAAGTAGAGAAAATGTGAATGACGTAAGTCAGTGATGACGATCTTTAGTTCGATTGGTGGCAGTGCGTCATTTCTACCACGTACCAAATTGTTCGAGAAAAGAGAGAGGTTATTTAATCGTGTGCCGAGTTGCTGTTGAGAGATTGTTGTTGATAGTAAAGTTGTTGATAGTGATTTGGAAAGTTGCTGTGAAAGTTGTTGAGTTGAATTGAGAATTGTATGCAGTTGTTGATGTGTGCTGAATAAAAGTGGAAAACTTCATACGTCGACTTTGTGAATTGTATGCTGTTTGGACGGGCTGTGTGAATAAACGAATCTGAGTTACACAACTATCAGGAATTCAAGCATCGGGGCTGAATCAGATACTGATAGAAAACACCAACATCAAACTGAGTGTAACACGGGGCTCGGCCGGATTTCAGAGATTTCTTGATTCAGTTGTTCTCCACCCTGTTCACCTCTGGGGTGTCTACTTCTTTCGTCCACAGTTCTTTTAGGATGTGCATCGGCCCTCGGATGGTTCTTCCGTACAGCAGCTCGAACGGAGAAAAGCCGGTGGACTCCTGCGGTACTTCTCTGTAGGCGAAAAGTAAGGCGTTGATATAGCGATGCCATTGTCTGGGCTGCTCGCTGCACAGTTTCTTCAGGGTGGACTTCAGCGTAGCATTGAACTTCTCGACAAGCCCGTTGCACATCGGATGGTAGGGTGTCGTAGTCAAATGCCGGATGCTCAGCAGTCTGTTGACCTCCTTCATGCAGTCGGAGACGAACTGCGTCCCGAGGTCTGTCAGAATTTCTTCAGGCACTCCAAGTCTACTGAACATGTCCACCAGTGCCTCTGCTACAGTTTCAGTGTCAATCTTCTTCAGTGGCACTGCTTCTGGGTACCGAGTCGCATAGTCCACTAAAGTCAGTACCCATCGATGACCTTCTTCACTCGGAGGTCTTATTTCGCCGATTAAGTCTAAGGCCACCCTCTTGAAAGGTCGGTCGATCAGAGGCATCCTCTGCATAGGCACTTTCGGGACCCTTCCTCGAGGTATGGTCTTCTGGCAAATGTCACATGATCGGCAGAAACGGCTGACGTCCGCATGAAGTCCTGGCCAGTAGAACACCGCCTGGATTCTGTCTGACGTCTTCTTGATGCCCAGGTGACCTCCCATGATGGAGTCGTGAGCTACTCCCATCACTTGGCGCCTGAGGGGTAACGGTACCAAGACTTGAGGTAGTGGTTTCCCCTCCGTTGACCCTCGGGTGCTGGAAGATTCGGTACAGGATCTTGGCCTTCACCCCGAAATAGACCGTACCATTGCCTTTGGTCACGTGGTCTTGGCGGTTCCTGTACTTGTTTAAAGTACTATCAGCTTCCTGGAGCTGGATCAGCTTATCTCTGTCCACGATGGCAGCTTTAGAGTTGTCGGCGACCTTCAGTGGCGTAGACGTCTTGTCTCTCTTGGCCTGGGCCCTGGTAGTAACAGCACCGACGATCTCTGGTCGGCAGGGCTGAGCCGGAGTAACCACATTGTCCCGTAGCAGCTCTGTAAGGTCTCCATCGGGAAACGGCAATGGATCCTCCTCCACAACTTCGACGTGTTGAGTTGAGGCAGGACTCCACTCTGGGTCGGGGTCGTCGGGTCGTCTCGCGCCGTCGATGTTCCCGATCATCAAATCGTATAGCGGCTTTTTCAGGCAAACCGCTTCTACTTCGCCTATGTAGAAAGGGGTGTTGACATGAATTTTTGCAACTGGCGCTTTCACACATTTGCTGTCGGCCATGAGTGTCCATTTAGAATCGCCGGTGAATTGTTCTTTAGCGATTAGGTCTTCTCTGACGATGACCCCACTACAGCCAGAGTCTCTTAAGACAGTCACTTCATGATTTCCGACGCGTCCCTTTGAAACAGGCATGTTCTGGAAGGTCACAGCTGTGCTGGCGACGACGGGGATGGATTTTCCGTTGGCAAGGAGGAGTTGGCCATCAGTCATGCACTCTTGCACGTCCGCAGGGGTAGCTGTGCGCTCGGTCTCACTCGGAAGAATGACGCTCCCGCCGCACACCTGATGGTCAGATCTACTGGTTTGCCGTTGATTGGAGAACCGCCTCTGCCGATTGCCCGCCGCTGCGTTGTCCGTACTGCTCCGCTGTCCGCTACTTTTGTTTTGAGGACAATTAGCCGCTCTGTGGTCTGTAGCGTTGCAGGTGAAACAGCCTCTTGAATGCCCTTCCCTGGGAGGAGGCGTAGAGTCCGTCTGTCTCTGGCTCGTCTGGCTCCCTTGGATCTGGTTCCCATGGTTTGCAGTCTTCTGAAAATGTTTCGTCGCGCTGGGTGGCCCCAGGGTTTTCCCATGAGCGATGAGATATTTTTCAGCAGCCTCAGTCACATCTTTAAGGGTCTGCAGCTTTTGTTCTTCTAAGTGGGTCGCTAGGTCCTTGTGACAGGCATTGAGAAATTGTTCTTTCACAATCAGGTCATGGAGACTGTCGTAAGACTTCCTTTCGCCTGATAACTCCACCCACTTGTGTAGATATGACGACAGGCGCTCCACAAACTGCTTTGGCGTCTCGTCTGACTTAGGCCGGCATTCACGGAAGCGTTTACGGTAGCCCTTCTCTGTAAAGTTGTAGCACTGCAATAGGGCCTCTTTCAAGACGTCGTAGTCTTTAGCGTCATCGTCCGACAATCTGGTGTAGACGTCGAGTGCTTGCCCCGTCAGAAGTGCACTTAGTCGAATCGCCCAGTCTTGAGGTTGCCAGTTAGAGCTTTTGGCAAACCTTTCAAATCTCGCCAAATAACTGTCGATCTGGTCCTTCCCGTCGACGAACGCTGGCAATTTTGGAGCTTTGTTGTCACTGATAATTTGTGGCGCATTCTGCTGTTGCTGGATGCGCGTCATTTCTAGCTGGAACTCAAGACGCTTCAGCTCGAATTCTCTGTCTTTTTCTTGTCGCTGTTCTTCTCTTTCTTGACGCCGCTCTTCTAATTCTCTTTCTTCACGCCGTTGCTCATCTTCTCTTTCTTCACGCTGACGTTGTTCTTCTCTTTCTTGTATTCTCTCCTGAGACTTGACGTACTCCGTCAGCTGTTTGCCTTTTAGATTCAGTTGCATCCCTTTCTGCCAGAAGTCAGCCATCTTGATGCTTCTGGAAAGTTCTTTTTCTAGAAAGTTCTTGACTGTAGAGTTCTTTTTTTCTGGAAAGTTCTTGACTGTGCTGTACCTTTCTAGACTGTTCTAGAACAGCACGCTTTCTGCAGTAGCGCTGATGCTTGCCACTAGTCGCTTTCGCTGACGCAGGCCCCGCTGTCCTCGTCGTATGCGACGCTGCACCACGCTGGTGTTGATGTACACGCTCCTGTGCTGAAGTAGACGCGACGTCCGCTCGACGCTCGCTGTAACACTGGCGATGTAGCTCCGAGACTGTCCCTCGACGTAGTCTTACGGTAGCCACGTAGTCCCGATCTGTTGTTCGCTCACGAAGCAACTCTTCAGCGACTACACGCCCTTGCAGTCAACCCGAACCTATCGGTGATGTAGTCCCAGTATGTTGGCCCCTCTCGACGCAACTCGTTGGCGGCTACCCTCGATGACTGCCTCTCGTAACGTTGACTCGCTTGTTGTCGCAGTTGAACCCTTGGCTATGGCGTGAATCGCGGCTTGACCCCCAAAATGTTACACTCGGTTCGATGATGGTGTTTTTCTTTATCAGTAGTGGATTCAGCCCCAATGCTGAAGTACTGATGAGTGTAGCTCAGATTTGTTTATTCACACAACCCGCTCAAGCAGCATACAAGTCACAAAGTCGACGTATGAAGTTTTCCACTTTTATTCAGCACACATCAACAACTGCATACAATTCTCAACTCAACTCAACAACTTTCAAATTTACTTTCCAGCTTCACTATCAACAACAATCTCTCTCAGCAACTCTTTTCACAACAGACAAAGCATCGAATATATAATTTTTTCTATCCTTCGAGATGACGACAGTTTGTTCTAGAAATGACGCATTACAACTAACCAATCAGAATTAAAGATCGTCATCACTGACTTACGTCATACGTCTCTCCACACATACCCCGAACCTTCTCTTACTTCGACAATCGTCCCGAAACTTCGATCGATAGTAAACAAGGAGATCCAGAGTATTCTCCGACAATATCGACCAACGAAAATTATCCACATTATACAAAGCCTCTCCTAACAACAATGCAAACTCAAATCAAAGGTAAATAAACTCCATCATTGAATACTTTGCAAAACGAAACGATTAGATCTATCGTGCGCGCTTCCGACATACTTTCGTACGCGTTTCAACGTAACAGACTTACGTCATACATCTTTCTAAACATTCCAGGAACGTTCCCTCAAACTTCGACATTTTTCGAGAAAATTCTATCGACAGTAAATATCCAAATCCAGAGAATTCTCCAATAATATCGACTAACGAAAATTATCAACGTTATACAAAGCCTCTCCTAACAACAATGCAAACTCAAATCAAAGGTAAATAAACTCCATTATTGAATACTTTGCAAAACGAAACGATTAGATCTATCGTGCGCGTTTCAGACATACTACCATTCGCGTTTCAACGTAACACAGTTCAATGCCTGTAGGCATTCAAAGCTCCTTTAATGGACCTGCAAAGCATGTGGCAAAAAGGAGGTGTTTGTCAAGTCTCAAATTGAAGCAACAGTATCTGTTCTTTATTATTGGTCAGTGTATTCAAAGTCTGTACATTTTTATTACATTATGCTGTGGTCAGTGTATTCAAAGTCTGTACATTTTTATTACATTATGCTGTGGTCAGTGTATCCAAGTCTGTACATTATCATAACATTATGCTATGTTGAGTATAATCAAGGTCAGTATGTTATCATTAGATTAGGTGGATTCAGGTCCCTACCCCTCTTCTCTGGCACGGTTATCCCCATCTTCCATAGGGCCAGTGGCGGGTGTGGACGTTAAACTTCATTGTTGATTGATGATCACTTAGTGTGATGGACGTTTGTTGATACTGGAGACTGTGTGGAAGTGTGTGAACCACATGTCAGTGTGTGTTATGCTACAGATGGACACATTTTGAGCTCGCCTGATGATCCTGTCATTATTAATATGAAATACATATTATTGGATTTTACAATTTTGTGTGCATTTGGATGTTTTATCATTAAGTCTCAGGCTGATAACATTTCTTGCTTCCTTTCGACTTTCAATTTTTTGTCAACTTCGCTCTCTCTCTGTGCAGCTTTGATGACACTAACCCAGCACAAATTCATGACAACGCCGCACAAGAGGAGTTGCTGGTTCCAATTCGACTTGACATGGAGATTGAGGGACAGAAGCTTAGAGACTGTTTCACATGGAATAGGAATGGTATTTCAATTGCCTACGTCATGATGATGATGATGATGATGGTGATGATGATGATTTTTTAGGGACACAATATGACCTGGATGATAATGAAGACAATGATGATGATTTTTGAGAAACGCAATGAAATGATGATGAAGATGACACTGATGATGATGATAAAACACCTTGTCACCAGAAACATGCATCACGCCAGAGCAGTTTGCTGAGGTACTGTGTGATGACCTTGACCTCAACACTGCATTGTTTGTGCCGGCCATCGCTCAGGCCATTAGGCAACAGATTGAGGCACACCCTGCCTCGGACCCTGCCAGCATTGAGGAAACTGCACCAGACCAGCGTGTTATACTGAAGGTATTGTTTCACATTGTTGGTGTTTGATTGTGTTCATGCATCTTCATAACATTTTGTCAGCCAGTTGTTCTCAAGGTATTGTTGTATTTTCTTAATATTTGACTACATTCATGCATGTTCATAACACTTTCTCAATGCACCGTTGCACTGTCATTGTTGATATCACAAAAGCTCTTCCTGCTCTGTCAACCTAAAAGCAGCTTGGCCAGGTCAGCCAGCGATTTCCAAGGTTGCGTTAACAATTCCTGTATTTTGACTATGGGTATGTGCGTGTGTCTCAGCTGCAACAGGTCCTTGCAGGTCGCTCATTCAACGTATTTACCTCTCTGAAGGTAGTGTTTGGTTTGTCTGTGCTTGATGCCTCCCCATGTTCATGCATTTCATGATGCTGTTATCTGTCTGATTCCCACCATAGAGAGATGTCATGCCTGACCAGCGAGTCATTATCAAGGTAATGGTTCCCTGCTTGTTTTTGTAATTTTATTTTTGTACATGCTTGTTTATGTTTGTGTGCATGTGTGCATATATGTGTATGTGTGTTTGTGTGAGAGAGAGTGCATGTGTTATGTGTATTAGATTTTAAGCCAGAATCTTAGTGTTGGTGCCTGGTTCTTTACAGTTAGTGGACAAGAGGTTTATATCCAGACTGCCGCTCTTTACATGCAATGATGATGTCCATTTTGTAATGTGCATGTTTCTATCCATTGTCAAAACTCAAATGCTCATGGGACATTTTCATGTCTCGGAGCAAAAGCCCAGCTTGTTACATTGCCGCAAGTGTCATCATTCACTCTTCTGGAGTCAATGGAACAGAATAAAAAATGTGTTGCCATTTTAAGCTGTAGGCTATTTGACACAATCATAATTATAGAGTAATGATAATTGATAACATCACAGGGGGCTGTTTGACACAATCATATAGGGTAATAATAATTGTTAAGATCACAGGGGCTGATTGATACATTCATATAGAGTAATAATAATTGTTAACATCACAGGGGCTGTTTGACACATTCATATAGAGTAATAATAATTAACATCACAGGGGGGCGGTTTGACACAATCATATAGAGTAATAATAATTGTTAACATCACAAGGGGGCGGTTTGACACAGTAATATAGAGTAGGTACTCCAAAGCCTTCATTGGCTCTTGTCCGCTCGGCAATATTGACTCAGTTTTGACTTCACTTTCAACATTTATTATTAATGTAAAACTGCATCAAAACGAATAGTGGCTGTATTGAAATAAAAATTGAAATCTTTATCTTTACATCTGTGTTGTTTTTAATGCATGTTTATGAGAAAGATTCCGAGAAAACAGCTTTTGAATACGCCCTTATCCGAGCGCTGAATGCCGCTGCGAAACAAAATGTCAGCGTCGTCTGCTGCGAGGTGGCTCATTTCAAACTCTAAGTGCTTTAAGATATTTCATTGGATGGCCTAAAAATAAGAACCAATGAGAAGTTCGGATACTTAGCTTCATTCACATATCAAATATGGCGCGCTCTGATGTGTGAAAGAGTTGTTACGAGCCGAACAAAGTGATTAAAGCGATTTTGATGTAAGTTTGATTTTAACTAGAAGTTTAAAAATTAGCAAAAAATAAAGAGCAGACTTTCCTTTATAAAACTAGGTTATTTATTAATTTGTGCATTACTCTATCACGGTGCGCTTTGCCGTAGAAAAGTGTACCCAAACGGTGTTCGGGTTATCTTGCGGCCATGGCGAACTTGTAGGCCTATTCAGCTAAACGAGTGCTGAACGTAGTAGTACACTAGTAGGCCTATAATTTGCCGGCACGCACTGCGAATTTGATGATTTCCCAACTTTGAAGCACCAAAACAACTGAACATTACATGGGATAGGCCTGAAGAAAATTGGGCTTGGTGTATAACATATGAAGGGGTTACCTGTCAAAAATCAGCTTTCTGGTATCAATATTGGCTTCACTTTGAGACTCCAAAGTTGTCAATTTCTTCAATTCCAAAAAGTTGTCAAAAAAACACCAACATTTGCCATTTTCAAACATTAATAACTTTTTACCTATTTCTCCTATGTGGAAAAAAACTATACCACTGTGTTCAGAACAAAAAGATCTATGTAAATACTTTAGTGTCCAAACTGAGTTAAAGAAAATCAAAAATCACTTTGGAGTACCTATATAGAGTAATAAAAATTGTTAACATCACAGGGGGCTGGTTGGACACTACATAGCACATAACAATGAACTCAGTATCAGAGTTTCTTATTTGGAAACAATCATAAACCAAGCTGCACAGTTTCTCCATGTCTTGTGTATCAGTTACTGTGGAATAGAAGGTCCAGGGTTTATTGCTGTCAAACTGCTCATTTTCATTACCATGCTGTTTTAACAAGTTTGGTTGTAATAAAATATTGAGGTGTGTGTGTGTTTTGGTCATACGTCTATCATGCTAGTAAGATTTTGTGAGTTCATTCTCGCCATCCACTAATCAATTTGCTGGTTCGTTGAACAATTTGTTAGGGTGGGTGGGGAAGTGGGTGAGGTAGGGAGGTACAGGTTGTTCTGTCCAAAATCCCCTTCTGTAAGATCATCAGTTGTATACATAGCATATCCATTATTATTATTATTATTATGTTTTGTTGTGTGTGAACAGTTGAACATCCATGTGGGTAACGTGTCGCTGGTGGACCAGTTTGAGTGGGACATGTCTGAACCAGAAAACAGTCCTGAAGAATTTGCCACTAAACTCTGCGCTGAGCTGGGTAACATTGCCTTCTTCTTCTTCTTCGAGATACTGTAGTTACTCCATCTAAAAAAAACATAATGAAAACTCTCAAATGGCTGGCAAGAGTTTTAAAAGGTAGACCCGTTCGCCATTTTATAAACTAGTTATTAGCCATGACAATGTTGTACTGGATGATACACTTAGGTCACTTTGACTAGTGTTAGTAAGCAATGGGGCCAGACTGTAAGAGCAACTGCGCGTTGAGACAGCCAAGACTACACGAGCCGCACGCCAAGCTCCAGCAAGCAACAGCCACATGGAAGCCAGCCCATCTGATCTACCCATAAAGCCACACACATTTTAGGGCTCAGATGGGCCTTACAAGTCATCTTTCAACCCTTGCTGCCCACCTCCCAGAGGACGTCCAATGAAGTTGTCCATCTTCTCAACGGAAGGATAAATATATATATAAAGATTCTGATTCTTGTCCTGTTGATGGCAGCAATGTTCTGGATATTTTGCAATTTATCCAGCTGAGTGGCAGGAAGACTCCACAAGGTGCTATTGCAATAGTTGACTCTAGTCATAACTGTAGCAAGATCTATAGTGGATGCTGCTGCCTGAGTTAGCATGGAGCGAAGTTTTCAGAGAGTTTGGAGGTGAAGATAGCAACTGGGAACAACTGAGCTAATGTGTTTGACAGCTTGGCCACAACCCTCTCAACAAGTTTTGAGATATATGGGAGGTTTAAACAGGGCACTCACTGGGATCTAAACCGACTTTTTCAGTAAAGGTCTGACTACAGCTGTCTCAAAGCAGTGTGGAACGGTCCGGATGCAAGACTTGGATATACTAGGGAAAACAACTTTGGCCGGTTTGCCAGGATGTTACGCCAGAGTTGTTCAATGTTCAGGCGGACATTTTTGGCAACTCGCCTATAATTTCTGCTCGTCTTCCATCAAACCTTCCAGATCAACCGAAAAGTTGATTTCAGTTGCAATCCTGGCTAGATCCGCTAGTTCAACCTTGCATTTCCAGGCAACCACCACCACCCTTTCATGAAGAAAAGTTTGCAGCACTGGGTAGCTTTCATAGTGTTCTGAGATGAGGTATCCACCCTTTGATGAAGAAAAGCTTGCAGCACTGGGTAGCTTTCATAGTGTTCTGAATGAGATATCCACCCTTTGATGAAGAAAAGCTTGCAGCACTGGGTAACTTTCATAGTGTTCTGAGATGAGATATTCACCCTTTGATGAAGAAAAGCTTGCAGCACGGGGTAACTTTCCTAGTGTTCTGAGATGAGATATCCACCCTTTGATGAAGAAAAGCTTGCAGCACTGGGTAACTTTCATGATGTTCTGAGATGAGATATCCACCCTTTGATGAAGAAAAGCTTGCAGCACTGGGTAACTTTCGTAGTGTTCTGAGATGAGATATCCACCCTTTGATGAAGAAAAGCTTGCAGCACTGGGTAACTTTCCTAGTGTTCTGAGATGAGATATCCACCCTTTGATGAAGAAAAGCTTGCAGCACTGGGTAACTTTCATGATGTTCTGAGATGAGATATCCACCCTTTGATGAAGAAAAGCTTGCAGCACTGGGTAACTTTCCTAGTGTTTCTGAGATGAGATATCCACCCTTTGATGAAGAAAAGCTTGCAGCACGGGGTAACTTTCCTAGTGTTCTGAGATGAGATATCCACCCTTTGATGAAGAAAAGCTTGCAGCACTGGGTAACTTTCATGATGTTCTGAGATGAGATATCCACCCTTTGATGAAGAAAAGCTTGCAGCACTGGGTAACTTTCCTAGTGTTCTGAGATGAGATATCCACCCTTTGATGAAGAAAAGCTTGCAGCACTGGGTAACTTTCATGATGTTCTGAGATGAGATATCCACCCTTTGATGAAGAAAAGCTTGCAGCACTGGGTAACTTTCCTAGTGTTCTGAGATGAGATATCCACCCTTTGATGAAGAAAAGCTTGCAGCACTGGGTAACTTTCCTAGTGTTCTGAGATGAGATATCCACCCTTTGATGAAGAAAAGCTTGCAGCACTGGGTAACTTTCATAGTGTTCTGAGATGAGATATCCACCCTTTGATGAAGAAAAGCTTGCAGCACTGGGTAACTTTCATGATGTTCTGAGATGAGATATCCACCCTTTGATGAAGAAAAGCTTGCAGCACTGGGTAACTTTCATAGTGTTCTGAGATGAGATATCCACCCAGATAACTCTAGGTCACTAAAAACAAAACAAAAATACAAGTTACCTCCCATTTCTGAAGACATATTGATGATCTTCAGTGTCACTGGAAGAAGGACATCCAAGAACTGAAGGACAAACTTAGTAAGAGCAGGGTCAATCTCGCAGGAAGTCTTTTTGAACCTAGCAATCGCTTTCTGAAGTTGATCCTCATCAACATGTGAGAAAATAACAAGAGGAAAGCCATCCGATGGCAGAGTATAGTCCTGTTCACTCTGTGACAAGACAGCAGCCACACTGTCCAAGTCTCAATGATCTTGTCCACAAAGTAATCCCACAAGAAGTCAGCTGCAGATTTCTCAGTAATGTGTGGAAAAATAGTTCGAGATCTTTCTCTACCAAGAAGGTCCCTTATGATGGAGTATGTTTTCCTGGGAACACCTGTACAAGCAGGAAGTTGATACTGTGTGAAAGCAGGTTTTACTCTTTTAACAGTATGGGTGTCAATGTTTCTTTCTTCTTTATACAACTGTCAATCTTTAGTCTCATCTTCCTCCACTTGTTTTCATAAAACACGGTTATGAGTTGGCTCTTATATCAACTGACACAAGCCATGACAATCTAAATTCTCTATCAGCCTCGTTGTGTTTGAGTCTTGTGGCTTATCAAAATGAAAATTGAAATCCCCAAGTATGATGAAATGTTTCTTTGCAATAACAGACTCCAGCAAAACAGGGAAATTGTCGAGGAACCCAGAACTATGGAGCTTGTTTCTCTTAGAAGGAAAGGGGGAAGGGGGGGAGGGGATATAGAGGCAATTATTCCAGAGTTCTTTCAGCTAGTCAGCCTTGACACAAGATGCTCAAATGTTTTACCGCATCAATTACTACAAAATTATGACGTAAAGATAATCCTCTAGAGGGGACTCCGGTTGACGCCAACAGGCTGTAATGACCCGAGCTCTGCTGAATTTTTGTAAATTTTTTGTGTTTTTTTTTTGTATTTGTATTGTTGTCTCATGGATCCTCAAGTAAGTAAATGCTTCTCTTTCTATGTTCACCTTTTTTATCAATCGTTTTTTCGCTTCGTTCACTTCTCGCACTCACGGAGTCCGCCATTTTGTTCCGAAATTCCATCCACAAGCTACACACGCTTTCACAAATCTCTTACTAACTCCCCCGATAAAAAATAAAAAAATCACTATCAAAACCTAAAAAACAATAACAACCAAACCCAAACCCCCAACAACGCCTCTCACCACCCACACACACTACTCAACTTAAACACAAAAACAACTCATTCACATAACCTCTCCCCTCAAACCTCTATCTAATCAAAATACATTACTCATTAAATCTAATCATTCCTAATTATTCAACCTCAAAACCCTACGATTAAAAAATTCTCTCAACAACACACTTTCGCTATCAAAATATCCCCTCAACCACCTCCCAGACTCACATCACTCAAAACGTTCATTACCCACACTCACTTCATCACTCATATCACAACCTTTCCAAGCAAAAATAAATTAATGCAAGAAAGCAATTTTTGCAAATTTCACCTGAATTCCTTTATTGTCAACACTGTCATACAATAAACATTAACTTCCCCTGCAACCTTCCACCGCAAAAATGATTGAACTTTTATCATCTTCCAGTCTTCAAATCACAATCACAGCCGTGTCACATCATAGATTGGGTTATGCATAGGCCTTAGGATAATGTTGTTAGATCAACTTCAGTCACCCAGAAATTGACATCTGACCATTTCTGTGTCATGTGCGAACTAAGCGTCGCACCCCCCGCTCCTCCCCCCATGTTCAGGGAGGCTCGCAGCATGCGTACCATGGATAGGGATGCTTTCAAGCAAGAGCTTACCGCTAAAGTGACCCCAGAACTGTGCCCCACTGTGGATCAGCTGAATAGTACACTTCATGCGGTGCTTGATCGGCACGCTCCCGTGGCCCAGAAAAAGGTCAAGGCAACACGTTCAGCACCCTGGTACGAGTCTATTAAGGACAAGCTCTCCGAGGCGAAGAAAAACCGACGCAAAGCAGAGAAAAAGTGGCTTAAATCAGGTTTAGAAGTCAGCAAGCAGATTTTCACCGCTGCAAAAAAACGGGTCACTAAAATAGTCCAGACTGCCAAAACCCGGTACTTTAGCGACAGAATTAGCAGCAGCGAAACTTGTAAACAGTTGTTCGACATTTGCAATCAGCTAAGTGATAAGAGCAATGCAACATCACTCCCATCCACGCATCCACCATGTCAGCTCCCAGATGTATTTTGTCATTATTTCACACAGAAAGTGGCTGACATAAGGGCCGCTTTTGCACTACCGCAAAGATGGAAGTTTTTCAACCAATAACAGAGCAAGAAGTCAAGAAAGTCATCTTAAGCTCAAAACCAACATCTTGCTCTCTTGACCCCATTCCTACCCCCATGTTGATAGAGAATCTTGACCCTCTACTCCCGACCATTACCCACATTATCAACGAGAGTCTGTCCTCTGGTGTTGTTCCGTCTGTGCTCAAAGCGGCTGTCATCAAACCCCTCATTAAAAAGCCAAGTTTAGACAAAAATAATCTAAAGAACTATAGACCTGTTTCAAATTTTTCCTTCCTGTCCAAAGTCATAGAAAAAATTGTTCTCAAACAACTGTTTGCCTACCTATATGATAACGCTTTACTTTGCCCCAACCAGTCTGCCTACCGACCCTTCCACAGCACTGAGACAGCCCTCCTAAAGGTAACCAATGATCTGTTGCTTGCCTTAGATAATGGTAACGTCTCCGTTCTCACCTTACTAGACCTCTCGGCCGCCTTTGACACAGTCGACCACCACATTCTCTTTAACACTCTTCAACACTACTTTGGAATCTCCGGCTCGGTCCTGGCTTGGTTCCACTCATATCTTTCTGACAGATCACAAGCAGTCACTGTCAATGGCTGTTTCTCCAGCACAGCAGACTTGGTGTGCGGCGTGCCTCAGGGTTCCGTTTTAGGGCCGGTGTTATTCACTCTGTACACCAAGCCACTGCTTCTCCTGCTTAGAAAGCATGCTGTTGAGAGTCAGTCATTTGCAGACGACACACAACTTTATAAATCCACTGCCTCCTCTCTCATTAATTCCACTGTTCAGACTTTGGAGAACTGCATCTCAGACATTAAGTCATGGATGACACTCAACAAGCTTAAGCTTAATGACGATAAAACCGAAGCCCTCCTCATTCACAAGCACAACACCTCCTCCTCACTCTCACCTCTCCCAACATCGCTTACAGTAGGGACAACAAGCATTCAGTTCTCATCTTCAGCAATAAATCTCGGCTACATTCTCTCCGATGACCTGTCCCTCAGCAACCACATCTCCAACGTCTGTCGCTCTGCATACACGGCCATACGCCAAATCAGCTCCTTTCGCCACTATCTTACAGTCACTGCCACCAAAACCCTAGTCTGCGCTCTCGTCCTTTCTCGTCTTGACTATTGCAACTCTCTCCTCGCTGGCTCCCCAAAACACATCATTGACAAACTACAAAAGGTTCAGAACTCAGTAGCTAGACTAGTATTCCGAGCTAAGAAACGCGATCACATCACACCTCTACTACATTCCCTTCACTGGCTTCCTGTGCAAGCACGCATAGAGTACAAACTCTCTCACAGATTCTTGTCCTTCCTACCTTGCTGATCTACTGTCTGTCTACTCCCCTTCACGCACTTTAAGATCTTCTGCTGACACTCGCACACTCAAAGGTTCCCGTCACCCGCACTAAGACATAATTATGGCCAACGTGCATTCGCTTACTCCGCACCTAAGCAGTGGAATTCCCTTCCCTCCCATATCCGCAACATACAATCAACACAAGCATTCAAAAAGGCCCTAAAAACCCACCTCTTCAAACTGCATTATTCAGACTGATTTGTATCCCGCTGCCATTCTCTCCTCTTTTGTCTCTGTCTGATCCATAAGTGTATACACGGCTGTAAATATTTATACTGTTTTTCCTCCTGGGCCTAACCGGGCATATAAATAGCTGTGAATAGGTTTTTGCTATTCTATTTCTGTCTTTTTTGTCATTTGTGTACATAGTTGTAAATAGTCTATTTCTGTCTTTTTTTGTAATTTGTGTACATAGTTATAAATAGTTTGTACCTTTACTGTTTTGTCTTTTGGTGTATTGTAGCAAAAGCGATGTTTTATCGAGTGCATGTATTTAAATGTAATGACTATGTAAAGCGTGGTGAGTCTGGTCATAGGCTGGAGTACCCGCTATATAAAAATCCGTTATTATTATTATTATTATTATTACACCACATCCAACTCCACTGCCCCTTGGATTTTGTGCAAAAGAATATCGTGATGGAGTCAAATCCTTGATAGTCACTTCATCACCTGTATCGTTTAGTCAGGTTTCAGTCAAAATGAAAATGTCAAAGTCTCTATCAACCACCAAATCATGAATTTCAACAGCTTTGTTAGCGACTGATTGTGCATTTACATGACCAATCTTAATATCAGTAGCAATCCTTGTCCTATTTTCTTTGATGCACTACTTGATGAGGGTACAGACACAGCCCCAACAGACAGGGTTATCTTTCCTTTTCTTCCTCCTCTTTTCCCTCTGTTCCTTTTACTAGACACAGTTGTCTACACCGTTGTCTGCACAGTGGTCTACACAGTTGTCTACACCGTTGTCTGCACAGTGGTCTACACAGTGGTCTACACCGTTGTCTGCACAGTGGTCTACACAGTTGTCTACACCGTTGTCTGCACAGTGGTCTATACAGTTGTCTACATAGTGGTCTACACAGTTGTCTACACAGTGGTCTACACAGTTGTCTACACAGTGGTCTACACCGTTGTCTGCACAGTGGTCTACACAGTTGTCTACACTGTTGTCTACACAGTGGTCTACACAGTGGTCTACACAGTTGTCTACACAGTGGTCTACACAGTTGTCTACACCGTTGTCTGCACAGTGGTCCACACAGTTGTCTACACACAGACCACACACAGACATCCAGTCGTCCAGCATGACAATAACTAATCTTTCTAAGTGCATCACCAGAATACTATATCCTGCACTTCATTGCATTCTGTAGCCCATACAGCTATTAGCATACAGTGCAATATCCTGTCCTATCCTAAAGTACACAGTTCAGTCAAAACACACATAGAAACTACACAATTATAGTGAGTACCGTTTTCACTAGTCAGACAATTGTCACAACATGCGCAATCACAAGAAAATTGTCTATCTCAAAATTTAGCAGTCTTCTAAATTTAATAATAAAAATAATAATAATACTGGAGGCTATATATGCGTTTTGACCAAGTTACCAATCAGGCTCAAAGCGTGGTGATCTGTAACAACATACACACATGTTACACTCACTCTCACACACAACAAACACACATCTATCACTCAGACATGTGGTGTAAAGGCAGGGAGATCGCTATTAGAAGACGGAAAGGAAATCAAATTTTTATTTTTGAATTTACCAAAGAAATGTACACCACCAGAATTTCTAGAACAAGCTGAGAAAGATTATAATGTATCAAGCACCAAGAGGATTAAACAAACATTTGAAAAAGAAAATCGAATAGATTTCAACATTGCAACACAAGGGCACATGAACACAACACATTGTAACTACTTTCTGTTCTCCATCTTTTTTGATGGCAGTTTTTCTTATTAAGCCCTGCTTTCAAGCCTTTCTTCACAATGTCCAAATGCAATGTCTGTGTAGACTGCACCATTAACATACATGTGTTTGTAGGTGTATGTGTGTTTTGTAGATTAAAAAAAGGTTTTGTGTATTGAGAAAATAAATGAAAAACTTTTTTCAGGTTTGGGAGGAGAGTTTGTGACGGCCATCGCTTACAGCATCAGAGGGCAGCTTAGCTGGCATCAGCGAACATATGCCTTCAGGTCATTTGGAATTACAACACTAAAGTTTAATAAGGAGTGTTCGGGAAACTGCACTATATAACTATTCATATTATTATTATTATTATTATTATTAAACAGTATATAACTATATTGTACAATAAATGAAACCAAGAAATTTACCTTCTTTTTCCAACATTTAAAAAAACACCACCCATAACTTTGCGTATGTTGTTCCTGCTTTGTCACAGGGACAGCTTTGTGAACTAGCTTTCTACCTGTACAGTGATGTACAGGTTGAGAAGTGTGGGATAAAACCATGTCTTGTAACTCATTATGAAGTAGTAGTAGTAGTAGTAGTAGTAGTGTAGGGACTAAGATCATGGTGATCATTAAGCCTCACGGCTTATTTAATGTCCCATCTTTAGCACATATATTTCAGGTCTGATATAAGCCGGCTCAAGACGCTCAACTATCAAAATCATATTTTATAGATTTTAAAATTTCTTGTTCATCAAGAAGATTTTTGAAACTGTTTAAAGTCTTTGCCTGTTTAATATTTTGTGGAAGTTTGTTCCATAGAGGTGCAACTCTATTACTAAAAGTATGTTTTCGAAAATTAGTACGGCTGTGCTTAATAAATAATTTGTTAACAGAGTTTCTTGTTATATCAAATTTGTTTAGTTCAAAAAATTTGTTAGTATCTAATTCATCAATGTTATTTAAAATTTTATAAGCTTGTATTAGGTCTCCTCTCACTCTTCTGGCTTTTAGGCTTGGCAGACATAATGATTCCAGTCTGTCTCTGTAAGAAATATCTTTCAGTCCTGGAACCATTTTAGTTGCTCGTCTTTGTACATGCTCAATAGCAGCGCACTGTCTCTTTAATAAAGGGTACCAAATAATATTGCCATATTCTAGAAGAGGTCTAACCAAGGACTTGTAAAGTTGTACAAATGATGATCTATCTAGATACAAAAAACATCGCCGTATAATTCCGAGAGTTTTATTTGCCTTATTAATTACTTCACTAACGTGACTGTCAAAAGTTAACATGGAGTCAAATGTTAATCCTAAATATTTTTCGCTGTCACATTTAGTAACTAATACCTGTACATTGTTCACAGTCATGTAATAATCATTTTGGGGGTTGTTTTTGCCTATGTGAAGGACCTTACATTTGGTAGTATTAAAATATAGTTGCCAGGTTTCTGTCCATTTCTGTAGTTCATTTATATCATTTTGTATAATTTGACTATCTTTTGGAGAACAATATAATTTTGTATCGTCTGCAAATATTTTACATGAACTTTGCACAGAATCTGGCAAGTCATTAATAAAAAGTATGAACAGTATTGGTCCAAGAATGCTACCTTGGGGTCAAAGTAAATTTTTTAACACTGCTCTGTGCTCTGTGCATCACCACTGAAACTTATGCCGTATGTCAATAACTTTAAGCTCACTTTGTGGGAAAGGGTGCATTATAAATGTTTTTTTAAATTATTATTATTTTATTATTATTGTTGTCATTTATGTTTATGCGTGAACAGTGAAGCACCCCTTCCAACTGTAGAAGTGGCGATACGCAACCAGAGCGAGTTTGACGCATGGTGTCCATTCCTGGAAACTCTGACAGACGCCGAAATGGAGAAGAAAATACGAGATCAGGACAGAAACACCAGGTACGGGCCTGTCAATTTATATTTGTTATTTATTTATTAAATGTATTTAATTTAGTGCAGGTACTTTACCAGTAGCAGTAAACCTTCCACTACCCCAATTGATCATGTTAACTCTAACCCTAACTCTAACCCTGGTGGCAGGGATAGCTCAGTGGTCAGAGCGCATGACTTCTGTGAGTGCGTCTTGGGCAACATGGGTTCGAATCCTGACTTCAGCAAACTATTTTGTGATTGCTGAATATTACGGGCCAGCGCCTTGAGAAGCTCTCTGAGCTTGTAAGTGCGCTATATAAGAGAAATCTCTCTCTCTCTTTCTTTTAACTCGCTCCCTTACTGACTGGTTTCACAGAGCTGACCTAGATACAGTGTTTTTAGTGCCATGAATAAATGGGAGAGAAGTCGCCTATAAATAGCCTACTGCCTCTAGTGGACATTGTAAAAATCCCAGTATAATATAGTACAGTGAGCGAGTCCAGGGGTTTTCATTCTCACATCTAAACAGTTCAAGAGTGTTCATTGCCCTAAAATATTGTTTAATGGTGATGGTTCTTTTGTGGCAAGTTTGTGTAGAATACATGTCTGTGACCTGGAAATGAAAGACATGTTTCATTGCCTATATTTTACTGTTAGGTAATTGTATGAATTATTTATTCCATAATTTTTGACTCACATGCATAGCAAGTCTATGTACTCGCCTCCCTCCAAAAAATTTCCAGATTTTCACAAATCTGTGAGAGATGAATCCTAAACAGTCCAAAAATTATATGGACCCAAAAATGTTAGTCCATATCTATGTCTGCCGTCTGTATGTGCAAAAACTTCAAAGTGGCTGAGTACTCAGAACCTATTTTAACTATCACAACCAAACTTGCTAAGGTGGTGTATACCCATGAGACCTCAAAAATGATCAGTAAATGGATGACTTCATTTCAAGGTCAAGGTCACAAGATCATCAAATGTTAGTAAAAAAATTATTTTTCACAAAATTTCATTATTTCTAGGTTATTAATATTGAACTTATGATTCATTGTTGCATGATAGATATCAATTGAGAAACACATACTTTGCAAATTTGGTCAACCTCACTCCAAGGTCAAGGTCACTGGAGCTGTTCAAAGTCTGTTGAAGTGACCTTGACAAACTGTGAGAGTTATAAAGTCCAAACTTGTTGTATTTATTGATTTTTTAATAAATATGTTCAGTTTTTGTGTTGATCTTGAAGGACAAGGCCATTTTGGGCCTTGGAAAAACATACAAAAAATAGGTAATCATACAGTGGAATGGCTGTTAATGTAACCCTATTTTGCAACAACATTGGGTTATTTGATCAGAGATATGAGGGTCGAGGTCATCCCAAGTTTAAGGTCACTGAAGGTCAAGGTCATACCAAGGTCAGTTTGTTTTGCATAACACGTTTGCTGTACTTTGATATTACATGAATGTATTTGGAGCTTGATGTCAGTGTCATTTCAAGATCAAGAGCATAAAAAAAAGATTGCTCTCATATAGCTCACTTACAAGCTCAGAGAGTTTCTCAAAGCTCTGGCCACTACTATCCAGCAATCACACAATAGTTTGCTGAAGTCAGGATTTGAACCCACGTCGCTAGAAAGATGAAAGTTGGTATTACCTTGCATTTTAATGCCACCATTTTGTTTTTTCTGGGCACTCATCTTGCGTTCTATTAGGAGCATGTGAGTCCTATGGGCTTTGCCCTTCTAGTTTTTCTATTTATTGTATAAATTATTTACTTTGTTGCAGACGTATGCGACGATTGGCCAATACTGCTCCCTCATGGTGATCACATTTCATTATCGGTGCATGTAACATAGGTACAGGGTATGTATACATAGGTACAGCTACATGTTTAAAGCTGCTAAAGAAAATATTCCAAACTTACAAGTGAATGTCAAGTGTTGATTACATGGGCTTGACCACAACAGAGGCAGCAGAAGTGTTAGTTATAAATGGATGTAGTTATAAAATAGCAAACCATTGCCAACATCACACTGTTGTGTTCATTGTGCACTTTGTATCCACTTGTACAGCATCACAACCTTCAAATCCGGTGAACAAGGGATTTTCAACTACATTATCAAACAATCGGTAACAATGTTAACTTGGCACATCACAACCTTCAAAGCCGGTGAACAAGGGATTTTCAACTACATTATCAAACAATCAGTAAAAATGTTGACTTGGCACATCACAACCTTCAAAGCCGGTGAACAAGGGATTTTCAACTACATTATCAAGCAATCAGTAACAATGTTGACTTGGCACATCACAACCTTCAAAGCCAGTGAACAAGGGATTTTCAACTACATTATCAAGCAATCAGTAACAATGTTAACTTGGAACATCACAAAGTCTTGCACAATCTTCACTATTGTGACGGCCAAAGTCAACATGAAGAAGGCGTTACATTACATAATTGTTGCTTTAGGTCCAGCGGACTCTTCCGAGCCAAATCAGGACCGGACAACCCCCAATCCGCATAAAAGATCTGCTGAAACAACCCTAGTGGGAAAACTGAATGCCCTCCACCAGCCAGTCACTTTACAATAAAGACATCCCACGCAGGGGTTGCTGAGGCTGCACTCTAATTTATCGAACCCCCGTTTACAAAAACAAAATAGAATACAAACCTCATTATAAATTATCAACAAAATTGCTAAATAATAACATCATAGGAAGCCCTAGTGACCACCTGGCAGAAAGCGTCCAATATTCCCAAGCTGATCCAACAGACTTCATACACAAACAAGGAGTCTTGTCCCGGAAGAGTTTTCAAGAAAAAAGGTAGGTGACTGGTCTAGCGAAAAAGAAGATAGTATAGCAGATTGATAGAACAGAGCAGGACTGAGAAAGAGCAAATGAGAAAGACGGCGACAGTGAGAATTTAAAGCACTAAATTTCCAAAAAGTGGGGACACTATTTATACTGAAACCCCCGGCACCCCAACGGGGGTGTAGAAGGCGTTGGAAGAAGGCATTGGAATTGTGTAGAAAAATGATTTTTATAAGCAAACAGAGGTCTTTTTATTATATTTTTGTTCATTGTTTTATTCAGACAAAGTTTACAAGTTGACAATATTTATGTTCATTGGAAAGCATCCGAGGATAATAAAACAAATAAAACGTTGTACATCAGTTAAGCAGAAGCTAAATAAAATACGTGCATACATACATATAACTGTGTAATATTTTACACCAACATATGTATTTAGGAGTTTATTTAGGTGCTTTTATTCAAAAATGTGCTTAAAAAATCATTTAGCTGAATGTAAAATGTTTCATTGTTCAGTTGTGTTGTAACTGTGTTGTGCTGCTTAGATCTGCCATGTTGACAGCTGTGTAAGATTGTTAAAAATAGTTTATTCTTACGACCATTATACGATTTGATTGTGTGAAGTAGAGTTCTAGGGTCAAATGTATTGTCTCACTGCTATCAGTCATGTTGTGTTGTAAATAAACTTTGGATTAGGAAGAACAATGTTTGTACTTGTGTTTGAGAGAGAGTCAGTGATTGTGTTGTAAATAAACTTTGGATTAGGAAAAACAATGTTTGTACTTGTGTTTGAGAGTCGGTGATTGTGTTGTAAATAAACTTTGGATTATGAAAAACCTGTACTCGTTTTCCCTCAACAATCAAAACACACAGCATTAACAGACATTAAATTAAAAACTTCCCATGTAGACCTGTCCCAAACTTTAATGACATTAACTATATTCACAAAAATACAAGGAATGTATGCTAAACAGAAATAATAATTATGAAAAATATATTAAGTCATTGGATTGTGAAAGGTAATGTAGACGCGCGAGCTATATTACAAAGGCATTGGGTTTTCAAAGATAATGTAGGTTTTATTATAAAGGCAACGACTTTCGAGTTACAGGATAGGATAGATATGAAAAATATTATAATATCAAATATATATGGGAAAAACGTTTTATGCGGGATGTAATCAGACCGACCAACAGACCATCACACAAGCCATTGGACAACACGACGACCTGCTCACAGTGGTGAAGAAACGGAAACTACAATGGTTGGCCACGTCACCAGATCTTCAGGCCTTGCAAAGACCATTCTGCAAGGCACAGTGCAAGGAGGTAGAAGAAGAGGGAGACCGAAAAAGAGGTGGGAGGACAACATTCGAGAATGGACTGGTATGACACTGAGCGAAGCCATCAGGGCTGCTGAGGACAGAGAAAGATGGAGTATGCTGGTTAAACGATCATCTGTGGTGCCCCTACGACCTCCGAGTTACGGGACAGGATAGGATAGGATAGGAGTAATCACAATAACGACAAATCAGTCGAGATGACTACATATTAATAAAACTACTTTCTTATCCATCTTTTCACATTTTTTGTAATCCAATGCCTTTATAATAAAACTGGAGTGTCTACATTATATTATCTTTGACAATCCAATGCCTTTATAATATAACTTGTGAGTCTACATTATCTTTGACAAAACAATGCTTTTCCTTTCAGAACTATTTCTTTACTTCCTTCAGTCTGCAATGGGAGCAACATTTGTTGAAACACATGCAGCATCCAACTCCTTTTTCCTACTACTGGTCTGGTCTTTCCTTTAGTTAAAAACTTCGCTACCAATATAAGAACTCTATAAATTAAAGATAGTTCAGCATTCACAAACAAAAACATATTTTTTAAAGTCGTTATTTATACATTACTTTTAAGATTTTATTCTAATTCTCTCTTTGAATCCTCTACTACAATTCTACTAGATCTAACAAACTAAACATTTTTCTTTAGTATTTATTTTGACAAAAACACCACATACAATGAAATTGCCAAAGCATGGAAGAAAAACAACTGGTGTTCGAACAATCAATTATGAAGCAATAGGGCAAATGCATATGCCACAGTAGGCACATTAACTGTTAACAGAAGCATAGTTCTTTTTGGGAATGTATCAATTGTTGTAATACTGAGACCTAGAACAGGATGTAACTGACGTTGCCCAAGGCTTGCTGTGGATACTCCACACACACGTCATCAATTCTGGACCCCTGCCACAATGTTGACAATAAGCCAGTGGTAGAAAACAACACTGTTGGTGAAATTACAAATGTAAAGATAGCTCAGCCTCCACAAACAACTTAAGTTTCACTACATGATTTTACTTTCTCGCTTTCATTTTCTACAGTGAAGGTTGAGGCGTTTGACAACAACCAAACCTACAAGGAAACCAACACAGTATTGTCTGTTCCTGCTCTCTCCTAATGTCTACCACACTGAAAACAGCCATCATTCACTGCTTTTTAAGGTTTAATATTACTAGGCTACCACAACAGTGCTGAAAGAAAATATACAGCTAAATAGTAAACGGGTCCATTGAAACAATACAAACTGGATCTCCATACACTAATGAACAGTGTGACACCCAGATAAACCATCACAGAAAACAAAGATGGACAAATAATGTAAATGTTTTTGTAATGAAGTAAACACCCATGTTTAATTGTGCAGTATTGTATCATAAGCAGCCTGAACTCCCGTGTACACTTCCAACACTCGGCACTTCATGGACAACTGTGCAAAACAAAACAAATAACATTATTAAGACAATCCAGTCAAAGTAAACTTACAAATAACAATAAAAACTCCATAAAATAAAAATTGGCAATTTGAGAACATAAAACTACATTATTTTAAAAGTATTAAAATGGAATAGAATGAAACTACAAAATCACCCTAACATTTGCTTACCGGCTAAATGTAACGTTTGGTGTTATGACTTTATAATTAAATATATCATCATCATCATCAAAAACTTCTGCTACTATTACTACTGACCGTGAAGTTAGGGTTGGAGGGGGCTATTTTGAGTTCAGCCAGCACCTTGATGCCATTAGCCAGTTTGAGCGATTGATACAACATATCCTGGCCCTCGACATTGCGCTTGGCGATTGTAAAGATGTTGTTATTGCGAAGCTTTTGTGATACCGTGTCTGCAATGAAAAAAAAACTGTATAATTTCAACTACATAGTAATTATATCTAAATGTTTTCCCTGCAATGAAAAAAACCTGCATCATTTCACCTACATAGTTCTTATATCTAAATGTTTTCCCTTCACACACCAACATTCATATTGATATACAGTGTCCATAACATTGAAAACACATACCTTGTTATTCACATTCCGCTTTTGACTTTATTTGTAATAGTTATATTATTTTCCTTGTATATTTTGTTTTATTTGTATTTTATTATGTTCATTTCTTTTCTTTGGTATAAAAGCACAGAAACCTAATGTTGGGAAGCAAATATTGAACGGCAATTATCCATCAAATCTCAAACATATAACAGAGCACACACCTTACAACAAAATAATTCTAATTCAACTTGGTAACAATTTGCAAAGGTTTTTGTAATATTTATGAAGTAAACTGGTAAATGTAGTAAACTGGCACAGTCCCAGCGGGGTGCATCACAACCAGATTGACTACATCATGGTTAAAAGACGCTTCAGATCAAGCATCAACATTGTCAGGACACGCACTTTTCCAGGAGCAGACATCGGAAGTGACACGATCTCGTGATGATGTCTGTCCGGCTCCACTTGAGGAGAGTAAATACAGCAAAGTGCACCAGACTGAAGTTCGACCTGGATAAACTGCAAGACCCGAAGGTTGCAGAAATATTCTAAGCCACAATTGGGGGGAAATTTGCACCACTGCTCATTTTGGGAGCTGGTGAAGTAGATGTCAACACTATGACCACCACCTTCAACTCAGCTGTGATAGATGCCGCCACCGAGATCCTTGGCAAGCATTGCCCAAAGAAGAAACCGTGGATCACACCTGAACCTTTGGACCTGTGTGACAAACGAAGAGAGATGAAAAAGAAAAAGAACACCACCAATGGAATCAATACGGACATCAAAGTCTAAGGCCAATCCCTCAACACAGTGCATAGCTTCAAATCGTTAGGAGCCATTGTATCAGACAATGAATCCCGACAGAAAGTCCTCTCCAGGATCGCACAAACAACTGCTGCCCTGACAAGGATGAAGCCCATTTGAAAGACAGGACCATCAGTCTGCACTCGAAGGTAAGGCTGCTGCGCTCCCTTGTCATCTCCACCTTCCTATACGCTTGCGAAACATGGACACTCACAGCCGACCTAAAATGAAGAATACAAAGCATTGAGATGAGTTGCTACAGAAGACTTCTTGGCATTTGCAATACCCAGCACATCACCAACGGCAAAGTCCGACAGACCATCCCACAAGCCATCAGACACCATGATGATATGCTTACAGTGGTGAAGAAACGGAAACTATGATAGTATAACCACGTCACCAGAGCATTTGGCCTTGCAAAGGTAAAGGTGGTCCCATAGCCTTGTGGCCGTAGGGGAGCGTGATGTTGGAGATCACACTTATCTTGGGCCAGCGTAATGAGGGTGATGCCCATCTCTCTCCCTCGCTGCTTTACCTTCCACACCCTTAAAAGATCAGTCACAGTTGAGTCAACTGGGGGCGTTGTTATTTGTCGCTTCACGGTTTGCGGTCACCCATCCAAGTGCTAACCACACTGGACGGTGCTTAACTTGCGACACAGTAGCGAGTGCTCCAACCACTGCGCTATCCGACACCCCTGGCCTTGCAAAGACCATACTGCAAGGCATAGTGCCACGAGGATTGCTGAGGACAGAGAAAGATGGAGTAAGCTGGTTAAAGGATCATCTGTGTTGCCCCAATGACCTTCGAGTTACGGGATAGGATAGGATGAAGTAAACCAATCATTTTGGAATCACAATCAAGCCAATGTTTATTTAAATGAACAGACATAGAGGTAAGAGATAGTGTCATAAGCACTATGTTGATGTACCTCTCATCATGTTTTAATGAACATAAGAGGCAAGTTTATTATTTATTGCTTACAGGGTCTAGCGGACTGCAAAGAGCCGAATCAGGACCACAAAATCAGGACCACAACTTGGTTGAAAGGGGATTCACTCCTGATCCGTTTATAAGAACTGCTGAAACAACCCTAGTGGTAACACACTCCACACTAAAGGCATCCCATGCAGTGAACACTGAGGCTATACTCTAATTTATCGAACCCCCGTTTACAAAAACAAAATAAAATATAAACATCATTATAAAATATCAACAAAACACATACATATAACATGCATACATGGCTAAATATTATCATAGGAAGCCCTAGTGACCATTTGGCAGAAAGTGTCCAATATTCCCAAGCTGACCCAACAAACCACACACACAAATGAGGAGTTTTGGACGAGTTTCCCCCCAAAAAGGTAGGTGACTGGTCTAGCGAAGAAGAAGATAGTATAATAGATTGATAGAACAGAGTAGGAATGAGAAAGAACAAAGGAGAAAGACATTGATAGTGGTGATATTATTTATACAGAAACCCCCCGCAACCTCACAGGGGGTAACATAAGAAGCAAGAGGGAGTGTCATATGCACTATGCTGATGTACCTCTCATCATGTTTAATGAACAGACACAGAGGCAAGAGGTGGTCATAAGCACTATGTTGCTATACCTCTCAGCATGTTTAATGAACAAACACAGAGGCAAAAGATAGTTTCATAAGCACTCTGTTGCTACACCTCTCATCATACCGACACAAAGGCAAGAGGTGGCCAAAAGCACTCTGTTGCTACATCTCTCATCATAACGACACAGAGACAAGAGGTGGCCATAAGCACTCCGTGTTGTGCCTCTCATCATACCGACACAGAGACGAGAGGTGGTCATAAGCACTCTGTTGCTACACCTCTCATCATACCGACACAGAGACGAGAGGTGGTCATAAGCACTCTGTTGCTACACCTCTCATCATACCGACACAGAGACAAGAGGTGGCCATAAGCACTCTGTGTTGTGCCTCTCATCATACCGACACAGAGACAAGAGGTGGCCATAAGCACTCTGTTACTACACCCCTCATCATACTGACACAGAGGCAAGAGGTGGCCATAAGCACTCTGTTGCTACACCTCTCATCATACCGACACAGAGACAAGAGGTGGCCATAAGCACTCTGTTGCTACACCTCTCATCATACCGACACAGAGACAAGAGGTGGCCATAAGCACTCTGTGTTGTGCCTCTCATCATACCGACACAGAGACAAGAGGTGGCCATAAGCACTCTGTGTTGTGCCTCTCATCATACCGACACAGAGACAAGAGGTGGCCATAAGCACTCTGTGTTGTGCCTCTCATCATACCGACACAGAGGCAAGAGGTGGCCATAAGCACTCTGTTGCTATACCTCTCATCATACCGACACAGAGACAAGAGGTGGCCATAAGCACTCTGTTGCTACATCTCTCATCATACCGACACAGAGACAAGAGGTGGCCATAAGCACTCTGTTGCTATACCTCTCATCATACTGACACAGATACAAGAGATGGCCATAAGCACTCTGTGTTGTGCCTCTCAAATTATGGTGTTACTAACCAGCATTGTGTTGTACGTCAGTGATGACATGCTGAACCTCGTTGGTGGTGGGGATTTCTTTCCACGACGCCAGAAACTCCTTTTTATCCATCTCCCCGTCCTCCATGAACAGAACATGCATGGGCACCGTACAGCTAAAGTAGAACACGTCTATGTTGTTCTTCACCGCAACCTGCAAACAGAAATAAACTCATGCAAATAGCAAATACAGTTTAGTATCAGATGAATCATTCCCGGTTATCAACACTTATCCTTCACCTTCAAAGTTTGTTGTACAATAGACTGAAAGTCATTCAGCTGTAGATACTTCAAAGTTTGTTTACAATAGACTGAAAGTCAGTCAGCTGTAGATACTTCAAAGTTTGTTGTACAATAGACTGAAAGTCAGTCAGCTGTAGATACTTCAAAGTTTGTTGTACAATAGACTGAAAGTCAGTCAGCTGTAGATACTTCAAAGTTTGTTTACAATAGACTGAAAGTCAGTCAGCTGTAGATACTTCAAAGTTTGTTGTACAATAGACTGAAAGTCAGTCAGCTGTAGATACTTCAAAGTTTGTTTACAATAGACTGAAAGTCAGTCAGCTGTAGATACTTCAAAGCACTTGCTATTTTTGTTTGGGTTGTTTCAAATAATGGAGATTTCCATTTGACCTCTGTTTGCGTGTTGCAGTGTGTTTATTCCCCAACTACAGAGAGGGCTACTGTAAAGATGACAGGTTGGGTATTGCAGTGTGTTTATTCCCAACCACAAGAGGGTTTGGGTGTTGTAGTGTGTTTATTCCCAACTACAGAGAGGGCTACTGTAAAGATGATGGCTTGGGTGTTGCAGTGTGTTTATTCCCACCTACAGAGAGGGTTACTGTAAAGATGATGGCTTGGGTGTTGTAGTGTGTTTATTCCCAACTACAGAGAGGGCTACTGTAAAGATGATGGCTTGGGTGTTGTAGTGTGTTTATTCCCAACTACAGAGAGGGCTACTGTAAAGATGATGGCTTGGGTGTTGTAGTGTGTTTATTCCCAACTACAGAGAGGGCTACTGTAAAGATGATGGTTTGGGTGTTGTAGTGTGTTTATTCCCAACTACAGAGAGGGCTACTGTAAAGATGATGGCTTGGGTGTTGTAGTGTGTTTATTCCCAACTACAGAGAGGGCTACTGTAAAGATGATGGCTTGGGTGTTGTAGTGTGTTTATTCCCAACTACAGAGAGGGCTACTGTAAAGATGATGGGTTGGGTGTTGTAGTGTGTTTATTCCCAACTACAGAGAGGGCTACTGTAAAGATGATGGTTTGGGTGTTGTAGTGTGTTTATTCCCAACTAAAGAGAGGGCTACTGTAAAGATGATGGTTTGGGTGTTGTAGTGTGTTTATTCCCAACTAAAGAGAGGGCAACTGTAAAGATGATGGGTTGGGTGTTGCAGTGTGTTTATTCCCACCTACAGAGAGGGTTACTGTAAAGATGATGGCTTGGGTGTTGCAGTGTGTTTATTCCCAACTACAGAGAGGGTTACTTTAAAGATGATGGCTTGGGTGTTGCAGTGTGCTTATTCCCAACTAAAGAGAGTGTGCATGCCTATGAGGCATGTGTGACCAATATATAATTAGATAATTTTTGAAACTAATATGGGCTATTGATCTAGAGAGAGAGAGAGAGAGAGTCTGTGTTATTTGTGATATTATGTACTTTCTTGGTGTGTAAAGTGTCCTCGTTTATCTGTCCTCTTTTTCCTCCCCACTGCATGTTGCTTCTTCTTTCTATCGTTTTCTTTTGTTTGGTTTTATTGATTTTGACTGACAAGACGTATCATCACTTCATTGGCCAACCCGACGCATCCTTTTGGTTTTATGACTGGACTGTTAATTTATTTCCTTTCATTTGTTTTTTTGGTGCCTGTCTTTCTTACCCCTCTAACTGTGTTTGTCGTGCTTCTTCTCTTTGAGATTGTCGTGTTTCTCCCCCCTCTCTCTCACCCTCTCTCCGGATCTATTGCTCTCTCAAGTCAGTGGCAAAAGCGTGCCGAGTTTTGATATGAGTTCGAATATTATTGGTGAACTGTGTTTCGTTTGTAAATCTTGTTTGCGTATTTTTCTCATGAGATCGGGATTATGACGCAAGACTGGTTTTGGTAGTAACGCATATATAAGTTTGTGTCAACTCTTTTCTCGTTAGTTAGATTGCTGGGTCTGAGAGAAGGTTGCGTCGTTTTTAGTTTATATGATATAAAAGTTGTGCTCACCTGTTTTGAAAGATAGAGTTTAAATGTGATGTTCACGATTTGTAGTTTTATGGAAAGCTTTTATTTTACCTGCCTTTGGTACCAGACGTTGTTGTCGCCTTTTGGATCTGTGTGGTTTCCAAACGTCTTACAGCGGTCATAAGGTACTTATAGTTATTTTGCGTTTTGCATATGTTTTTGTTGCTTTGTGCAAATGATTATGACCTCTATGATTTTCTCGTTTTAGTGACTCATTTGATGCCTTTTCTGCAAATTGATTTGATTCTGATATTCTTTAAGCTTTTGATTTTCTAGAATTCGTTTGCTTGGAACCCGGTCTGCTTTGTCAGAAGAATTATTAAGGTGAACACTTTGTTCATGATTTGTAAATAAGGACAAGTCAAGTTTATTTGTTTTTAGCTTGTGGTCAGTCATAATGCGCTGATTATGCTGAACGTCTTGGCTTGATTAAAGCTAATTGTCGTCACAATTTGTCGGACTAAGTTTTGACGAAAAAGATAACTGTTTTGGTCTTTATGAAGATAATGTTTTTTGTCGAATTATCGTCCTTATTCGAAATGTTAACCCACTTGGGTATTTATAGCGTTTTCCTTAAAGCTTTGCTGTTTTGTCTCCGCAAAGGTAGATAGCTACGTTTTGGGACTTCAGGTGTATTTCCTAGAATAAGTTGTTAAATGTTTACGTATGTTAATTCATTTATAAATGTTTTACTGAGCTAGGTCATTGACGAGTATTTCCTAGTTTAGGCATCGTACCGAGGCTCGTTGGGTGAACGTAGCCGAATTGTTTGTATTAATGAATTGACTAATGTTAGATGAGCATAGTCAAATTGTCTTGCGCCAATTGTTTTTGAGGCTTGAACGAATAAACGTAGCCTAATCGTCGTGTAAGTTAAAGGAACATAAAGCGTTCGTTCCTTCGTTTGTTCTGGCTTGGTTCCACGTAACCTTAGCTAAATTGTCTTCTTTAAAATCAACTAAAGTATTCTCTTTAAATTAAATTATTGCTGTTGGTTTATTATCATCTAAATTATCCTCCGGTATGTGTATTCTTTCCGTCTCATTGCTTTGATTGTATCTTGCGTGAATAAGGGTTTTTGATACATTGTTTGGTATACTTGCTAATGTTTCTTGTGTTAATGTTTCTTTCTTTTCGCAGTATTTTACCACACATCGTCTGGCACAAGAAGTAGTTCATAGTCACGTATACAGAAATTAGTTGTCCCCATACTGATATGTACACACACATACGTATTATTATATGAGTCGTTGACATATTTCGTGAATGTTCTTTGACTACGAATAAATGAACTCTATGCTACTTCTGTGTTTCGTGTGCGTCATTACTTGACCAGGCCCTAAATTAATACGAGGCGTTTGACGAGCGAATGGAAATAACCTTATCTAAATGGCGGCGATTACAGAGAGGGTTACTCTAAATATAACATTTTGAAAGGATTTTGAGCTTGCTGCACAAGCCTAACTTCTTGCTCCTATCCTGCATTACTGTGCTTATTAAGTATTGGCAACTGTAATTATCCGTGATGCTTATTAGGTATAGGCAACTGTAATCATCCGTGAGGCTTATTAGGTATTAGCAACTGTAATCATCCGTGGTGCTTATTAGGTATTGGCAACTAATCATCTGTGGTGCTTATTAGGTATTGGCAACTAATCATCTGTGGTGCTTATTAGGTATTGGCAATTGTAATCATCCGTGGTCATCAGCCAAAGGGAGGGAGGTAGAAAATCTTACCTGTAACATCAGGAGCGGGTCCATCTTTTGCACCTGGTTGGGCGAAGTGTTGAGCTGCAGGGAGGCGCTGGCGCTGTGGTTAGGGACCAGCGGGCTTTGAACCTGCAGAGGGCTGGCTGGAGTCAAACCAAAACTGCACACGACAAATAAAACACTGAATAAGACACCAGATATATATTTAATGTGGGAAAAGGTGACATCTTATTAATGTACAGTTCAATACAACTATCAGTTTCACTTGTCAGCCTCACAGTGAGGCAGATTGCAGGCAGTACTGAGGTACAAAACTAAACACTAATAAAGATAGATCCAATCTCAGTTCAGTTCTTTTATTTAAAGTCTATTCATCTGTTCACTGATTTTAGACATTCACAAAATTACAAACACGTAATCAAAAGCAAACTCGCACAAACACAAACACACAAATATATATACATATATAAACACATACACACAAATAAATGTTAAAATATGTTTCTTAAATCAGTACTAAGAATAATGCTGGCTATTTTTTGTAATAATTATCTTAAGGTACAAGATATTAATTTCATCAATGTTTTTTAGCATTACTTCCTTTTCTGTGTATAATGGCAACAATGATGAACACTCAAATAATAAATGATTTGTATTAATTGGTTACTGGCATATACAAGTAATGCCTTTTACATATTTTGTAATCCACGAATCCAAGCGCATTTTGTATATATTTCTTGAGCAGGACATAATATTTTGCTTATTTACTAATTTTTGAAAATGTCTTTCCACTAATGAAATGAGTTCGTGACTAGATAATTTAAGGATAGAATTGTTTATTGATTTGACCTTTGTAGCTCCTCTTCTTGCAAGTTTGTCTAACTGTTCATTCCAGTACAATCCAGAATGAGATGGAACCCAACAAAAAGATCCAATCTCCATAACAACAATATGATAGTAGCAGTAGTAGCTTTTGAAGCAGTAGAAGCTATTGAAGCAGTAGTAGTAATACAGGTAGCAGTAGCATTTTGACCTGTTTTTGTTGAACTGAATGGCAAAGCCTGTCATGGGCTGCATGGCTTTGTTGGTAAAGGTCAGCTCCATGAAGATGTGGCCGTTCTTTCTGGCAAATGTACCGTTGACCTCCAACCCTTTGCCTTTGGCTGCGGGAACCCACACCTACCATCACCAAAATACACATTATACCTTACATTCATCAATAATGAATAAGTCAAAATCAAGAAAATTTAAAATATACAAAACAAATAACTAAGAAGATAATAAATTAGGCAGAAGATGTGATGGAATGCAAGCAAAATGAAATAATACATATAAATTATTACAAATAAAATAAATAATGTGGAAAAATATATTAATACAGCACACAAATTCCTAATGAATAGATATAGAAACCAATAAATAAATAATATTTTATTTAAAACAATAAATAAAATCCTAAATAAACAAAAATAAATTAACAGAAAATAATAAATTTGATCACTAATTCAACATAAGACTTAAGTACAGAAATAATGGACTAGATGCCTATCAACACAGCATACTAACTTAACTCAACAAATAGCAAATACATATATTATAGCACACACATCTGACATACATTTCCTAGCATACACATCTAGCAGAGGGAAAGGGTGGGTAGTTAGCAACAGCTTAAAAGCAGAAGAAAATGTTCACATTTTCCATGCAAAATATTTGTTCAATAGCTAGAAATCAAACAATATTGGGCTAAGATGGGCAGTAGGTAGGTACAAAAAGGGGTTGGCGGCAGTTAAAGACAACAGGGGACTGTGTGAAGTAGATTAAAGGTCCACAGCAGGGTGTTAGTACAGGAAGTGTGAAGTAGATAAAAAGGTCCACAGCAGGGTGTTAGTACAGGAACTGTGTGAAGTAGATAAAAGGTCCACCGCAGGGTGTTAGTACAGGAACTGTGTGAAGTAAATAAAAGGTCCACAGCAGGGTGTTAGTACAGGAACTGTGTGTAGTAGATAAAAAGGTCCACAGCAGGGTGTTAGTACAGGAACTGTGTGAAGTAGATAAAAGGTCCACATCAGGGTGTTAGTACAGCAACTGTTTGTAGTAGATAAAAGGTCCACAGCAGGGTGTTAGTACAGGAAGTGTGAAGTAGATAAAAGGTCCACAGCAGGGTGTTAGCACGAGGACTGTGTGAAGTAGGCAAAGATCCACAGCAGGGTGTTAGTACATGAACTGTGCACACCAAAGCAAGACATGGAAAAACATCAAAAAATGTTTAATCTTTCCAGACAATCCCCAACAAAAGTTTATCAACACTGAATGCTGGGTGCACAGCACACTGGCTTCACAGATTGTGCATCAGCAACACTGGCTGAAGGTTGAGTGCTGCACACTTGCATGAGACTGCATAGCTTTTTTAAGCCTCAGACAGCAAATTCTCCATTGCTCGTAATTCATTTCCAACTGGTACACTGTACAAAAGGCTGTCACTTATTTCTTGAGATCTTCTTCAAAGTTATCATTGTTGTTCATCGCCCATTTCTTTTTCCATCCCTTTCCATCTCTGTGCGTTTTTCATGCCTTTATCATCAACTGCCTCGCCACACTGAACAATGTGTCGCATCCATTTTACCGACTATGATCATAGACCAGAGTCTTCAGACTTTCGTCTTTGTAAACTCCTACACGGCTGTTCATAAGCGGTACTTTCAGGCTATGGCTAAAAATAACCCTTGTGCTGTCCCTTAGCGCTGGCTGAACTTCTTGTAGCCAGATCCGAGACACTATGGCTGTGCATGGGTTTAGCACGGTATGGCCTAAAAATAGCTTACAGCTGGTGGCTGAAAGTTTACTTTCAGTGAAGGAAGTTTCAGCCTAAGCCTCCTACATACTAAACTATGTAATTGAGGCCTACCAAAGATGAGACTTTACAGCCTGTGCTACGATTCGGAAACGCACATGGGCAGTTCCGTTTGAATTGAGGACAGACACAAAACACTTTTTTATTGGAGGAAAATTGTTGTCAAACTTTTTTGTTGCATGAAAAACCATATTGTTCTCTAAGTAAATATTTTTTACAATAGCGGAAATCTGCTGAACCGCTGAAAACAACTGACATTGTATTCCAAGCCCAACAAAATTATTTCAAACATAATCAGAAGCAATGTGACATTGAAAGTATGTTACAAGCAATGTGTGAATTCAGACAATTTATCACTTCAGCTTTAACAGTAACCGCTTACTGCTCTTTTCAATGACAGTATAAACCCAAGTCTGAACTTCATTTAAGGTCCTGACTCCCATGTCCTAGATGGGTGAGTTCCACATTTAAAACCACAGCCAGAAAGTACTGGGTCCTATTCACCCTTGTCCTGGGTGAGGGTGCACTTTAACTGAAAATGCATCCAAAATTTGTAATCCAAAGACAGGAGTTTCAAGTGCTTTTTGGAAGCGTTTTAGACTATTGGGCAATACATGAACTGCCAACAAATTCCGTTTGATTCATAATTTGCCTGTAACATAATGCAAAGCACTACTAAAAGCAAAGTAAAATAACACTAACAGCCAACTACACAGCGTAAATCAAAGTAAAATAACACTAACAGCCAACTATACAACGTAAATCAAAGTAAAATAACACTAACAGCCAACTATACAACGTAAATCAAACTAAAATAACACTAACAGCCAACTACACAGCGTAAATCAAAGTAAAATAACACTGACAGCCAACTATACAACGTAAAGCAAACTAAAATAACACTAACAGCCAACTATACAATGTAAATCAAACTAAAATAACACTGACAGCAAACTATAGCATGTAAATCAAAGTAAAATAACACTAACAGCCAACTACACAACGTAAATCAAAGTAAAATAACACCGACAGCCAACTATAGAAGGTAAATCAAAGTAAAATAACACTAACAGCCAACTACACAAAGTAAATCAAAGTAAAATAACACAGCCAACTACACAATGTAAATCAAACTAAAATAACACTGACAGCCAACTATAGCATGTAAATCAAAGTAAAATAACACTAACAGCCAACTATAGCATGTAAATCAAAGTAAAATAACACTAACAGCTAACTACACAACGTAAATCAAAGTAAAATAACACTGACAGCTAACTACACAACGTAAATCAAAGTAAAATAACACTGACAGCCAACTACACAATGTAAATCAAAGTAAAATAACACTGACAGCCAACTATAGCATGTAAATCAAAGTAAAATAACACTAACAGCCAACTATAGCATGTAAATCAAAGTAAAATAACACTGACAGCCAACTATAGCATGTAAATCAAAGTAAAATAACACTGACAGCCAACTATAGCATGTAAATCAAAGTAAATTAACACTAACAGCCAACTACACAACGTAAATCAAACTAAAATAACACTGACAGCCAACTATAGCATCTAAAGCAAAGTGGGGGTGGAATGAAAATACACACAAGACAACAAAAAATGTGAGAAGCTGAAAGGCAAACTACATGTGTGTTTATCAAGCACAGCGCAGGCCACTGTCACTATCCAACCTATCCTTACCTCAGCGGGTGGCACATACGAGTTGGATGATGGAGCTCCAAAGATGTCACCAAGACCACCCAGACTGTCCATGCCACCTCCCCCTCCTCCCAGCTGAAACAAGGCAAGACAAAACATCAAAATCTTCAGTGATATCCCCACATCAAACACAGTAGCAGTATCCCCACAACAAACACAGTAGCAGTATCCCACATCAAACACAATAGCAGTATCCCCATAACAAACACAGTAGCAGTATCCCCACAACAAACACAGTAGCAGTATCCCCACAACAAACACAGTAGCAGTATCCCACATCAAACACAATAGCATTATCCCCATAACAAACACAGTAACAGTATCCCCACAACAAACACAGTAGCAGTGGTCTATATTATAGGAGGGGTGGGTGAGGAAGCTAATTACAAAGTAAAATATTTCTTGTTATATAGCGCAGTTAGCAGCTAAAAGAACTGCTCAAGGCGAAATCAGGCTCTCACTCATGATGGGATACAACTAAGCCATCCCACGCCACCTACCTGTGTCCCTGGTTCATCCAGCCTGTCACCTCTCGTTATTGAAATAATGACTTCTTCCCTTAACATGCACCTGTGACAACAATGGGGAGTGGGGAGTGGGGGGAGAGAACTACTGACTAAAGAGTCATTACAGAAAGTTTACTCCCGTCACTATCACCCTAATAACCCCAGTCCTTCCAGGCAAACGTTCTAACCCTGAGCCACTGTGACACCCTCAGGCCTAGCAGACAGCAACAGTCCTTACTGTCATACCCTAAGGCTTAGCAGACAACAACAATCCTTACTGTCAGACCCTAAGGCCTAGCAAACAGAAAACAACAATCCTTACTGTCATACTTTAAGGCCTAGCAGACAGAAAACAACAATCCTTACTGTCAGACCCTAGGCCTAGCAAACAGAAAACGACAATCCTTACTGTCATACTCTAAGGCCTAGCAGACAGCAACAAAAGGTTTGTTGGTCTCACCAATGAATCCAGTCCCTCGCCACCTAAGATATCCATCCCTCCCTGCATGGGAGCAGCTGGGGGCATGCCCCCGTACATCTGCTGCTGTTGGTAAGGCGTGGGGCCTCCCAGGTCCATGTCCAGCAGGTCACCGATCAGAGAGTCTGCTCCAGGAATCACCGTGGCCTGTGGAGCAACCGGGGCTCCTCCAGCAGGTGACTCCAGGCTGCTAGCTGCATCTGCTCCAAAGCTGTCCCTGAGAGAAGAGCGGAGGCAGTAGTACTAATATTTGTAATTGGGCAGGATAAAATAATAATTGCATTTTACATGTTATTCATTCAACAACATGACATGAAAAACCCAGTAAGAGGAAGAAAAGATCAGCCTGGACTAAGAGAGTTTTAACACACAAACACATTTTTCTTACCACTCGGGATCAGCCAGGGAGGGTGCTCTTCACAAAGACATTGGGGAGAAGAGGAGTTGATGGTAAAGAGGCTTGTGGTATATACACACACACCATCTCATACGCTGTGGTTAAGGATGGAGATAAAATAGACTGCCTGACCACTACCATCCCCTCCGACCACTCTCATGCACCTCAGTTCCCCTTTCTTTCTGGCTGCTACTTGCATTCCAGGCAGAGTAGGTCGCGCTATCAGACCTCTTTCAGCTTAACATTTTCCAGAAATACATACATTGGAATCTGGAAACATTTCCTTCAAAACTTTTGTCAATGTGTCAGCTGTAGCAAAGGAGAAGTTGTGTTCCACAAGCAGGCCACACATCAGAGCAGAGCTTCGGCTCTTATCACTTTCATTTGAAATGAATCTTCACGTTCGTTGGCATTAGCAATAAACGAGCTTATTGTGCGTTGGTTAGCCTGCTCTTGTTGCAACTGCTTATATCTACCTAAGATCACGTGCCTTTCAATGTCATTTCTACCTCCGTGCGCAACGCTGAAGTCAAGTTTGCAAATTTTGCAGTAAGCATGGTATTCAGACCTTTCGGAGCTCGTTAAGCACTTGTGCTTTTCTGAATAAGAAGCATTCCACTTCTGCGTGTGAAGCATCTTCTTTTTGGGTGGTGTTTGTCAACCATCTTCTGCGTTTTTTCTTTTCAGCATCGCTAACAGACTAGTCACTTCGAAGACATGCACAAATGCTCGATCACACACGAAAGAAAGTGGAGAGCCGGAAATCGAAACTTGTACAGGAAATTCCAGTTTTTGTTTTATTACGGAAAACTTACGAAACGGAAGAAAGAGCGTCTTACTACCGAAAAAACAACAAATTGTTATATTTTTTTCATCGCTCGCGTTTGAAACCGGAGTTTTTGTTTTCAAAACGGATAAGCGGATTTTTACAGTCAAAACGGAGAAAATCCGGTCAAACCGGAGGAGTGAACAGCTCTGGATTAACCGTATTTTTTGCTAGCTGACCGTACTCTAAGGCTAAATTTCGAACGAATACAGCGAATGATGGTACGGTAGGCAAGTGTGGTTAAAGTCATCAGATTAAGCGTGGACTGTATGCTGTGACACACACACATTCGCTCTCTCTTCCCCACCTTCCCCCTCCTCCCATAAACACACTGCAAACAAAGGTCAAAACTGTGCTTACGACTGAGATCGTGGAGGAAGCGAACGGCGCAGAGAGGCCTTGCCCTCCACAAAGGCATTGGGAGGTTTGTGATAGACAGAGGCCAGGCTAGAGATGTGGCAGATCAGCTCGTCCAGCAGCGTAGGCTCCAGCAGGTCCGTCTCCTCCGAGATAAGCGGCTTCTCCGCCAGCACCACCTCCTTGGCAGCAGCAGGGTCGGTAGACAGCAGACGCCAGTAGATGTAGCCGCGATCACGCAGGTCCGGGTTGTCGCTATCCTGTTGTACAGAGAGATAACAAGCGGGGACAATAGTGAAAGCAGTATGATTAATGTCTCTCAAAAAACAATAGTGAAAGCAGTATGATAAATGTCTCTCAAACAATAGTGAAAGCAGACTTGTCAAGTCTATCAGTACATCACCTTTTCTTTGAATGCTCAGTTTTAAGAGATATATTTAAAGTAAATGGACATAGCATAACTGAATATGGACATTCTGTAGACATGGTTCTATATCATCCAAATGTTACAGACATTGTGAAAGTTATTGCTAAATCTCCTGTTGGTAGACTTTTATAGATTGTTTAGAAATTATGTTTTTAAATAGTTAAAGTGTTTTAAAAGTTAAATTTTGAATGTCTAATATCACCTAAATGTGTGAACAGACATTAAATTAAAGATTGATTGATTAGTGAAAGCAGTATGACAAATGTCTCTCAAACAACAGTGAAAGCAGATGATAAATGTCTCTCAAACAATAGTGAAAGCAGTATGATAAATGTCTCTCAAACAATAGTGAAAGCAGTATGATAAATGTTTCTCAAAGAAAAAAACTAATTTTTAGTAAATGTTAATGTTCTCTTTTGGACAAAACTTTGTAGATGCCGGAAATTAAATAATCTTTCAAAACTTCATCCATACTGTACGCTGTACCTGAATTCTGTGTTGACACCATTAGTGCTTTTCTTCCACCAAATCATCTACATATAAAAGAGCAGATAATACAAACTGGCACGGAGATGGCGAGGATGGGGTTAAATAACAGAAAGAGATGGAGATGAGACAACAGTGTACCTGAGTGGCAAGGGAGAGTACTTGTTGCACCAGTTCCTGGGTGTCTGTGGGGCGTTTCAGGAACAACTTGACAATAGCCGTCAGCAGCTGCAGCTGCACCTGTAGACGTTCAACACACACACACACACCATATTACAGGGGTCCCAATACAAAGTAAGAAAAATCCCTGAAAAAATCCAATCACCGAATTTGTGCACGTTGAGTGTTACATTGACAGCCTGGCCAAAAGGTGTCGGTGATGGTCTGTCTATCAGTACGATCAGCCAGTTTACAAAATGTTTACTGGCTTGTTAAAATGCTAACATATGGATCCAGAGAAGTCACATTCTGATTCCGAAGGCACACTGACACAGTAAAAACACCTACACATCCTGGCTGATGTGACAGTCTGTTACAGAGCTCTTCAAGCTCAAAATGTCTCCCTAACACTTGTCTTTTGTCAGGGATGCTGCATGGTCAAGCCGGGCTTTCTTATTGACAAAATCCATCATGCTGCAGTATTTCCTTTTGCTTGCAGCAGCAGCTGGGGCAGGAGCTTTCAGTGTGTCTGCAATAGTTGCAGTGGCTTCTTTCTGGGAGGCAAGATAGGCATTGTAAGTCCTCCAAGAGCTCATCATGTTCCTGCAGAGATCCTTGCCCACTGGGCTGGTACTGATGTCCTCCCTCCTGAAATATGCAACAGCTGTTTTGTTGCATGACTGCATTAAGTATTTCACAGTCTGTATGCTGCTGTATGTCTCCACCTTCAGACTTGCACACTTCTCATCAATGATGTCTCCCATTGCACTGAATGCTGCCTCAACTTGTGGGCCATGAAAGCAGCTGCAAAAAGCAAGAGCCACTTTTGTCAAGCATGGGTACCTGCCAGTCTTCCGCACACTGAGCCACCAAACATCCAAGTTCATATCTTCATCCGCAGTTCCAAGCTTCTTGTCAACATTGTAGGCTCTGACCTCTCTGCTGTACATCTGCCTTTCCCCTTCTGTCAAAAGTACAGACATAAGATCCCCCAGCTGTTCCATCTTTTTCAGAACTGGTGAGTGGCCCCTGCAGATGGGGTCCATGGCCTGCACACTCTTGAGGAAAGGATTCTGCAAAGGCATTTTCTTTAGCAGGTAAGCTGCACATGCCAGGTATGCATTCTGGGTCTGTTCCAGGAATGTTTTCACTGTGGTCGACTTTGGATGTGTAGACACAAACTCTCTAGCTCTTCCCAGGAAGAAATCTGTCTTTGGCTGCAGATGCTTTGCTAGGTCAAGATCACAGATCTTCTTGACTGATAAGTCGTTGAATTAAAAAAAAGAATAATGGGCTATGCCAAAAGTGTAATCTCGGGTATATACAGGCCAAAAATCGTAAGAATTTACGCCAAAAGAGTAAGGGTAAACACCTCTATCCAGTGGTTCCCATAGGTCTCAAAACTGGCAGTCAACATTGATGCACTAATAAAAATTATGAGGGTCATTTCAAAATTTTTAGGGGTCAAATTAAAAATTGATCCGACAGCCTTTCTTGGCTGTAAAAGGTACAGACTACTTGCTTGGGCAAGACTTAGGTTGGACTCATCAGTTTGAGACAGTCTGAGAGCGAGTCTTCGTAAGCCACATGTATAACGCCATGTTTGTGCAAAATAATGGCAAGGGAAACAACTCTACTAAACTATGTCAGCGGAAGAACAAAATCGTCGTCTGCTGTGCACACCAATTCAATAGTGATACTGATCATTGCTGTAACTGTAAGCACACGAAAAAAACAGTTCCAGTTCCATTTATTTTCGCAGTCTTTGTCAATATCTTTCACTCTGCTAGAGTTCTTCTCCACAATGTCTGCACGCGACATGTTGGAACTGTGAGCAAAATGACGGAAACCCATGAGGAGGCGCGCGCATCGGCAACTTCCTACCGCGTTTCACCAACTTTCGTCGTCTGCTATGAGACTTTGGCTACATTATTTTAATTTTCCTCTCCATATTTTATTATTTTTAATTTTCCTCTCAGATTTTTTTTCGCGGATCGCAGGTAATTTTCGCGGAAATGAAATTCAGTTTTTCGCGGAAATCCGCGAAACCGCGGGTAATTGGGACCCCTGATATTAGTACATCAGCACATAAGAAGACCATACAGAGGGCTGAAGGCCAAAGGAGATCTAATGCCCACATTAAAATGTTGCGTTATTTCATTGAAAGCTTTTTCAGTATTTACAAGCCAACAATACATTTGTATCATTATGTGAGGTAGGAAAAGGTCTAGACAGGTGGATCCCATCTGTGGTAATATAGTAGATCAGTAATAATGTTGTACATGCACAATGTTATGCTTGTATTACCTGTGTCTGTGTTATTGTCCTTGTCACACCACTTCATACATGTGTATCATTAGGAAAAGTCTAGACTGGTGGATCCCATAATAATGTTGTACATGCACAATGTTATGTTTGTATTACCTATGTCTGTGTTATTGTCCTTGTCACACCACTTAATACATGTGTATCATTAGGAAAAGTCTAGACTGGTGGATCCCATAATAATGTACATGCACAATGTTATGCTTGTATTACCTGTGTCTGTGTTATTGTCTTTGTCACACCACTTAATACATGTGTATCATTAGGAAAAGTCTAGACTGGTGGATCCCATAATAATGTACATGCACAATGTTATGCTTGTATTACCTGTGTCTGTGTTATTGTCTTTGTCACACCACTTAATACATGTGTATCATTAGGAAAAGGTCTAGACTGGTGGATCCCATAATAATGTTGTACATGCACAATGTTATGCTTGTATTACCTGTGTCTGTGTTATTGTCTTTGTCACACCACTTAATACATGTGTATCATTAGGAAAAGTCTAGACTGGTGGATCCCATAATAATGTACATGCACAATGTTATGCTTGTATTACCTGTGTCTGTGTTATTGTCCTTGTCACACCACTCGATACATGAGTAATACATTTTCATTTCTGAAATTTAGATTGACAGCATCCAATACCATTACTGAAGGGATGGAGGAAACTGGAGTACCCAGAGAAAACCCTCAGTGTCATGTAAGTGCATCCCATGCAGGGTTTGAACCCATGACCTTTGGCCTAGGAATCCAACTACCTATCATCTGTGCTACCAGGTCGCCCCATCATCATCATCATTACCACCACTATCATCACCTCTATCACCACCACTATCATCATCATCATCACCACCACTATCATCATCACCACCATTACCGTCATCATTACCACCATCATCATCACTACCATCATCATCATCACCATCCCCACCATCACCATCCCCACCATCAATATTCCAAACACTGGCCTGGCTGTTCTCATCCTGGAAGCCCTCCAGAAAACTCTCCAGCAGTTCATCAGCGTTGTCGATGCGCTCAGCGTACTCCCCAATGATCCAGATCATGGATGCCCTGGCCTCGGGCTCATCCAGATTCTCCAGATTCTCGCAAAGAGTGGCGATGATGCTCTCATACTTGTTGGGGTACTTGCGGAAGATGTCCTGGATTGAAAACACAAAGTTCCATCATCATTAACCTTGAGCCTGGACTGTGAACTGGTGACCTTATGTCTCCTATGTTAAGGCTGAAGCCATCTGTGGATGTGCAGTGTGCATCAATTACCAATGTCAAGGACCGGTGTTATAGTTATTTGAGTCCAATGACATTATATTATTGTTAGTCAGTTTTCTTGTGAGAAGATATTGGTAGCTGCTGTGAGAGCTAAATTTTGATTGGTGGAGCTAAATACATGACAGCTCACTAATGTACATTAAAGTAATTTTTTCTTGACTCTACTAGAAGGTAGAGGGTGCCGACTTCTCGCAGCTGTCTGCAGGTATACATTGTTTTATTATTTGAAATTATTGTATTATAAATGTAACATACTAATAAACTATGATATTGTATCGGTTATGTAATAAAAAATAATGTTAATATTATGGTAAAGGATGGCGTGGTCAGGAGACGAACATGGTTCACTGTAATTAGGAATAATTAACTGAATTCGGATAATTAATTAATTTGAAGTTTAAACTACAATTGCAGTATAAAGCATTTATTCTATTTGTATGTATAAAAGTAATTGCTGTCATTGATGTAATAACTGATCGTTATAATTAGTTGTAGAATTGTTGTTCATATTAGTGAACTATATTCGATAAGGAAAAACTGATTGTAATGCCACTGTCCCATCACAGAGGAGAGAGAGAGGTATATATAATGGTCCAAAGAAAATTTATGTATCTTGGAACTTAGTTGTCGATAACCCCAAACCTAACAATTTTACCTTTGGTACCCTTTTGTGTGACGGGTCATATATAGCTATCATTTCTTTCCTCTGTCGACGGCGATTAGGAGTGTATTATTTGCCAGTTACAATAATTTGATACTGGCAAACACGCTTGGTCACCACAAAATATCCAGACGATGGACATGGCACAATCCCGGCGGGGAGCATCACAACCAGATTGACTATATCATGGTAATGAAACATTTCAGATCAGGCGTCAACATTGGCAGGAGACGCACTTTTCCAGGAGTAGACATCGGAAGTGACCACAATCTCGAGATGATGTCTTTCTGGCTCCACTTGAAGAAAGTTAACATAGCAAAAAGCACCTGACTGAAGTTTGACCTGGACAAACTGCAAGACCAGAAGGTAGCAGAAATATTCCAAGCCACAATTGGAGGGAAATTTGCACCACTGCTCATTTTGGGAGCTGGTGAAGTAGATGTCAACACCATGACCACCACCTTCAACTCAGCTGTGACAGATGCCGCCACTAAGATCCTTGACAAGCGCTGCCCAAAAAAACCGCGGATCATAACTGAACTTTTGGACCTATGTGACAACCTATACCATGGACCCAGGCGCTTGTCATCACTCTTCCCAAAAAGGGTAACTTCCAGGAGTGTGAAAATTACCGCACCATCAGCCATCCCAGCAAGGTCCTACTGAAAATAATACTCAACAGATTGAAACCCCAAGCCTAAACAAATCATAGATGAAGAACAAGGGTAGGGCGCAGACAATGGGTTCCGACAGGAAGTCCTCTCCACGATCGCACAAACAACTTCTTCCCTGACAAGGTTGAAGCCCATTTAATAAGACAAGACCATCAGTCTACATTCCAAGGTAAGGCTGCTGCGCTCCCTTGTCATCTCCATCTTCCTGTACACTTGCAAAACATGGACCCTCACAGCAGACCTACAACGAAGAATACAAAGCTTGGAGATGAAGTTCAACAGAAGACTTCTGGGCATTAGCCTATAGCCAGCACATCAATAACAATGAAGTCCGACAGACCATCACACAAACCATCGGACAATGCGAAGACATGCTCACAGTGGTGAAGAAATGGAAACTCCGATAATATGGCAACACCAGCAGAGCCTCAGGCCTTGCAAAGACCATCCTGCAAGGCACATTGCAAAGAGGTAGAAGAAGAGGGAGACAGAAAAGGAGGTGGGAGGACAACATTCGAGAATGGACTGGCTTGACACTAAACGAAGCCATGAGGGTTGCTGAGGACCAAGAAAGATGGAGTACGCTGGTTAAACAATCATCTGTGGTGCCCCAACGACCCTCGAGTTATGGGATAGGATAGGAATAGGATTACTTGTGAGTCATTTATATAAATTATTTCAACCGATTTATTCTGCAACACTTGACGTGAGTAGAAGCAATTGTATTTATTCTATTTGATTATTATAAGTTGTGTATTTGTTGATAATGTATTGATTCATGTTAACTGTGTAATCGAAGGGGTGACAATTTGTTTAGTGTTACGGTTTAGAAAAATTATGAGACGGGAGAACACGCAGATGCACGCATACACATTCTTTGAAATACCCTTTTTTGTTAGAACCAAGGTTTCTACTTTAGCTTCAGTCCATTCTTCTAGTTGTTGACTAACGCCTTCATCTTAGTGACCATTCTATAGACTTAATGCTTTTATCTTTGTGACCCTTCTGTAGACTTAACGCCTTCATCTTTGTGACCATTCTGTAGACTTAACGCCTTTATCTTTGTGGCCATTCTGTAGACTTAACGCCTTCATCTTAGTGACCATTCTGTAGACTTAACGCCTTCATCTTAGTGACCATTCTGTAGACTTAACGCATTCATCATTGTGGCCATTCTGCAGACTTAACGCATTCATCTTTGTGGCCATTCTGTAGACTTAACGCATTCATCTTTGTGGCCATTCTGCAGACTTAACGCATTCATCTTTGTGGCCATTCTGCAGACTTAACGCCTTTATCTTTGTGACCATTCTGTAGACTTAACGCCTTTATCTTTGTGGCCATTCTGTAGACTTAACGCCTTTATCTTTGTGACCATTCTGTAGACTTAACGCCTTTATCTTTGTGGCCATTCTGTAGACTTAACGCCTTTATCTTTGTGGCCATTTTGCAGACTTAACGCATTCATCTTTGTGACAATTCTGTAGACTTAACGCATTCAGCTTTATGACCATTCTGTAGACTTAACGCCTTTATCTTTGTGACCATTCTGTAGACTTAACGCATTCATCTTTGTGACCATTCTGTAGACTTAACGCCTTCATCTTTGTGACCATTCTGTAGACTTTAAGCGCTTTCGTGTTTGGGAGTATGCAATTGAAAATACTGGTCAACAAATGTTTCAGTCGTCCTTCGAAGGACTTGCTCTCTCATTAGCTAGGAAAATGTTATATTACCATGTAACAAATGAAAATAAAATGTTCTTTACAATCTGCCTTATCCTGAGAGAATATATAAATTAACTGTTCATAGTCTCACTTTCTCACATTTAGAAAAAATGAAAAACAAGTAGGAGCTTCAGATTGAGAACTAATCCACTGCCCAGGAAAAATAGAAAGGTACCTTGATGACCACTATGGCTTCCTGCACCACATAGTTGACCTTTGTCTGGATAAGGTCAAGCAGCGTGCTGACGCATCTCTCTGCTGCTTGCTCCACCTTGATGGCACAACGACCGATGGCACGCACAGACTTCCTCACAAAGTCCACATCAACCTCTGTAGCGTATCTACACACAGGTAGGCCACACTTGATACAGTTTTATATTACACATGGATCAGGATGGCTAATAAATACAACAGAGGCCTATTTTCAAATCCATAGTACAAACCTAGCCCAAGAGTGGCCACTGTCCAAGTTATGGTTTTGAGTGCTGGCACGCTGCTGCACAACAGTTACTCTGTCCAAACAAACCTTAGGTTGGGATCTATCCCGTGACATACACAACAGTTACTCTGTCCAAACAAACCCTTAGGTTGGGATCTATCCAGTGACATACACAACAGTTACTCTGTCCAAACAAACCTTAGGTTGGGATCTATCCCGTGACATACACAACAGTTACTCTGTCCAACAAACCTTAGGTTGGGATCTATCCCGTGACATACACAACAGTTACTCTGTCCAAACAAACCTTAGGTTGGGATCTATCCCGTGACATACACAACAGTTACTCTGTCCAACAAACCTTAGGTTGGGATCTATCCCGTGACACACTACGGTTACTCTGTCCAAACAAACCTTAGGTTGGGATCTATACCGTGACACACTACAGTTACTCTGTCCAAACAAACCTTAGGTTGAGATCTATCCAGTGACATACACTATAGTTACTCTGTCCAAACAAACCTTAGGTTGGGATCTATCCAGTGACATACACTATAGTTACTCTGTCCAAACAAACCTTAGGTTGGGATCTATCCAGTGACATACACTATAGTTACTCTGTCCAAACAAACCTTAGGTTGGGATCTATCCCGTGACATACACAATAGTTACTCTGTCCAAACAAACCTTAGGTTGGGATCTATCCAGTGACATACACTATAGTTACTCTGTCCAAACAAACCTTAGGTTGGGATCTATCCAGTGACATACACTATAGTTACTCTGCCCAACAAACCTTAGGTTGAGATCTATCCCGTGACACACTACGGTTACTCTGGGAGACTGCCCAACAAACCTTAAGTTGGGATCTATCCAGTGACATACACTATAGTTACTCTGCCCAACAAACCTTAGGTTGAGATCTATCCCGTGACACACTACGGTTACTCTGTCCAAACAAACCTTAGGTTGGGATATATCCAGTGACATACACTATAGTTACTCTGCCCAACAAACCTTAGGTTGAGATCTATCCCGTGACACACTACGGTTACTCTGCCCAACAAACCTTAAGTTGGGATCTATCCAGTGACATACACTATAGTTACTCTGCCCAACAAACCTTAGGTTGGGATCTATCCAGAGACATACACTATAGTTACTCTGCCCAACAAACCTTAGGTTGGGATCTATCCAGAGACATACACTATAGTTACTCTGCCCAACAAACCTTAGGTTGGGATTTATCTAGAGACATACACTCTAGTTACTCTGCCCAACAAACCTTAGGTTGGGATCTATCCAGAGACATACACTATAGTTACTCTGCCCAACAAACCTTAGGTTGGGATCTATCTAGAGACATACACTCTAGTTACTCTGCCTGACAAACCTTAGGTTGGGATCTATCCAGTGACACTCAATACCAGCTATTCTCCTTTCATATTTTATTTTAACATATTCATATTATCCACTGCCTAAATAGCCATTCTGCTTTCTGTAAGTCTCTGGAAGCATAAATATGGAAATAAATCATTATTATTATTATTACTATTATTAATTATATTATAAATTATGTGGGATATATCACAGTTGATATATCAATGTTAGTAACACAGTATTTGATAGCATTGTTCAGACATGAACAGAATAAATAACTAACTGTGTCAACTTACTCCTTGAGTTCAGCCAGGACTTGAGCGATGTTTCCCTGGTTGGTCAGTCGGATCATGATGTCCAGTTTCTCCAGCTTGACGTAGATAGGGTCATTGTACTTCACAAAGAACACCTTCATTTCCGCCTTCAGGATGTCAGACCTGTGTGTACAAAACACACAGCATTATTATCACTTCATCACAATGTAGATGGCAACCTGTTAGCATAAATTGCTCAATGCAACAACTCTCTATTACACCAATGGAAAATATTACAGCACACTGTAAGAGAGACAATAAAATCAAACAATAACAACATCAACACAAAATAAAATCAAACAATAACAACATCAACACAAAATAAAATCAAATAAAAGCATGAAAATCACCCCCATTTTTCAATGATACATACAACATACTTTATCCGTCATGTAATGATAGCAGAATTTCTCACTCACACATGCAAGAACACACGCAAATTTTCAAAACAAAACCAAAATGGATAGCTACCTCTTCTGCACAATGAGGTTGATGTTGCGGAGTGCCACGTATTGGATTTCTGGTTCGGCAGACAGGAGAGTGACCAAGGGCGGTGACAGTTTTTTCACCAGCATGGTGATGTAGTCACTGTGAGGGTCCAGCATCTCCATCAGCTTCATGATCACCTTGACCGCAGACAGCACCACTGCAGCATTCGCATGGGCCAGGCGAGGCGTCACTCTCTCACAGATGCTGAAACACCAGTCAATCCATTACATCATTCAAATGCTGGACAAAACTTGAAGTAATCTTAGATGTAGAAATCACATAATCTTAACCATTGAAATTGCATAATCTTAGCTGCAGAAATCACATAATCTTAGCTGTAGAAATCATAGCCTCAAGCAATCTGTAGAATTCAAGTAATCTTAGATGTGGAAATTGAGTAAATCTTGCAATGTTAACAATAAAAATCCAATAATCTTGGAAGCAGAAAGCCAGTAATGTTGGCGGTGTTAATGATGAGTGAAGAAATGATGACTGATTGTAGTGAAGATGGAGTCTTACCTTTGAGCTTCCTTGTCATCCTTGGGATTGTAGTTAGAGATGGCGTCCAGAATGAACACCTGACCCCACCTGAACACAATCAAACCCTACAGGCTACAGTGATGTCCCGAGGCCTCGGACATCGGTCATGGTCCGATTCGTTTGGAAAATGACCGAATTCAAACACCTGTGTCCCGTCAAATGTCCGATTCTATTGCGAAATTAGCGGTCATTGTCCGATAGTATTATGACTAGAGCGGTCACTGCAAGAAACATCTGTACAAACTGGAGTGTCAAAGCCGTTAAAACGAGTTTGAATAGTGGACAATGCTAGACTATTATCACTCTTTAGTACATTCCGTCGAACAACAAAAGGGCCGCACCTCTCGACACTTTTGAAAAGGAAATAGCCGACACCATACTTCCTCTGCAACGTGTGTGTGTATACATAAAAATAATCTGGCCACACATTGCATTTTAAAAAATAATACATTTTTAAACTGTTTACACAACAGAGTTTTTGTTTTACTTTATTCATATTTATTTTCAGTCACTGTCTTCTAAAGAAGCACCATTAATCGGTTCGCTTCACAATCTGAATGTCCTATTGCTTTTATGTAGTCAGGACATGATGTCCGATTAGTTTTTTGATTTAGGACATTTTGTCCTATTGCCCTCTAATCCTAGGAACACCACTGGGCTATATTAAGAGGAGGCAAAAAATAGAGGAAGAAGAAGAAGATGAAGAATAGGAGAAGGAGAAAAATAAAAATAAATATCTTTTGCCCCAATGAAAAGGTGGGCCCGTCAACATCACAATCACTGCAAGAGCCTTTCTCAAAGAAGCTGAAAAACTTCTGTTGGACTACTGACTCGGGCACCTTAAATTTAAAGATTTTATTTAAATTTTTTGTTGTTGTAATTCCCCCTCCCCCCCCCAACCCTCCCCCTCCTTTTTTTCCCTCCAATATTTATCTTCTTCAAGAATGGTAACATAACAAGAAAAAAAACTGTTAACATCATCTACTACTTCAAAAAGGAGACAACAAACCCTGGGACCCTCAAAGTAGATTCAAGTTTTAACTCTTAGCGTCCTATAAGGTTTTCTGTACATTTGCGCCTATATCCTGTAAGGATTTCAAGTTTATTGCAATAAATTGGGTTATGAATTTGAAAAAATTGCAAAAAATTTATTTGTCACATTAACTTCATATTTTAGGATATGTTTACAAAATGGTTATTCTATGTACCCAAACCATTTTGACTTAGTACTATTTTTACCTGTTGGAATCTTGTAATTAATTCATAATTACAGGTATTTTATGGACTATGTTAATAAAACAACAACAAGACAGTGTAGATTGCATGTGAGTGTGTGCACAGACAGTCAATACAGACAAGAAAACTCACTCTGGTTGTCTACACCAAGTCCTTGTGCTCTTTCAGCAATAAGCTCATCAATAAGGTCACTATTACTGTCAAGCTATCCCCTGCCATCATGGCCGAAAATTTCGCAAACTCAAGCCTCAAACAAAATCGTTAAAAAAGTACACAAAACCACGTCAAACTTGCGAAAACGATAGCGGAAAACACACGGGAACCTTTCCGGAAGTTGACTAAACCTTCTCTCACGCACTGGAGAGTTCCTATTTCCTGTGATTTCATGACTAAAAGGTGCACTAACGAGGCGCGCATTACCGCGCTTCAGGATTACGGACGAGGCGCGCATTACCGCGCTTCAGGATTACGGGCGAGGCGCGCATTACCGCGCTTTAGGACGCTAAGAGTTAAAATGGGGACTGTTTCATATTGTATGTGTAAAGCTCTTCATACTAAAGGTGTACTTACTCTGAACACTCATTGAGAGCAGTCAGCAGCTTGTTGATGGTGCCAATGTTCATCTCCAGGCTCTGAGCAGCCGTTGGAGATGACTCTAAGATCTCTGAGATGGCCGCAACACCGTTGGCAACAACCTGAGTGAAAAAACTAAAAGATTAATTATTGTGCTGTCCAACTTGTGCTAAGATCCACCACCATTCCATTACCATCATTTATTGCCCAAAAAAAAGGCTTTGCAAGTAAAGGGCTTTTGTACATGAGGCAACCTCACAGCATGTAAATATACAAGTAGTCTATATACACTGCATCTAAACTCTGATGAAGAATAGTGTTCTAGGATCCCCATGTAATCTTCAACAGTTCATCCGCCAAACAAAGTATCAATGATCAATATTATACTGTTTAATGTTAACAATGTCAGTAAAGCTTAAATAAAGTATTGATTGGACTGACCATGGGGTTGGAGTCAGACAGCAGATCCTTCAGTAAAGCTTAAATAAAGTATTGATTGGACTGACCATGGGGTTGGAGTCAGACAGCAGATCCTTCAGTAAAGCTTAAATAAAGTATTGATTGGACTAACCATAGGGTTGGAGTCAGACAGCATTGATTGGACTAACCATGGGGTTGGAGTCAGACAGTATTGATTGGACTAACCATAGGGTTGGAGTCAGACAGCATTGATTGGACTAACCATAGGGTTGGAGTCAGACAGCATTGATTGGACTAACCATGGGGTTGGAGTCAGACAGTATTGATTGGACTGACCATGGGGTTGGAGTCAGACAACAGATCCTTCAGTAAAGCTTAAATAAAGTATTGATTGGACTGACCATGGGGTTGGAGTCAGACAGTATTGATTGGACTAACCATGGGGTTGGAGTCAGACAGTATTGATTGGACTAACCATGGGGTTGGAGTCAGACAGCAGATCCTTCAGCAGCTCCAGGAAACCCTGGTCCTCCACCAGCTGAGCGTTAATGTCATGCATCTTGGCCACACACACAGCTGCCGTCTTGCGCACGTAAGGGTCCTCGTCCTTCAGGCACTTGCGCAGTGGCTCGCATAAGTATTCCGTTATCTTGTCCACGCGTATGCAGCCCATGGTACGCACAGCCAGGGCACGGATCAGAGGGTTAGAATCCTCACAGTCCTGCACAGGGTAGTCATTTATATAACGTTATCATTTTTATCATCATCCGATTTAGGACATTATTTAGACAGCGGCAATTAGATATAATATTATTCAAACAGTCCGGGAGGGGATCGAGGTGGGGGAGGGTGGAAGGATAATACAAACAACCAATGGACAAGAAGCACAGGCAAACAGTAAATAGGGTTTCACGTTTACCATCCCAAACCCTATAGGACCACAACTACTATCAGTAGTAAACCATCACTGACTGCTATCTAGAGACTGACATATAGGGAAAGAGACCAGTTTCAGTTTCTGTTCACTTCAAACAAGACTAGAAAAAAAAATCTAGTTCATAGTCCTTGTAGAAGAACAAATCTGCTTGCAAACTGAGGTGGTGTGCGTACCTTGACAAAAGTGTTGACAGAGATGATGGCAGTGTCTGACTGGGACTTGGCATAGTTCATCAGGTAGAGGTACACCAATTTCTTCAACTCCAAGTTGTCTGTCTGCATACAGTTGACAACATCCGTGAACAGAGCACTGTAACACAAGATCATGTTTGCCACTCATTGAGAGGGCAATCTGCATTTGTCCCCAGCATGTGAGAAATATACAAAAGGCTGCATGAAGCTTACACACGCTGGTATGTCAGGTCCAGATGATAACAGGGTGTCAACAATATAAACATGCAAGAGATGGCCAGAGACCACAATGAACACAGGGTGTCTAATCACCCAAAATTGTGTACTTCATGTACTTCTACATACTTTAACAAAACATTTTTACTGTTTCTTATGTATAATAATCAATAAAATAATAGTAATAGGAAAAGAATAAACAGAGATAGCAGAAAGAAACAGAGATAACAGAAAGTAAAACCAATAACATCTGAAGATTTCCAGCATCAGGGGAGCTAATACCAGGTTGCTTTACTTGATCATCTCCATTGTAAGTTACAGCTGAGAATTACAAACGAGAACATAATGCACACAGGCTGTGCACCCGAGGGGATAAGTCAATGACATCATTATTAGTATTAACATGATTAGTATTATTAGTATTTTGTTATTATTATTACTACCTGACATCCTTGCCGACGGTCATGCTAGCGATGACTTTCTTGACGGCCTCTTTCTTCTTGTCCTTCTTGTCACTGTTGAGCTCCGCCTTCAGCTCAAATATTTCACCTGCAAAAGGGCGGAACTGCTCTGTAAAATTAACTACTTTACAAAGAACTACGATCATGAAGACCAGTAACCTATACAAATGAAGGACAGCTTTGGACAAAAGGATGGGGGCTACCTACAACAAGACCAGTAACCTATAAAAATGAAGGACAGCTTTGGACAAAAGGATGGAGGCTACCTACAACAAGACCAGTAACCTATAAAAATGAAGGACAGCTTTGGACAAAAGGATGGAGACTACCTACAACAAGACCAGTAAACTATAAAAATGAAGGACAGCTTTGGACAAAAGGATGGAGACTACCTACAACAAGACCAGTAACCTATAAAAATGAAGGACAGCTTTGGACAAAAGGATGGGGTCTACCTACAACAAGACCAGTAACCTATAAAAATGAAGGACAGCTTTGGACAAAAGGATGGAGACTACCCACAACAAGACCAGTAACCTATAAAAATGAAGGACAGCTTTGGACAAAAGGATGGAGACTACCTACAACAAGACAAGTAACCTATAAAAATGAAGGACAGCTTTGGACAAAAGGATGGAGGCTACCTACAACAAGACCAGGCTCAAAAAAGGCCTACAGAAAGGTCTTGCCTGCCACCTACACATCTCTTATGCAGTCACCTGCCGAGTTCAACTCATAGTCCTGTGTAATAAATTCCAGTTCACATCAATGAGAAAAAGATAAACACTACTTTAAATTAATAAGATCACACTTCCTGTTTGCATGCTCACAGTTATTAATTACTATTATTAATATTTTATAGTATATTTTTATTATTCAAAGAACTAAGTTACATCAATTGTTCTTCCTTTTATTGTTATTCTGTTTGTTTGCTTTCCATTGTCTATTTGTTTTGCAAGGCTGGAAGTAGTTTGTTTTGCATGGATGGAAGTCTCTTTTTCATTGTAATTTTTGTGATAAAATTTCTTACATGTTTTATAATTAAACTGATTTATTTCCTCAATATTTCAGCCTTTTAATTGTTAGACTTCTTTTTTCCATCCAGCAACGGCCATTGTAAAATCAACTATTCCATTGTTTTACTGAACAAATCATTAAATGGTAAACTTATTAGACTCTGACAGGTCTAACAGGAAAATACTTCGTAAATAAGCAAAATGTTCAACAATTACCAGCTGTCTATTAAAACATATACACTACCAGCTGTCCATTAAACCATATGGGCAAGGTTCAGAAAAGGAGTTGAGAAATTGTGACATATATAAAAAGACTTGGTCTAAAGAAAAGAGAATGCAGAGTATGAAAATAACACAAACACAAAAGCACAAAGGGTATTTGAGCAAACAAGACATTTATAAAGCACAAAAATTTTGTTAAGTAGATCTGAACTTGTGTGCATAACATCACCTCATGTCACAAACTAAATCAACTGCCATATCAGCATGAATACTGAAATTTAAAACCTCAATGCATGGAAACAATGAAGCAAGTCCTGTTAGTAATCTACAAACACTTGGAAGCAAATTTGCATTTCAAATCAGTTTATTAGAAGAGCTGGGAAAAAAAGTGTACATAACATTACACATAAGAATGGGACGTTTGCATTACATCTTTTCAGACAGTCAAGTCATCAAACATTTAACCTGAAATGCAACAAACTACTTCTACAGATCCTGAGGGAAATTTCTAACATGAAAACATCACGATAGTCTTACAGGTACATGAATATTATGCAGTTAACTTCAAGACTAGCCAAACATCTATTTAAAAAATGTAAACACAGCCATAACAAATATAATTTATGCAGAAATGAAGCAATACAGTTAGATGCTATCATTTTAGTTCATTTGTCTTCGGGTAAACACAAAAAGATCAAAACAACAACATTAGAAAGCATGAAATGCTTGTCAAGGACTCAACAGGTCATAACTTCACGCCGTCACATAGCATTTTTGTGTGGATAAAAACTTAATCGTTTATGAAAAACAGTTACTGACTTGTTGGATTAACAAAGCTAACTAGGCTAGACATTCTGACAAATGCCAATCAACCACGGTGTTAACCGGTTTTAAATATAAACATTTTAGTGGTGGAGTACATAACTTCATTACACGAATGGAGTGGTGAATGTTGTTAAGTGGTAGTTTGCATTGAATAAAATTAGTTATGATGCCCAAAACTATCCATGACATCAACAGTTGACATAACATGAACTACAATTGCCAATGACCAACATGTCGTGTATAGAATGGTTTATAGGCCAAATAATTGTGGACATAACCTCACACAGTGAATCCTTAAGTGAAGACAAACAGTAAAAGAAAGTTGATCTATAGTATAAATTGCATTGTACACATAAATGAAAGTAGTGCAGAGTAAAATGTGTCTCACATGGACATGAGTATTTTGCCATTAACTTTGAGACTAGTCAAACATCTATAAACACAATACGTGAACACAGCCATAACAAACATAATTTAAACAAAAATGAAGCAATACAGTTAGATACAATCATATAAATTCATTTGTCTTGGGATAAAAAGAAAAAGATCTTTAAAAAAAAACATTAGAAAGCATACAATGCTTGTCAAGGATTCAAGAGGTCATAACTTCATGCCGTGACATAACATTTTTGTGTGGATAAAAACTTAATCGTTTATGAAAGACAGTAGCTGACTTGTCGGATTAACAAATTCTAACAAGACTAGACACTATGACAAGCTTGAATCAACCATGGTGTTAACTAGTTTTAAATATAAACATTTTGGTGGTGGAGTACATAACTTCATTACACGAATGGAGTGGTGAATGTTGTTAAGTGACAGTTTGCTTTGAATAAAATTAGTTATGCTGCCCAAAACTAGCCAGGGTGTCAAAAGTTGACATAACTTGAACTACAATTGCCAATGAGCAACCTGTCCTATCAAACAGTTGATAGGCCAAATAATTGTGGACATAACCTCACACAGTGATTCCTTAAGAGAAGACAAGCAGTTAAAGAAAACTTATCTAAAGTAGTAATTGCATTCATTTATACAAGTACACATAAATGAAAGTAGTACAGAGTAAAAATAAATGGACAGTTGTCAGACTTCACAACCGAGACCTAAATTCAAAATTCAAGCGGGTACATGTGGAGAGGGAATTAATATTTTTTTCAAAATACAAGGATCCCCTATCCAAAATGTAAAGAAAAAAAAAGGAAAATGGTCATCACTGGTTAATGTTGACCTATTCAACAATGTTGAAAAGCACAATGCTACTAAAAACAACAAGCAGAAAGCTCTGCTAAATGCTAAGAGTACATAACTTCAAGCCGTGACATGTTTTGTTGTTTTTTTCCTTTATAGAAACAAACTGATAATGAAACCAAAATTGATGCAGAAATTTGAAGTAAAATCAAGGAGTACTCCTGAAATCATAAATGTATTACCTAAGAAGTGATTAAAAAAACATATCACCAGGGCATTACATAACTATACACTGTCATTATATACACAGATGAAGAAATCTTTTAAAAAGAGGATACATTGCCAAGTCAAAACAAGAGCAAAGCATACAACTAGCAGAAAGCAGTCTTTCAGTATGACTGGTCAAAATACAAAAGTTCATTTCCAAGCAATAATATACGAAGTTCATTTACGAGCAATTTACACCCCAAATTATGAAGTACAATGTTCTTCGATCCTGGCATGTAGTATACTCGGCCAGCACTTTGACGACGGCTGATTCAGGAAGCAAGTATTCCTGACCACTCTCTGGCATCTTCCAGCCTTCTCCGTACATCAAGTATTGACCCCAGGTATTGTGGGTTACTCTTGTGACCTGTAATCAGCAAATCATGATAAATCAGAAAAAAACTACCATGCTACCCTTTCAAATAAAGCTAATGGTGCTTTTTATTCTTAATTTACATGGTGGTTGTCGAAACTAAATGCAGCTGTGGGGAAAATAGCTGGCCATCTCTGATTCATTCAGCTTCACCACACAATCCCCACAACTTGAAAATGCCTCACAAATAAATACTTCTTGTGCTACAAATTGAGAAGTTCCTCCTTTGATTCCACATTTACCAATATGAAGTGCCCGGTAGGTGAGGAAGAATTCTAATCTGCATTAAATACATACTTTGCCAAATATTCCCTTTATGTCAACAATTGTGTGTGTACATAACTTTATGCAATGCTTCCATGATGGATATGATCACATGACAGTTCACACTTGAGATTGATCACTTCTGGGGATTAATCTGCTTGTACTTTTTCCTGTCAGACAATAAACTGATTAAAATGTCAAGAGCTGTGGTTGAAAAGTAAAGGTGTAAGTAACTTCACCATTTTGAGGTAAGCTAGCTTTGACAGAGACAACGTGAAGTTATGCACAAAGAGTGGAACAAAAGGGCATTTTACCTTAAAGAACAATTGACTAAAATTAGCTATGTTTTTAAAGGAATCAATTTAAACTGCATTAAAAAGATACCTTGGCACAATAGTGAAGCTCAAGGGCTTGAAATGTGTTCATAATTTTACGCAATGATATGCAATTGGTCTGGTCATGAAGTTATGTACAGTCACATAGGAATGGCAAAATAAATCAGACTAAAGCCCAGTAGTTAACAATCACATGTATGGAACAAAACTTATTTCATTAAATTATTATAATATGAAATACATTAATTGAAGAGCTCTGGTTGATAAAATTTTGGTGTATGTAACTTCACCATTTTGATGCAGGCTTGCTTTGACAAAGAATGTGAAGTTATGCACAAAGAGTGGAACAAGGCTGTGTTTGTTGGTGAGCTGTGTTGATAATTTTTAATCATCTTTTGAGTGTAAATAATGTATGTATCTTTTAAAAGAAAAAGTATCACTTCAAATTTTTAAATAAAAATAAAAAACGAATTGTGTTCATCATTTCACAAAATCCACTTACTTTCTGGTTTTGGAAGTTAGTAGTGAAGTTATGTACTAAGAGAAATGGTCTCATAATGAATAGAAGAAACAAGTAAGTGGGATACGTTTTCACATATTGAGCTTCAGAATAATCCTACACTGGGAAAAACTAAATTACTCTAATTTCTTTCAAGGATGGTTGAGTTCATCACTTTACACAACTTTGAGCAAGCACAATTTTTCACTAGCTGTGTGACGTTATGCACGTGGTCGGTATTACAAAAAATGAAGCCTATAGTGACCACAACAAGAAAGAAATCAAAAATAATGTTATAAAAACATTTGTGATGCATAATTATTAGCCTATGGAACTAAATATCCCATCATTTAAACAAAATAACAAAACACCTATAAGACCGAGATGTTTCGGATTGTGAAGTTACGCACACAAACGAATTAGACTAACAAAACGTGCCACTTTATTGTTTATTATTAGCGTTGTATTTGTCCGCAACGAAAATATAATCTGTATAAAAATATAAACGTTTAAAATTGATTTGACAATAATACTTGTTAAAAAAATCGTGTACGTTGCTTCATGACAATTGTCAAAAACGGGTGCAAAAAATAATGCATAATATCTACAAACAAGAACGTTTACTCAAACACCTTTGTAGCGATGCTGTTGACTTGAAACAAACATACATTTTTATCACAAAAACACGAGATTTACTCCATCAATGTTGACAGAAAAGTCGAAAAACACTGACCAAGCCACCAAAAATATGCGTGCATAACTTAGATGAAAAATTCATGACACTCGACTTACCTTCATTTTTGGACGAATCCGCCTCACTTCTTTCTTCTTCAGCCATCGCACGTTGAATGTTAACAAAGGCCAATTGTTTCACGTGTTAAAATTGACGCTAACCGCATTATTTAGAAAATTTGGAGCCTCAAAAAAACAGTACGTCACGTTTGGTTTTCATGACCCAAAAGTTGACAGCAATTTGTTTGCCTATATTATTCGTTCGATTAATTATATCATTATTCTGATGATTGTATTGCTTATATTAAGTTTTGGACTCATGTTTCATAATTTATTAGCATAAGAAATAAAGTGAATTACAACACCAGCGCGGATTAATAAGCCCTGAGGCTGAATCACGAAAATACGTGACGTACGCGGGAGTCGCCGATTTCGACGCATATCTCCAAAAAATACGAACCGATTTTAAAATGGAAAATTGTTTCGTACCCTTTATACATTTTTAATTTCGGAAATTAAATTTGTATTAATATTCTATGAAGCAGTTTTATGCCGGTCGGCAAATACCGAACACACTGTTTACGATGTCACAAAAAGTGTAACGGAAACCGCCGATCGTTACGTCATTCATCGTCAGTTTTTTCTTCTTTGACGTGGTTTATCGATCCGTCCTTGACGTCAAAATGAAGAACGATCTTTTCTCTGTCAGATTCACATTTTATTTTGTTTCAAATGATGATATGCAGCGAGTCCGCTTCCTCGCAAAGTAACAGTACCGGCGAAAATCGAGTCCGACGCCATTTCAGAGCCTTGCCCATATACATTACCAGCTGTCTATTAAAACATATACACTTTATATACATTTGTGAAAAGTCAAGTCAACAAATCTGTATTACATAAAATGGAACATTTGCTTGTCACAGCGCTAACCAAACATGATAAACATTCTATTGTACTCTCAAAACACCACAAAACACTTGTACCTTTCTTGGTGGTTGTAAAATACTTAGAGTCTGTCATTTTGAATGTCTTGATCCTCTAGCTAACACAAATCTGAAACAAATAAATGCATATTAAGCGTTATAAAATAAATAAATAAGAATATAAAATAAATCAGTAAATATGGAATATTTCCATTATTTGTTAGGGTCTGATACTGTGATAGTGGTAGTAAGCTAGTAAGAACAGAAAACAAAATAAAGTTATACATGTTAGTGGAACATGATTCACCATCAGGGAGTAAAAAAAGAAAATGGCAACATACCTTACTGAAACTTTAGACTTAACCTAAGCCAGCAGTTTAGTATGAATGAAATTAAAGTGAAGATCTCGCCACCGAAAACACCTTTTATAAGGGGAGACAACCACAGGAAAATTACGCTCACAATTGTGAACAAACCTGATTCATTTTCCTCCCCCAAACCCCTTCTTCTTCTTGATGTTGAGGACCCACAATCAATACAGCGATCATTCTGGCTTAGTTGTTGAGGGGAGTGGCGATTTTACAGTAGATCTGAAGCAGGACTAAACTACCACAGCTGGAGTCTAGATGATTCACTGCGTCTGGTCTCCTCTACCTATTTTACAGGATCAACTAACTAGTGTCACAAATGTCTTATTGAAATAGTCTGTTGCGATATTGGCATTATCTGGCTGAATTATAGTCTATAGGCATCACTTCATTATCACCCATAGTAATATACAATCCATTGTCACTGAACCCTACACCACAATCTACAGCAAATATGATCTGCCTTCTCATTATGCTTCAAATATTCATAACTCCATAAAGGACAATGTTAATGTTGACAAAACAAGACAAAACGATACAATGCCAATGTTGAAGCTCAGCTCTTCATCACGGGGACAACACACAAAAGACAACAAAACAATACTTCCCAACAGAACTCCAACAAAAAAGAAATAATACTTAATAATTAGAAAAGATGCAAGAAATAAAAGCCATAGTTATAATAATAGGCGAGTGATAGTACTTAGGACACAAGGTCTCATGATGTCCTAGAAAGCACAAGAAAATTTGACAAAATGTGCTACCGCCATTGCTCCATGTGAGAAAAATAAGTTGCATTGCAGGGTTTATTCTTGGCGTCGGTCATCGGTCATTGACGCATAAAAATCTGAAATGACTGATTGTTTTGCCAGCCAGCTGGTCAAGTGACCTATTGATTTTACGATCAGGCGGTCAAACTTTGCGAAGATTTGTCATGTAAAAAGTTCTATACAATCTGCGAACTCAATAAAACTTAGCGCAACCATTACCAAAACGAAATTATTTCCCCTTTCAGTATAATACAAACTTTTCCGATCCATAGTTTTCATTGCTGACATAACGCGCCAACGATGACAATGTTAGTACTCTTGGGTTCATCAAAAGATGATCCCTAAAAATAAACTATAATTTTCAAAATAAATTCAAAGAAGCCCCCCCACCCCCCCCACCCCCCAAAAAAAAAGAAAAAAAAAAGAAAAAAAAAAAAGATTTAAAAAAAAATTACTTTTAGTACAGGTAGTAAGTAGCAAAGACTAATAGACTTTACTATATAATGAAACCAGGAATAATACATGTAGCAAATTTGGAGACACGAAATGCAGGTTACCAGATTACGTCACTCCTGTTTGCATGGTCTTAAACTTTCGGCTCAAAGCATTAACAACATGGTGTTTAGGCCTATAGTAATACTATCTATAGCCTAGTTGTTTTTTTTTTTAAATTTAAAGATGCAAATTATTATATTATTAGTAATGTCATTATTATTATCATTATTATTATTATTATTATTTTCTTACTAATAATTTACGGATCTTTTTACATTTATGTACTTTGGCACTGTTGGATTGTCTCCCTCTTTTGGCAGGGAACAGATTGTGTAGCGTGTACTAATGATGTCACACATGACGTAGATGATTTGTTCGTGGGTTATTTTAAACTAATGTATTTTTTATTTAATTATTTATTTAGCAGACAAATTAAAAAGGATTGAATTTCTCCTTATAACTGTGTTCATCAGCATGTCATTTAAACAATTTAGAAAGGCTGAATATAAAATCGGTTAATGCCTTAGCGTTGTTATTTTGTACCATTTGTACTGATAAGCGATCGAATGAGACTGTGTGCAGGGCGCGAAATTAACTTTTTTCTTTGAGGGTAAACAGGACCCTTAACTTTTAAAAAGTGAGGGTCCTGTCTGAAATGTGAGGGTCCTTATACATGATAAACAATCGCCCATTGATTGGCCAAAAAGCGTGACTCCGAGCCAATAAAAAAGACGTACTTAATATTATTCAAGGGTAATAACTCGAGTGACAAATACCTCGCATCCATAGCAACATATAGCGCGATGGGTACTCGACATCGATTTTCGAAGATTTATTATTGCCTTCTACTTTTCACTCAAAAATAATTTTTGCATCGAAGATTTTTTTCAGTAAAAATGAATTGATTACTCAACTTTGTAACGTAGTTGACATTTTTTTTGCGGGTAAATCGGGAACGCTAGAAATGAAAAGAGCGGGTCCGAATCAACATTTGAGGGTAATTCGCCCCGGACCCGCCTTAATTTCGCGCCCTGGTGTGACTTATTGCTTTCCAAAATCCTATCCTATCCTAATTCCTATCCTGTCCCGTAACCCGAAGGTCGTAGGGGCACCACAGATGATCGTTTAACCAGCATACTCCATCTTTCTCTGTCCTCAGCAGCCCTGATGGCTTCGCTCAGTGTCAAACCAGACCATTCTCGAATGTTGTCCTCCCACCTCTTTTTCGGTCTCCCTCTTCTTCTATCTCCTTGCACTGTGCCTTGCAGAATAGTCTTTGCAAGGCCTGATGATCTGGTGACGTGGCCATACCATCGGAGTTTCCGTTTCTTCACCACAAAAATATTTCCAAAATGACCTATTGTTTTTCCTGTGAACTGGTCAAATGACCTATCATGGTAACTTTCAAGATTAATCCCTGGCATTGTATTGAAAATGTCAATATGGTGGACTTGCGAAATGGCGACTGTTGGGTGGATATGGTTGGGGTAATCGGGTATGTTTTCTTGGTGGAGTCGATGGATAACATGCCATTTAGGAATTTGTAGAAGGTGCAGAGGTGTTCGCCATTGGAGGTTGACCACCCAGTGCGGTGCTCTGCGCAGTTTAAATTTTCTGTATGTCCATCTCTGTTCTGCATGTCCATCTCTGTGTGTGGATCCCATAATGGGCTGGCATATTCCAGAGTAAGATGGACCAGTGAGAAACAGGTGTGCTATTTGATGGCCTGAGATCCAAGTTTGAGTCCCCCTTCAGGAAGCCAAGTGTCTTGATGCTGCTGCAGATGTGAGTGTCCCAACAGAAATGGTGACACTTGGCTTTATGAACAGATCTGAGTGTATGCACATGGAAGTGGTAGGCCTATGTGCAGGGCAAAGGCTTTCTTTTCCTGGTGATTCACCTCATTAGCCAATTCAGTTCCCACTCAGCAAGCTGGTCCAAGTCAACCTGTAGGAGCCGAGTCGACAGTTCTGTGACACATATTGACGTCTGCAAGGTGTCGAGTTGTTGAAGACAGGCCTTCAGGGAGACTTTTTATGTAGAGTGTGAATAGGCTTGGGCCTAGGACAGAGCCTTGAGAGATGCCAGATTCCACAGGAACGGGGCACTGTCAACCATCATGGCACCATGAGTCATGACCTTCTTCCTGCTGCTGGCGATCAGTAAAGGAAAGTGCCAATCCAACCAAGCACCTTTCCCATGATGCCATAGTGTTGAGCTCGTGTAGTAGTTACAGCAAAGCAAATTAATAATTTAAGATAAAAAAAAATTGTGTACACAGCTTGCAACATTCAGAGTCTGAGTTGACGTGGGGGTGTGTCATAGATGAACAGCCGTTGCGGATAATTATACTACTAGTACTCCTAGCTGAATACGACAGAGGACTCGTTATCATACACAAAACTTCTCACTGTTAACAATACCTACTGGTAGATGCGATTTATAAATAACAAAACAACTCAATCACTGCGGAAAAGAGAATCTGCAACATTGTAAATCTGAGAATGGGGCACCGGCTTACTCCTCCCACCGGAAGAGTGGTTACAAACAGCAATCGGACTAAAATTAATGTTTTACAAACAGATATCTGTTCCTAATTCAACCACATATAAATTTTGCAATCAAACTATGCGTACTTAATATTTAGAAGAAAAAGAATATCAGTAAAAACAGTGAAATTTATAATCAAAATCCTGAATCACCTACCTTTCGCTTCCACTGTCCTTACACGCAGCATAAATTTGCCAATGAGCATGCTCACATCTTTTACGGATTCACTCCGATTGGCGACTTTACAATATGTAACCGGAAGCACATGTTCAAGATGGAAGTCGAAGGAACACGTTGTGAAGAATTTGGCAAAAAAAGGCATCCAGTTCACAAAATTGACAAGGTTTTACGTGATCAGTTTTGGATTCTGGCAGAAGGAAATGATGCTGAACGAGTTAAAGCCGCAGATAAACTCATTCAACGGATTATTGAGTTCAAAACGAATGTAAGCCAGCGCTAGACCTGTAATCGAATAATATAACTGTAACTAATAGACACCCACGTGTTTGATCTCCTGGATCTTTAATAATTATGTTACTGAATTAGAATAACTGACCTCTTGCAAATTTATTTTCAAACCGAAAAGGCTCGCCATGTCGTATGCACACAAAAGTTAAGACTTAACGTTCAATGAATCTGACTATGACCACGTTCTGTTTGATTGAAAAATACATACTTATTACAGGTATGATATTGATAGAGGCAATAGCCTGAATAGGTTCATAAATATTTTATGGACAGATAATGAGAATATATCTTCAATTTTTTGTTGAAAGAGTGGAATCATGGTTAACATGACCATTATGTGATTGCAATTTCAACAGAATGCAGACATTGGATCATCACAGCAAGAGTACTGCCTCAAGCGTCTAATACGTGGCCTGGCATCCAACAGAAAATTTGCTCGTGTTGGTTTTTCTGTGGCACTGACAAAGGTAGGTGTTTTACCTTTAGTAAACTAATGATGATGAAGGTGGCAGGTTTGAACCCATCATGGGACAAGCTTAAATTACTTTGGTACGAGTTCACTACTATTGTTAATAATAATAATAACGGATTTTTATATAGCGGGTACTCCAGCCTATGACCAGACTCACCACGCTTTACATAGTCATTACATAAAAAATACATGCACTCGATCAAGCATCACTTTTGCTACGATACACCAAAAGACGGAACAGTAATTGAGTAAAGGTAAAAACTATTTACAAAGTTCTGTGCACAAATGACAAAAAAGACAGAAATAGACTATTTACAACTATGTACATAAATGACAAAAAAGACAGAAATAGAATAGCAAAAACCTATTCACAGGTATTTATATGCCCGGTAAAACTAAAACCCAAGAAGAAAAACAGTATAAATATTTACAGCCGTGTATACACTTACGGATCAGACAGAGACAAAAGAGGAGAGAATGGCAGCGGGATACAAGTCAGTCTGAATAATGCAGTTTGAAGAGGTGGGTTTTGAGAGCCTTTTTGAATGCTTGTGTTGATTGTATGTTGCGGATATGGGAGGGAAGGGAATTCCACTGCTTGGGTGCGGAGTAAGCGAATGCACGTTGGCCGTATGTCTTAGTGCGGGTGACGGGAACCTTGAGTGTGCGAGTGTCAGCAGAAGATCTTAAAGTGCGTGAAGGGGAGTAGACAGACAGTAGATCAGCAAGGTAGGCAGGACAAGAATCTGTGAAGAAGTTGTGACAGAGAACAGAGAGTTTGTATTCTACGCGTGCTTGCACAGGAAGCCAGTGAAGGGAATGTAGTAGAGGTGTGATGTGATCGCGTTTCTTTGCTCGGAATACTAGTCTAGCTGCTGAGCTCTGAACCTTTTGTAGTTTGTCAATGATGTGTTTTGGGGAGCCAGCAAAGAGAGAGTTGCAATAGTCAAGACGAGAAAGGACGAGAGCGCAGACTAGGGTTTTGGTGGCAGTGACTGTAAGATAGTGGCGAAAGGAGCTGATTTGTCGGATGGCCGTTTATGCAGAGCGACAGACGTTGGAGATGTGGTTGTTGAGGGACAGGTCATCGGAGAGAATGTAGCCGAGTAGTACAAATCTTTTCAGGTCGCCGAGGGTTTTCTTTGGGTACTCCAGTTTCCTCCTTCCTTTCAATAATGGTATGGATGCCTATGCTACCTATCCTATCCCCATAGCTTGAAGGTCTTTGTGGCACCACAAATGATCGTTTAACCAGCGTACTCCATCTTTCTCTGTCCTCAGCATCCCTCATGTCAAGTGTCAAACCAGTCCATTCTCGATTGTTGTCCTCCCACCTCTTTTTCTGTCTCCCTCGTCTTCTGCCTCCTTGCACCGTGCCATGCAAGATGGTCTTTGCAAGGCTTGATGCTCTGGTAACGTGGCCATACCATCGGAGTTTCTGTTTCTTCTGTGAGCATGAAATCGTGTTGTCCAATGGTATGTGTGATGGTCTGTCTGACTTCATCATTGGTGATGTGCTGAGTATAGGAAATGCCCAGAAGTCTTCTGTAGCACTTCATCTCCATGCTTTGTATTCTTCGTTGTAGATCTGCTGTGAGGGTCCATGTTTCGCAAGCGTATAGGACAAAGGAGATGACAAGTGAGCGCAGCAGCCTTACCTTGGAATGTAGACTGATGGTCCTGTCTTTCCAATTTACACTATAGAATTCAGGAAAACAACACTTAGACTAGAGTAAGAGTAAAATATATTATGTTAATTATCCTGTTCACATTCTCTTAAAAGCTTTTCACACTCACCGCCAACATCTTTAGCTTGATTGCAGACAGTCACTAACCATGAATCTATGATAGTTTTCATATTGAATGAACAATTACATTTATTTTATTTGTTTGTTTATTTGTTTTCAGTTTCTACGTCAGGTAAAGGATATCAAGGTGAAGGAAGTGTTGACTCTGATCTCTGAAGAACTAAAAATTTCAGGCCATGACCCAAAATCGGTAAGAATAATTTTCTCAAATGCTTAGTACATGCGTGGATATATGTTTGTGTGTGTGAGAGACAGAGAGAGAGATTGAGACTAGAGAGAGTTAATGCATGCGTGAGAGAGTATTTGTGTGTGTGTATACACATGTACATGCAGGCAAACCTGACACTCTGCAAAATCCAAATGGATATAAAAAACAATACCTTGAAAAGGCTGTGATGTGATAAAACAGCATGATGAAAGTGGGTCAAAGCTGGCCTTCAAGGGAGAAAACTCCTTCAGTGGACTAAGATGTGGACAGGTCAAAGGTTTACAGGCCAATGATGGACTGAGGCAGTGTTGACAGGTCAAAGGTTTACAGGCCAATGATGGACTGAGGCAGTGTTGACAGGTCAAAGGTTTACAGGCCAATGATGGACTGAGGCAGTGTTGACAGGTCAAAGGTTTACAGGCCAATGATGGACTGAGGCAGTGTTGACAGGTCAAAGGTTTACAGGCCAATGATGGACTGAGGCAGTGTTGACAGGTCAAAGGTTTACAGGCCAATGATGGACTGAGGCAGGGAAAACAGGCCAATGATGGACTGAGGCAGTGTTGACAGGTCAAAGGTTTACAGGCCAATGATGGACTGAGGCAGTGTTGACAGGTCAAAGGTTTACAGGCCAATGATGGACTGAGGCAGTGTTGACAGGTCAAAGGTTTACAGGCCAATGATGGACTGAGGCAGTGTTGACAGGTCAAAGGTTTACAGGCCAATGATGGACTGAGGCAGTGTTGACAGGTCAAAGGTTTACAGGCCAATGATGGACTGAGGCAGTGTTGACAGGTCAAAGGTTTACAGGCCAATGATGGACTGAGGCAGTGTTGACAGGTCAAAGGTTTACAGGCCAATGATGGACTGAGGCAGTGTTGACAGGTCAAAGGTTTACAGGCCAATGATGGACTGAGGCAGTGTTGACAGGTCAAAGGTTTACAGGCCAGTGATGGACTGAGGCAGTGTTGACAGGTCAAAGGTTTACAGGCCAGTGATGGACTGAGGCAGGGAAACCAGACCTGCCTACTCTCCCGCTTTTGGCGGGAGACTCACGCTTTTGACATGTCACGAAATACATATTATTCAATCTTTATTGTTTGCAAACACGTCCTGCTTAACGCTAATGCCATGTCCCATTGTTATTATATAATGTCTCCCGCTTTTACTCTGAGGGAGTTAGGCAGGACTGGGAAACAGGTGAGTACATCTCACCTCCACATTACATTACATTACATCATTATTGCTTTAGGTCCAGCGGAGTCTTCCGAGCCAAATCAGGACTGGACAACCCCTGATCCGCATAAAAGATCTGCTGAAACAACCCGAGTGGTAAAACTGAAAGCTCTCCACCAGCCAGTCACTTTACAATAAAGACATCTAACGCAGGGGACGCTGAGGCTGTACTCTAATTTATCAAACCCCCGTTTACAAAAACAAAATAAAATACAAACATCATTATATATTATCAACAAAACACATATAAAATGCCTACATTGCTAAATAATAACATCATAGGGCTGAAGGGTCCCAAGGGTAGCTATAACTATAAGGCAGGTTTCCATACACTTTCGGAACAGCTACACATCAAATGGATTTGGCTGGCAGTAACTTGTAATTATTGAATTTATTATGATAATTTATGCATTTTGTTTTCAGGAAATTGGCAGTAAGCTTCTTGGTACAGTGTTCGCATACTCCTCGCTTTGCCAGTCTGGTCGCCACTTGAAGGTGTATAATCTTTTTTATTGCATCAAATTAGTAGATTAAGCTTTAGATTTCAATATTAAATAAATAAATAATGTTGTATGGTCAGAATGAAATAGAACTGTTATCTTTGATTTTAGCCATTGCGCGTGAAAACGATAGACAGTAGGCCTTATTCGGAAATGGGAGGTAACTTGTCTTTTTGTTTTGTTTTTAGTTACATAGATAGAGCTATGCGGGAGGACATCTTGTCTCAGAACACTATGAAAGCTACCCCGAGCTGTAAACTTTGCTTTGGAAAAGGGTGGTGGTGGTTGCAGTGCAGTGCAAGGCCAAAATAGAGGAGTTAGCCAGGATTGCAACTGAAATCAATCTTTCCATTGATCGGAAGGTTTGATGGAGGACAAAGCAAAAATTATCCACGAGGAACTGTTCGTTTTGCAAAGAATGTCCGCCTAATGTTATACAACTGTGGGCGCAACATGTGGGCGAGCCAGCCAAAGTTGTTTCCCCTGGTATTCCCCAGCATGGTCTATTAGTAATTTTACATTTGACTGTTGTTTTGTAATGTATATTCTTCGCATCAATCTTTGGGAGCACAGTTGGCTGAGTGGTCTACGCAGTATACTCAGATGTCAGGCAAAAACATTGCAGCATGTACAGGCCATGGTTCAAACTCCTTGACTTCCTGATTTAAAATAATAACAATAATAACTTACAGAAATAAATAGTATACAAAATGATGTTAAAACATTACCCTGAGACACTGCACCCCTATTTCTTATACACAATGATGTTAAAACATTACCCTGAGACACTGTACCCCTATTTCTTATACACAATGATGTTAAAACATTACCCTGAGACACTGCACCCCTATTTCTTATACACAATGATGTTAAAACATTACCCTGAGACACTGCACCCCTATTTCTTATACACAATGATGTTAAAACATTACCCTGAGACACTGTACCCCTATTTCTTATACACAATGATGTTAAAACATTACCCTGAGACACTGCACCCCTATTTCTTATACACAATGATGTTAAAACATTACCCTGAGACACTGCACCCCTATTATACACAATGATGTTAAAACATTACCCTGAGACACTGCACCCCTATTTCTTCGGATGACAATATAAACTGAGGTCTGTTCTGTGCACACACGCATTCCATCGCATGGCCTATAAAGATCCTGACACTCATGTCCTAGACAGGTGAGTGCCAGTTGCACACATACACCCAGCATGGACTAGGTCCCTTCTCCCCATCCCCGGATGCCAAGGATTGTGTTCAGTGTGTGTTAGTGTGTCAGACTATGTGCCCAAGGATTGTGTTCAGTGTGTGTTTGTGTGTCAGACTATGTGCCCAAAGATTGTGTTCAGTGTGTGTTTGTGTGTCAGACTATGTGCCCAAGGATTGTGTTCAGTGTGTGTTTGTGTGTCAGACTATGTGCCCAAGGATTGTGTTCAGTGTGTGTTTGTGTGTCAGACTATGTGCCCAAGGATTGTGTTCAGTGTGTGTTTGTGTGTCAGACTATGTGCTCAAGGATTGTGTTAAGTGTGTGTTTGTGTGTCAGACTATGTGCCCAAGGATTGTGTTCAGTGTGTGTTTGTGTGTCAGACTATGTGCCCAAAGATTGTGTTCAGTGTGTGTTTGTGTGTCAGACTATGTGCCCAAGGATTGTGTTCAGTGTGTGTTTGTGTGTCAGACTATGTGCCCAAAGATTGTGTTCAGTGTGTGTTTGTGTGTCAGACTATGTGCCCAAGGATTGTGTTCAGTGTGTGTTTGTGTGTCAGACTATGTGCCCAAGGATTGTGTTCAGTGTGTGTTTGTGTGTCAGACTATGTGTCCAAAGATTGTGTTCAGTGTGTGTTAGTGTGTCAGACTATGTGTCCAAAGATTGTGTTCAGTGTGTGTTTGTGTGTCAGACTATGTGTCCAAAGATTGTGTTCAGTGTGTGTTAGTGTGTCAGACTATGTGTCCAATGATTGTGTTCAGTGTGTGTTTGTGTGTCAGACTATGTGTCCAAAGATTGTGTTCATTGTGTGTTAGTGTGTCAGACTATGTGCCCAAGGATTGTGTTCAGTGTGTGTTAGTGTGTCAGACTATGTGCCCAAGGATTGTGTTCAGTGTGTGTTAGTGTGTCAGACTATGTGCCCAAAGATTGTGTTCAGTGTGTGTTTGTGTGTCAGACTATGTGCCCAAGGATTGTGTTCAGTGTGTGTTTGTGTGTCAGACTATGTGCCCAAAGATTGTGTTCAGTGTGTGATTGTGTGTCAGACTATGTGCCCAAGGATTGTGTTCAGTGTGTGTTTGTGTGTCAGACTATGTGCCCAAGGATTGTGTTCAGTGTGTGTTTGTGTGTCAGACTCTGTGCCCAAGGATTGTGTTCAGTGTGTGTTTGTGTGTCAGACTATGTGCCCAAGGATTGTGTTCAGTGTGTGTTTGTGTGTCAGACTATGTGCCCAAGGATTGTGTTCAGTGTGTGTTAGTGTGTCAGACTATGTGCCCAAGGATTGTGTTCAGTGTGTGTTAGTGTGTCAGACTATGTGCCCAAAGATTGCACATACTGGCCTACCGTACGTTCCTTCGGCGTATTGCTACGGAATTTGTCTTTAGAGTACGGTCGTCTGGTTAGCTCACTAAAAATAATATTTATATATTATTATTATATTATATTTACTTTTTATTTTAAAAATTCTGATTAAAAGAAGTGCAATTTAGTTAACTTTCTTACTGAAGTGGCGTATGCGCACACATGTGGTAAGTTGGCCTCACTTGTGTTCCGGTTTCCTCCATTCTGCTCAGTGCTGTGTATTAGTGTGAAAAATGAAACAAAGCCGTGATGCAGGCCATTCTCTCAATCTGAATAAAGATTAACCAAAAGATAAACAGCGGGCCAAAAAGAAAGCTTTTTTGAAAGTCTACAACGAAAAGTGGACTTGTCTAACTACATCTCCGAAAAAGATTAAGTTTGCAAGATGCACTTTGTGCAAAATCGACTTCTCCATTGCACATGGCAGTTGCAGCAACTGCGAAAGCATGTATCATTGACATCAAAATCACATGAAAAGTTTGAAGAAGCTGCTAAAGACCGTACATCAAAATCCTTTTCCATGCGCAGACGAAAACCACTGGTACCAAATAAATGCATATATTGTAACCTGAGGTATGTGTAATGTTTTGCTTATTTGAAAGAAAGTTTTTTTGCCCTCTTCTGCAAAGCGTTGACCTGAACTCCTCACTTGTCATTTCATTTTTATAGTTTGTAATATTATTTTCTTAGTAAACATGCATTTCTATGTGTATTTCAGTACACAATGTCAATATTAATGTTACAAGAAGACAAAAAGTCCGTTAAGCAAAAATCTGGTCAGAGCTTCCAAAATCTGGTTTTGTGCTTTCTGGAATACGGTTAACACGTTTTTCAGGTAGGCAAGTCTGGTTGCAGGTGAACGGCTTGAGTTTGATCCTATTATGGACAGCGCCTTCAACAGTTCTTGGGCTGAAAAAGGACTATGTAAGATTGATTAAATAAATACAAAATGTTTGTTCTGTTCAGGCCAAGCAGTTGATAACCATCGTCAGTGAACTTCGCTCCATCGCCCATAGAAAGAGCTATATCCTGCCCATCAGCACAAGGGCGTTGACGGATCTCATTGCTCACATTTCCCCAGAGGAGCTTCAGGAAGCAGTATGGCCGTTGCTGCAAGGTGACCTTGACAAGGGCTGGGACCATTGTACGCCAGACAGACTTATTCTGTTGTTGACATGCCATAGGAAGGACAAGGTGGGTGACCTCCATTACCCAACCCCATAAATATTATGATGAGATAAAGGTAACACAAAGCATCTTCTACTGGCACTAATAATAACATAATGATACTGGATGGTATTCTCTCCTTATTCCTAAATCACACTCCACTGGCTGCAGTCTGTAACCAGCACACACACTCCAATAGCTGCACTCTGTAACCAGCACACACACTCCAATGGCTGCACTCTGTAACCAGTATACACACTCCAATGGCTGCAGTCTGTAACCAGCACACACACTCCAATAGCTGCACTCTGTAACCAGCACACACACTCCAATGGCTGCACTCTGTAACCAGCACACACACTCCAATGGCTGCACTCTGTAACCAGTATACACACTCCAATGGCTGCAGTCTGTAACCAGCACACACACTCCAATAGCTGCAATCTATAATCAGCATACACACTCCAATAGCTGCACTCTGTAACTAGCATACACACTCCAATAGCTGCACTCTGTAACCAGCATACACACTCCAATAGCTGCGCTCTGTAACCAGCATACACACTCCAATAGCTGCAATCTATAATCAGCATACACACTCCAATAGCTGCACTCTGTAACTAGCATACACACTCCAATAGCTGCACTCTGTAACCAGCACACACACTCCAATAGCTGCACTCTGTAACCAGCATACACACTCCAATAGCTGCAATCTATAATCAGCATACACACTCCAATAGCTGCACTCTGTAACCAGCATACACACTCCAATAGCTGCAATCTATAATCAGCATACACACTCCAATAGCTGCACTCTGTAACTAGCATACACACTCCAATAGCTGCACTCTGTAACCAGCATACACACTCCAATAGCTGCACTCTGTAACCAGCATACACACTCCAATAGCTGCGCTCTGTAACCAGCATACACACTCCAATAGCTGCACTCTGTAACCAGCATACACACTCCAATAGCTGCGCTCTGTAACCAGCACACACACTCCAATAGCTGCAATCTATAACCAGCATACACACTCCAATAGCTGCACTCTGTAACCAGCATACACACTCCAATAGCTGCAATCTATAACCAGCACACACACTCCAATAGCTGCACTCTATAACCAGCACACACACTCCAATGGCTGCACTCTATAACCAGCATACACACTCCAATAGCTGCGCTCTGTAACCAGCACACACACTCCAATGGCTGCACTCTATAACCAGCATACACACTCCAATAGCTGCACTCTATAACCAGCACACACACTCCAATGGCTGCACTCTATAACCAGCATACACACTCCAATAGCTGCGCTCTGTAACCAGCACACACACTCCAATGGCTGCACTCTATAACCAGCATACACACTCCAATAGCTGCACTCTATAACCAGTATACACACTCCAATAGCTGCACTCTGTAACCAGTATACACACTCCAATGGCTGCACTCTATAACCAGCATACACACTCCAATAGCTGCGCTCTGTAACCAGCACACACACTCCAATGGCTGCACTCTGTAACCAGCATACACACTCCAATAGCTGCAATCTATAACCAGCACACACACTCCAATAGCTGCAATCTATAACCAGCATACACACTCCAATAGCTGCAATCTATAACCAGCACACACACTCCAATAGCTGCAATCTATAACCAGCATACACACTCCAATAGCTGCACTCTGTAACCAGCATACACACTCCAATAGCTGCAATCTATAACCAGCATACACACTCCAATAGCTGCACTCTGTAACCAGCATACACACTCCAATAGCTGCAATCTATAACCAGCATACACACTCCAATAGCTGCACTCTGTAACCAGCATACACACTCCAATAGCTGCACTCTATAACCAGCATACACACTCCAATAGCTGCAATCTATAACCAGCACACACACTCCAATGGCTGCACTCTGTAACCAGCACACACACTCCAATGGCTGCACTCTGTAACCAGCACACACACTCCAATAGCTGCAATCTATAACCAGCATACACACTCCAATAGCTGCAATCTATAACCAGTATACACACTCCAATAGCTGCAATCTATAACCAGTATACACACTCCAATAGCTGCAATCTATAACCAGCATATACACTCCAATAGCTGCAATCTATAACCAGCATACACACTCCAATAGCTGCAATCTGTAACCAGCATACACACTCCAATAGCTGCAATCTGTAACCAGCACACACACTCCAATAGCTGCAATCTATAACCAGCACACACACTCCAATAGCTGCACTCTGTAACCAGCATACACACTCCAATAGCTGCACTCTATAACCAGCATACACACTCCAATAGCTGCAATCTATAACCAGCACACACACTCCAATAGCTGCACTCTGTAACCAGCATACACACTCCAATAGCTGCACTCTGTAACCAGCATACACACTCCAATAGCTGCAATCTATAACCAGCATACACACTCCAATAGCTGCGCTCTGTAACCAGCATACACACTCCAATAGCTGCGCTCTGTAACCAGCATACACACTCCAATAGCTGCGCTCTGTAACCAGTATACACACTCCAATAGCTGCACTCTGTAACCAGCATACACATTCACATTGCACACATTCTTACAAAACTTGAGCACAAAAAGGAAAATACAAGTTTTATTTTTTACATGTTAGATTGACTGCATCCAGTTCTATGATACCTCTTTAGATTGACTGCATCAAGTTTTATGATACCTCTTTAGATTGACTGCATCAAGTTTTATGATACCTCTTTAGATTGACTGCATCCAGTTCTATGATACCTCTTTAGATTGACTGCATCCAGTTCTATGATACCTCTTTAGATTGACTGCATCCAGTTCTATGATACCTCTTTAGATTGACTGCATCAAGTTTTATGATACCTCTTTAGATTGACTGCATCCAGTTCTGTGATACCTCTTTAGATTGACTGCATCAAGTTTTATGATACCTCTTTAGATTGACTGCATCCAGTTCTATGATACCTCTTTAGATTGACTGCATCAAGTTTTATGATACCTCTTTAGATTGACTGCATCAAGTTCTATGATACCTCCTTAGATTGACTGCATCAAGTTCTATGATACCTCTTTTAATAATAATACAGGATGCTATCTCACGCTTTTTTTTTTCATTGGAGCTCAAAGCTCGGCGATCTGAAGAGATGGCTATTGCAGAATATGGAATAGAAATACATTAGTATTTTTGGCATTTTAAATTGACGGCCTCCAGTTCCATCACACATTTTTGACATTTTAGATTGACAGTATCCAATGTACATTGTTAACAACAGACTGTGGTAAGCAAGGACTACCTCAAGACTCACTGGGGAGCAGCCAAGGTGTTGGGAAAGAAAAACTTTGAACACATTCTTCATTTGCTAATGGTGAGTTCAGCTTATATAATTCAATAACCTTTTGCTGCTACTGTGCTTATACTTTTTAGTCCACCCGAAAGTGACCCTGACTTCAATGTTAATGTGACTGACCTGACTCCAATGTAAGCGTGATTGACCTGACTCCAATTTAAGCGTGACTGACCTGACTCCAATGTAAGCGTGACTGACCTGACTCCAATGTAAGCGTGACTGACCTGACTCCAATGTAATTGTAACTGACCTGGCTCCAATGTAAGTGTCAGCTGATACAACAAGAACAAATGTCATTGTTTGTAGAGAAGTGTGGAGTCACAACAGATCCAGCCAGTTCTGCTGGATGCCATTGTGGGGGAAATCATTGGAAAGGATGTGGCAGAGATTCAGGAGTTTTGGTCCAAAGTGGGAAGTGAGTATTCATAGTAGGTACCGGCAGGCCATTCATTGGCTTGTGAGGAAAGGTCTCAAGGTTGCTTAAAATGCGTATTTTTAAGTGAGATTTTAAGCGTTTTTTTGTCTGTGTTGTGCAATAAAATCTACATGAAAATAAAGTTGAAACATTTATCTTTTGTGTATGATTGAATTATTTGTGTTATATACGTTTGTTTTTAAGTGTCGAGTCAGAACATGCACCCACCTAACGCTCAGCTTCTCACTACGCCAGCGGCCATTTTTTAACTCTCCCATTGACATGCCTTTCTTCAATCGGTCTCGCGTGATAAATATTACATGGATAGCTATAAATAGAATGCTATTTAAAAGTATACAAGTCGGGCTTTCGTTTCGTATAATTTATTTTTATGCCGGCGCCATGGAGAGTATAGAAAATCGCATGCAAAATATAATGTTTGACTTTCGAGTTAATTTGCTCTTTATTCGTTCAATAAACCTCCTATGTGTCAGGTATCGTCAGAAAGTTCATTTTTTGCTGAATAATTTGATATGCGAAACTACGCAGTGACGTAGACATTGGCAACGCAACAGCCAATCAAACGCGACTACCGTTTTCAAAGCGCTAATGACATGCCGGAGTCGGAAAATTATTTGACTGACGAAGTGTTTATAAGGAATCATGAGACTCTTCTCAGTAAGTATTAATATATATTATTTTCGCAGGATTTTTGCATAAGCATACTATGTTGCATATTTAGATAAAAAGTTTATTTATTTGAAAAATTTGTGACGAAAGCACCTGGCCTTAATAAGTTACTTGTACTGTAGTGTAGGCCTAGTTGTACAAGTCAAATGTGGCCACATCTCTTAGTCTTAGCTTATTTAACTACATTCCAGCGTTCGAAAATTATTTATTAGTAAGGAAGCAGTGTTATGACTTGCTGCAGGTTTCCTCAATAATTGGCTAAATCTTTGAGTGCCCAAAAAAAAAAAAAAAAAAAAAACGTAACACAACTGGTGTTGACTGCAGCATAGGCCTACTAGTCTAATAGTAATACATAGGCCTACAAGATGCACTCTTTATGTTACTATAGACTATACATTGCATTTTTCTGCATTAACTTAATTAAGTACATCCTTTGTACAGTTACAGCTTACATTACTTTATAATTATATAATAGTAATATATTAATTTTAATATAATAAAATAAATAATACATTTGTTACATTTCAAAGTATGGACTACTTAATTCATTGATGTGTGTTTTGTTTTTCTCTCTCCCAGTTAAATGTTTTATTTATTTTGTTTGTTGGTTGGTTGGTTTCTTTAGGTGATGATCACTACCAACAAATGGTCCTGTATGTGACCAAAAAAGGAAAAGGCCGCAAACCAAAACTGCAGCAGCAGCCTATGACCAATAGAATTTTGCTCCAGTTAGAGTTGTTGCATAGAAGGTCTGTGTTATAATAGTTCAACTGGATATATTATAATTAATATAAGCAGAAATAAATGAAAAGATATAAACTTGTTATTTCTAAATAAAGCACTACACTTTATTTGCACTGTACAATATATTGAAAGTCTTGTAAAAGCATTTTGTTTTTAAACTAAAAAAAGAAAGGAGGGGGTAGAGAGAGAAAGAAAACTTTAAAAAATTCTGCATAGATGTATTTTAATTTGTGTGCAGAACACTGACACCGTGGCAGGATTTGGAAGATCTCTTTAACAAGTTGATGAACCAAACTGACCCCCTCCAAGGTCGTTCGCTGTTTAGGGAAGTAAAAAATGTCCTTGCAGATGCTATGAAGACCCCAGACTTGCCAAGATTTCTTGAAGTGGATCGTGGTGTTTGCATCTCAAGGAGAAACATTGCCATTGGCCCACACCTGCTAAAAAATGGTATTCTGCGCCATCACCTGCAATCACCAGAGAGTCTGCGTGATGTGGATGTACCTGTCCTCAGCAACGGAATTGTGGTTGACATCATCAACTTTAAGAACAAAGAAAAGACAGTGAATGTGAACATGCGATGTGTACTTGAAAATTTAGGAGCTGAATTGAGCACTCTGTCAGACAACCTTTTCAACAAAAAGCTCAGGCAGATAAAAGATAAGTATGCTTACTTGAAGAAGTGTACAGGTGAAGCTGGCATGCAGAAGCTGCAGCTCTTCTTAGAGGAGCCAGCAGACTTCACCAAGAAGGTTTTGCCAGTGACAGTGACCCCAGCAAGACCGGAAGATTTGACTTTGGCTTCCACAACAAATGCCCTCTCCGCAGTTAAGAGACAGCTACATGATGTCAATACAGAACTGGCGGACACAAAACATAAAAACTGTGTACTTGTGGAGTTAAACAGGGAGAAGGCTGCAAGGATGCAGGACTTGGAGAGCCAATTGCAGCAGTCAGGAATGGCCATGCTGCAAACACAGCGACAGCTGCAAGAAAGAACTGCACAGCTGCAGCAGGCACAGGCCACAATTGTACAAATTAAGGGGTCAAACTATTACAAACGAGCCAGGAGACTGTATTTGCAGGCCATTAAACAGAAAACGACCATCATGGCACATACAAGAGGAGAATGTGATGCGAAATTGAGAACTTTAAAGCGAAAGCTGAAACTAGAGCAAACACAATGCTCCAACCTCAGAAGGAGGTTAACAAAGGCCACAAATGCCAATGCAATTTTGCGGACAAGATCTCAAGATCTCAAAATTCAGCAGCAAGAGCGAGAGTCATTAATCCTCGAGAGGGAGGTGATCCACCTGAAGGATCCAGATACTGGACACTTCTTGGACACAGCAAAGTTATGCATGGCAGAACTGGTTACAGAGCATGAACTGGGTGTTGAACGATGTGGCGCTGTCATGCAAGCAGTCTGCCGGCATCTTCTTGGAGCAACTATTCCACAAGAAGAACTGCCATCGGCAAGAAGTGTCGGCCGATGTGTGGATATGGGCCATTTCCTGGGGAAAATGCAGATAAGCAGTGCCATGGCTCATGCCACTGCATTTGACATTCACACAGATGGGACCACAAAAAATGGCAAAAAGTTTATTGGTCAGCAACTGACAATGGATGATGGTTCAACTCTGGCCTGTGGATACACAGTAGTTTCATCGGAGAACGCCGATACCCTCGTGTCTGTGACTGTAGACCTTCTGGAAGAGGCAGCTACCATTTTCTCTGACAACATCGATGAACAGCATGAACAATTTCTTCGGTTTGTGGAGAAAACAAGTGCACTAATGTCTGACAGAGCAGCAGTCATGAAAGCTTTTGACGAGAAATTCAACATTGTCAGGCGTGACCTATTGCAAACCGAGGAAGATGTACAGTTTCTCTTTTGTACTGCACATTTTCTCTTGGGCCTCTCCAGTGCTGTGAACAAAACCCTCACCAACATCGATGCAGGGGAGCCAGTTGGCAGAGAGTGTTGCCCAAAATTCAATTCCACCAGCAGAAGAGGAGAGCACCCTGTTAATCGTTATGTAAGAGAGGCATGTGGTCTGCTTGGCCCGCGGGGAGATGAGCGGTTTGGCTGCAGGGAGCACTGGCTTGCATTCTGCTTGATGATAGAGACGGAGTCTGCTATTTCCTCATTCAAGGCAAACCGCTTCAACAACCTGTTTCAGGTAAAATTTGTTGAAGCAATACTTTTTGTTTTGACACACTGAAGAAGTATAATTATTAATTAAGTACCAAAGTTGCATGTATTGATCATTTGGTGTTGAATTATATTTGCCATTTTGGTAATAAATTAACTTTCTTTTTAATAATGAAAAGTTTTCTCTCTGTCATAGGTGGCTGCAGCTCTACACTTCCACAGAGAGCACATCCAAGAGTTTTTGGGCTCCTGTATGACGAACCTCAACTGGAAGCAAGAAGGTGTCCTACTTGACAGCAGAAGTGAAAGCATGGATGAATGCTTGGTGGCATTGGGCCTTATTTATTTTCGCCTCACTGCTCCATACTGGCAGCTTTTGTCAATGGATATCCACTATCTTGACTTTTATCAGCATGTGGTAGAAATGCTTCACTTTCTGGAAAGGTACCTTTTTTTTTTCTTTTTTTTTTTTTGGTTGGTGGGGGGTGGGGGAGGGGAGGGGGGCTGTTGCATTATGATGGCGAGAAAGCAGTCATGATCTTTTTTTAACCAAGAATTTACTGATACACTGATAACATATTCGATATTCATGCCAGTGTAATAATTAGTTTTCTGTCACAGATGGACCCACAATCCGGATGATGCCTTCAACAGTGACTTCATACCCTTGTTTGGGGTCAACTTGAAATGCCAGGGCAGTGCTGTTTTCAGGTGTGTGTGTCTTTAAGGAATTCAAATTATTCACTATTTTGGCCAAAAATGTGTCAGCAGACAGAACGTCAGAGTTATTGATTTATTTAGCTGATTTTGTTTGTTGCTAGTCCTACATTTTTTTTCAAAACCCTCTCTGTTCACCATTACTGTTATAATGTGTTAAGTGTTATGCACTGATTAATGGTAATTAAGTTCACAGTGTGTGAAAGTTTCTCAAATTTACTTTTTTTTTTCTTTCTTCTAGGTCTCTGGTCAGTCTGCCAGAAAATCGGAAAGAGGCTGTGATTGTCAACCTAAAGGCACTGTGCTCTGCATTCACTGATGTCATTCAAAAGCAGCTTAGTGATTTTCTGCCTGGCGGAAAATGTTATAAAGTTGAAGATGAACTGCTGAGGGAGAAATTAAAACATTCAAAAATAACAAATCTTGTGGGGGAGCAGGCCTTTGGCGACCTTGACTTTTCACTTTTCAAGCGCAGGAATGCATCTGTGCATTACCATTCATCGATGAACATCCTCAAACGAAACAAGACATTGAGTGAGTGGTTCATGAATCTCACACGTCAAGAGCAAGCATCTGCCATAACAAGAGCTGCTGCAAAGAAAGATGATCTGCGCAGGAAGAAAAGAAAGGCTGAAAAGGATGCTCTAGTTGAGCGCCAGAGGCTGTTGCAAGAAGTAAGAAGAAAAAAGGAGGAAAAAGAGGAAAAGGAGCAGAAAAAAAAAAGGACATTGTGGAAAACCTCAAGCCTCACAATGGTCCATGCTCAGTTGTTGAAGACGTAAGGCGCCTCATCGCCACCTATGACCATGCAGCGGACAAATTACGCGCAGTCAAGGCAGAGCTGCAATTTCAGCGGGTGATCTTGGGAAAGAAGTCTCCTCTGCTGCAAGTTTCCAAACCGCTGCCTGTACTGCTGGCGAACTTGCAACAGTTCTTGGGCATCAGCACACCAGCAAATCTGCCACAACGTCTTCAGCAAGAACATGTGATCAACAACGACGACAGTGAGAGCGAATCGGAAGCTGATGTAGAATCAGATGCAGAATTTCAGACTGACTTCCAGTTCACTTCACCAGGAGTAGTGGTGGCGGTTGCCTATGAAGACACATTTTATGTAGGTGAAGTAGAGGAGGTGATGAATGCTCAGCTGGCAACTGTGAACTTTATGCAAAAATGCTCTGTCAGCAATAGTGTTTTCAAGTGGCCAGCTGCAGCTGACAGAGACAATGTGCAACACAAGTTTGTTTTTGCATCTAACTTTGCTGTGAGCACCACAAATGGACGATTGTGGAATCTCTCTACAACAGATGCAAAGTTGTTGGTGAAAAAGTACAACATGTACAAAAAAGTTTTCTTCTGCTGATGAGTAGACTCAATAGCAGAAGAATACTTTGTGTGTGTGCGGGCATGCCCGTATGTCAAAGGGAATAAATCTAATGGATGAGTAATATTACATTGACTGCTATGATAGTTATCTTGCTGGACTTCAGTCTCACTTTCAATGACAAGGTATATAACATTGAATATAAAGTTTGCATTTATATGCACTTACATATTATGTAAATTATCAAGTTTAAATTTAAAAAACGGGAGGGGGGGGGGGGGGAGTAAAATAACAAAGTGTAACAAGATATATTTCATGGATCTCAAATGAAAGGGCTTTAAAAAATAAGAAATTTGCAGTTTGAATTGTCAAAATCTGACAATAAACAGCAAAGATATGTGATAATCACATTTTCTTGACTTTTATATGTTTTGCCATCCTTCGCTATTGCTGATTTTGCCATTTTTGAACCACCACAGCTCCTTTTCTATCAATCTGTGGGTGCTGCAAAAAATTACACAAAGATACAGTATAACAACAATGGAATTCCTTCAATTTGACACCTGTAAAAGCAGTTATTTAGAAATTACATGGTTCCAAAGATGATGATTTATAAAGTTTCACCGTTCACGCATTTTTTTCACGAAATCAAACTGTAATATCTCCTCAACTAATACAGCTAGAAACAAAATTTTTTTTTGGTTTTGTTTCTTTTGTTGCCCTTTTTTAAGATATATTAATTCCCTGCATGTTTGGCTTTGTTCTAATTTTGACCTGCCGGTACCTATTCATAGCATGATGATAAGACATAAGCAATATTTATTAACCTGTAGCATGCTACCGTCAGTATATATATCACCAAGCCCTCTCCTCATTCACTGCTGGCAATATTATGCAACATTGGGTCTATCCTATTTCTATCCATTAAGCAGAAGGTCGTAGGGGCACCACAGATGATCGTTTAACCAGCGTACTCCATCTTTCTGTGTCCTCAGCAACCCTCATGGCTTCGCTCAGTGTCAGGCCAGTCCATTCTCGAATGGTGTCCTCCCACCTCTTTTTCTGTCTCCTCTTCTTGTGCCGCTTTCCGTTTTTTCACCACTGTGAGCAAGTCATCGTGTTGTCCAATGGCTTGTGTGATGGTCTGTCGGACTTCGTCATTGGTGATGTGCTGGGTATAGGAAATGCCCAGAAGTCTTCTGTAGCACCTCATCTCCATGCTTTGTATTCTTCGTTTAAGATTTGCTGTGATGGTCCATGTTTTACAAGCATATAGGAAGATGGAGATGACAAGGGAGCGCACCAGCCTTACCTTGGAATGTAGATTAATCGTCCCGTCTTTCCAAATGGGCTTCAACCTTGTCAGGGCATCAGTTGTTTGTGCGATCCTGTTGAGGGATTGGCCTTGGACTTCGATGTCCATTTTGATGCCATTGTTGTTGCTAGTCATCATTTTGGTCTTCTCAGCACTTATTTCAGGGATGGGAATTAGTGCGCCCCGGTCGTATTTACGCCCCATCGAGTCCTTCAAAGCGCCCCAGCAATTGTTGTGTACGCCCCATTTTTTTTTTTTTTTTTTTTTTTTTTTAGGTGATTTGTGTGTTTAGTCAGCGGACATTAAAAAAAAAGGGGGGGAAGTAACTAGATGAACTTCCTAAGCGTGTTGTGTGTGACCTAGCAAGATTATGATTCGCATTTAGAATGCTTTCGTAGCCATAGGGACTGTTTTGACAAGACTGTATGCGAAATACACGCAAAGGAAAACCTTTGCCATTGCTAACTTGGGTTTATGCAACTCGGTCTCTTGTTTGTGAGATCCATGCGCTTTGCCGCAGTTTATGAGTTTGTGTTTCACTCACTGTGACTGTTTGTGTTCGATCGAGAAAAGGCTCGAGTATTATCAGTATTGTAAGTTTTTTTTTTTTTTAATTGTTGTTGTTATTACTATTTTTTGCTTGTTATGGCGCGAAGAGTCGATGTTGTCGAAAGACATCAACAGTTTTCTGATGCCAACTGTCGATATTCCTGGAACTGGAGTTGGCTGGACTGTGAATTGGACTATTTATTTGGCGACCGGACTGTTAATTTAAAGCACAGGCGATGGATCAGGAAGATAACGAAACCAGGTCATGCCTATTGTGTTTTATGCCAGATTGAGTTAAATTATGCCAACAAAGGTATTTCCAGTTTAAACAGGCACTTAAAGTCTGGATCACACGTCGATAAGGCTGCTGCTGAGGCAACAAATTCAGTGCTTACAGGTATTTTGTCTTCCAATTAAAATTTTATACTTATTTTCGTTTTATAGATCTACTCTCTGTTAGTATTATACTTATAGTCTTATCTTCATTAAATCATCACTTACTTTTAAATAAGTAGGACTTACAGAGAAAAGCTTTAAAGAGGTAAGAAGGAACAAGAAACTGATTAAATAATTAAACACCTTGCATCATCTTTTTCTTTTCTAGCTCTTAAAAGAGGCTACAAAATTGAGTTAATCTTGATAAAATGAATTTTCTTCAGGGGGGCTTCGCCCCCCTGGGCCCCCTACAAGGGCTTTGCCCCTTGACCCCACCGGGGCCTAAACGGCCCCTGGACCCCGGCTTGCAGTTGCAGTAAGCCCCATCAACTTTTGGCAATTCCCATCCCTGTTATTTCCATTCCATCGGCTCTGGAGGTGGTGTCAAGCCTCTGTACCAGCAGTTTAAGTTCTTGTTCCTCTCCAGCCAATCCATCAATGTCATCTGCAAAAGATAGGTTGGAGATTGCTCTACTCCCTGGGCTGACTGTGCCTTTGTGATCTACAAGGGCATCTGACATGATGGACTCTAGGAAGATGTTGAAGAGTGTTGGAGAGAGTAGGCATCATTGAAGCACACCGATTGTTGTTCTGAACCAGTTTCTGATGGCGCTGTTGTGGAGGACTGCACTGGTAGCCTTGTCATACAGGCTTTTGATGACTTCAATAATTTTCGGGTTGATGTGGTATACTCTCATGGTTGCCCACAGAGCTGCATGCCAGACTCGGTCAAAAACTTTCTTGAAGTCTACAAAACACATGATAGAGATGTTGTTGCTGTAGGTATTTCTCGCAGATTATCAACATTGGGTACCTACTATTAACTCTCCCTTCGCATCCATTGTTTACGCACATACGGGCATCCTCACTACTTAATTTCCGGTTTGCAAATGTTGGCCGAATCTTTCAGTGCATGTATCTGAGTTTTGGGCTTACTTTTTGCAGAAAAATTAAAATTTTAAAAATGCAAAGTTTGCAATCGGGATTTGCAAAATGGCGGATGAGGATCCTATCCCTATCCTATCTTATCTCGTAACTCGGAGGTCCTAGGGGCACCACAGATGATCATTCAACCAGCGTTCTCTATCTTTTTCTGTCCTCAGCAACCCTGATTGTTTCGCTCAGTGTCAAACCAGTCCATTCCCGAATGTTGTTCTCCCACCTCTTTTTCGGTCTCCCTCTTTTTCTACCTCCTTGTACTGTGCCTTGCAGGTTGGTCTTTGCAAGACCTGATGATCTGGTGACGTGGCCATACTGTCGGAGTTTCTGTTTTTTAACCACTGTTGTCCAATGGCTTGTGTGGTGGTCTGTCGGACTTCGTCGTTGGTGATGTGCTGTGTAAAGGAAATGCCCAGAAGTCTTCTGTAGCACCTCATCTCCATGCTTTGTATTCTTCGTTGTAGATCTGCTGTGAGGGTCCATGTTTTGCAAGCGTATAGGAAGATGGAGATGACAAGAGAGCGCAGCAGTCTTATCTTGGAATGTAGGCTGATGGTCCTGTCTTTCCAAATGGGCTTCAACCTCGCCAGGGCAGCAGTTGTTTGTGCGATCCTGGAGAGGACCTCCTGTCAGGACCCATTGTCTGATACAATGGCTCCTAAATATTTGATGCTATGCACTGTGTTGAGGGATTGGTCTTGGACTTTGATGTCCATCTTGATGCCATTGGTGTTGTTGGTCATCATTTTGGGCATGCCTTTTCGGATGTCATTGTTGATTTTTTGGGTAGGTATCAGCTCCCTGTGAGGTGTTCTTTTCCTTTTTCATTTCTCTTCGTTTATCACACAGGTCCCAAAGTTCAGGTGTGATCCACAGCTTCTTCTTTGGCCGGTGCTTTCCAAGGATCTCTGTGGCGGCATCTGTCACAGCTGAGTTGAAGGTAGTGGTCATGGTTTTGACATCTACTTCACCAGCTCCAAAAATCAGCAGTGGTGCAAATTTCCCTCCAATTGTGGCCTGAAATAGTTCTGCCACCTCTGGGCATGAGGATGAGGATGTTGTTGTTAAAATCATTATGTCTTCAGTCTCTGAAGAAGAGTTTTTAGACTTCTATGAAGATGAAATTGGGTGTGGGGTTGGGACGAGAGTGGAGGAGAGGAAGGAAGGGGAGGGGAGTCAGCCAGCAAATGTGGAGGTAAATGATATTGAAGTGATTGATATTTCTTTTGATGATAAAGAGGTACCCGATGCATGCGACCACAAGACTTTTTGGTCTTCAATTTATTTTTTCCTACTAAATATATTTGACATTATGCAAATATGATCATATAAATATGATACACAACACATGAATTCAAGCACACACACATTTCATGAAGTTAGGACTTTATTTGGCTGAGCAATGGGGTCTCAAATGAAGTGAGTCATGCTTAAAAATAGACCTCATTAGAAAAAGAGAAAAAAAAGAAACGCGCAGAAAAGTCAGCATGCTAAAGGTGGACCAAGTGAAACATTTGACAGGATTTTGGTGTGGTAATTGAATGATAGACTAATCCATTGGTTTATTGACATTTCCTATTCCAGCACTGTCACCATTTTCTGTTGTATCAAAATATATATGCAAATCAAAATTCCATTGATACATTTATTGTATTGACTGATTAATTTATGGGTAAACATGTCTATTGCTCTCTGTGCTATCTCCATGATTTTAGAATTTTTTTTGCACCAGAATACTCAGTGTATGAGTTGTGGGCTCTCAGCTGAAAGAAGAGGAGGAAGAAGATGTTAAAGGCAGGAAATAAGTGGATGACTTGGTATTGAAGGTTTTTGTTGTTTGTTTCAGATCCTCTGCTAGCATCCACGTCACCGCGCAAACAGCTGGCAATGTCCCTCTTCATTAGAATCATCACTGACATCACTGACCTCACTGTGGTAAGTGTGTGTGCATGAACATGATAGAGAGAAAGAAAGAAGGGTTGAGAGACAGCCATATTGGGCCATCACCTTTCGCTTTGTGACCCTTATATTGCTCTGATATAGTGTTTTATAATAACAAGTGTATTTTTATAACATTTTTTCCTAATGGCATCAGTACAAAGCGCAGTTATCACGCATGTATACTTCACGTTAGAATCGAAATACGAAATGAAGTGAAACAAAAATGGCACACTAATAAATTATGCAAAGACTTAATACAAACATGAAAAATAATATTTACAAGTAAAATATAAAAGAAGAGGGAGGGAGGGAGAGGAGGAGAGCAGCTAAGGAGTGAGGGTGCTCAAGAGCTGCTCAAGGTTCTGGCTGATACAGGTTGTAACTGAAGGCACCTGAGGCACTGTTGCTGCCTTGGGCACATGGCCTCACAGTCCAGATCACTGAGCACAGTCCTGCTTGACTGGGGGAACAAAAAACCCAGTGCTAGCTGCTTGTAGTTGTGTAGCTGGCACACCTCCGCCTAGGACATGAGTGTCAGGATCTTTACAGTTTGTGCAATGAAATGCTGCTTGTATTTGTGTAGCTGGCACACCTCCGCCTAGGACATGAGTGTCAGGATCTTTACAGTTTGTGCAATGAAATGCTGCTTGTATTTGTCTAGCTGGAACACCCCGCCTAGATTCAAGATTCAAGATTTATTGACTTCATGTGAAGAATTTGTTTTGCGCATATGGGAATACATCAGAATATAGGTTATAAGTTCATACGCAATACAATACATTACAGCACAGTGCAAGCAGACACATCGCTTTCTCACATTTACGCAAAATAGGCTATCAAAAGTAAACAATCAGACATCACACATCAGGCAATCAGATCACAAAATAGAACCGCGAAACACTGTCAATATATATATATATAATCACGTCAAGCACCAGCACTAGGACACCAGTGTCAGACGAGCCTTCTTCCATTTGCACATTTGCTTCTTCAGAGTACCGCCTTGAGCGCATCTCACTACCCTTTTTTTTACTCATTATCACGCCTTCTTATTCACATCCCCTGTATGCCACAGTGTCCGGGGACACTAATCTACACAACGAACGAACATACATAAGAGAGCCAAGGTAATGACATCCCTTCCTGGAGGCCCGTTTTGTGAGGACATGTTTATGTCTTCTGTTTACCTTTCCTGGTTCTGAAGAGTCAGGTACCCGTTTACAGCTGTTTGGTGTGGGATGACTGCTGTGTTATGTTTCATATTTCAGCATGGTTGTAGACTCTCATCCAAGTAATAAATGGATTGATTTATGTTTAACCTCGCTACACAGGAGCTTGCCGTGTTCAGTAATAATTGATTTATATTTTTATTTCTGGATCCCTTAAAGCCAAATTGCATAATCTTTTTGTTTGTTTATTTATTGTGGATAATTTGTTATAGTGCGTACATGCCTTATGTCTAACAGCCGTATGTCAAATATTGCGTCTGGTTGTTGTTGTAGATAGAGAAGATGCTGTTCCCTGGGATTGGAGCGTTGATGTGCAAAACGTCCGGCACAGGACATAAAGGAGACACTCTCAATGAACTGTGCTCGCAGCTGGTACGTACAACACACAATTACATCATTGGCTCCAGTTTCCACTAAAACAAGCCACCTTGATGCTGGCAGAGTGTCAGAGATCTATCAAGCAGGGCAATGTGTAGGCCTATGCTCTCAAAAGTCTCTGACGCTCACATTGAGGTCAGCGGCAAAAGCCCACTGCCACACTAGGTTTTAACAGTGGGCACTGCCACACTAGGTTTTAACAGTGGGCACTGCCACACTAGGTTTTAACAGTGGGCACAATAAACACCTTTTTTGGCAACCAGATTCACCATTCACTACTCACCTCTCACTACTCATCAGTAGCACTCACTACTCATCACTCACTATTCACTACTCATCACTCACCATTCACTACTCATCACTCACCATTCACTACTCATCACTCACCATTCACTACTCATCACTCACTATTCACTACTCATCACTCACCATTCACTACTCATCACTCGCTATTCATTACTCATCACTCACTATTCACTACTCATCACTCACTACTCATCACTCACCATTCACTACTCATCACTCACCATTCACTACTCATCACTCACCATTCACTACTAATCACTCACCATTCACTACTCATCACTCACCAGTCACTCATCATCACTCACCAGTCACTAATCACTCACCAGTCACTAATCACTCACCAGTCACTAATCACTCACCATTCACTACTCATCACTCACTAGTCATCATTCACCACTCACTACTCACCACTCACCACTTTCATCATTTGCTTTTTTTAGTTTTTGGTGTTTGTATTTGGGGTGACACCTGGGAACTGTACATTATGAGACAGAATTTCCGGGTGAATAAATAAACTCAACATACAATTTATTACAAATGTTTGATTTATTACAATCCTTGTAATGTAAAACCACCAACTGCTTACAGTTTCCATGTACATGTTAATTTTCTTTACCAATTTTTGTCATGTTTTCATGGTTTAATCCTCTCTTTCAGGAGAGCCAGCTTGTTGAGAAATGCAAGAGTGAGACAGATGGAGAGGGAGTGTTGCCCATCATCAAACAGTTCCTGATCAGCAGTCATCGCCACAACGCTTGCAACTTCCTACGCTCTGCATCGTTTCATGCCATCGTTGGTTGTGTATGTCATCACATTTTATTAATTTATTTATGTATTTTAGGGGAAAGGAGGGGGAGGGAGTTTATATTTATTTATTTCAATGTATGCTGCTCATTTGCACCTTGTTAATACATTGAATCCCGAAGGTTTTAGCTTCATATTTCAGTTGCCATTCCTGTTTTAAGGCATAACTGTGCAGTGTATTAGTATTACAGACATGCCTACCCGTACGGAATTTCTGTATTTTTTCCGGAAATTTGAAAATCTCGGCAAGCGCTACGGAAAATACGGATATTTGTTTTACGGTACGGAAATTTTAAAAAATGATAAAGAAAAAAAATCGAAATCGTTGGCCTGTGGTAATGCACCGCATGACCTTTTTCCGAAGGTTTAATGCCGCAATGCGCAGTCGCAGTGGAGACCTGTGACATCAAAGTTTCCGGTAGAGGCACCGAAGTTTGCCGAACCCGTTTTTGCACAGTCGCAGTAAAGATCGGTGCTCGTGAGACAGAATTTAAAACATGGCGTTCAAACAAATGGCTAAGCAAAGTGATTGTGAATCTGAATCTTCAAAAAAAAAACGCGCAAAGGGCAGACATTTCTTGCCTCGTATTCAGAAAAGTGTCCTTTCGTTATTCGCGGCAGCACTGACTCAAAAGTACGATTTGTGCCAACCAGTTTGGCATCTCCGCCTGTGATATGAACAACATCAAGCGGCACGCGGAAGGCCCTCAGTATATGAAGAATTACGAGGCTTTGGAGAAGAAAAAGAACATTGTGGCAGCAAATCAATCTATCACTGGATTCTTCGCATAATATCAAAAAGGATGAGTGCAAAAACAATAGACCTGTAGTAAAAGTAAATACGGAAATCGTAATAGTAATACTGAAATTTGAAAAAGCTAATACGGAAACTTCAAATTGAGGGTAGGCATGTCTGGTATTACATTTCGTCTTGCTATGTCAATAGTTTGGAATATTTGTAGCTTGTGTCTTTCCTTTAACATTGCTTTTTCGGGGTTTAGGTGTAATCTTTGAGCTCATTTATTATGGAATCATGCTATATGAAGCATTTTAATTCTTTCTTTATTTTTATTATTATTATTATTATTATTATTATTATTATTAATATTATTATTATTATATGACATTTATGCTATCATGTCTTGTGTTGTCATCAGTTTTTTTAAAGTCTTATCGTTAAGCTCAGAACTTTATTTTGGTTTGTGCACTGTGCATTGTAACCATTCCTGACATATTTATAAAATGAGGTTTGGGTATTTGCAATCAAAACAAAGTGCAGTAGTTTTTTTGCTCTCTGCAAGATTTTTGTAACCATTTGAGTTATGTTATGTTATTATTATATTTTATATGATATTGGATTTAATAGATATATTGTATTTTGATTTGTGGAGGGACTGTTTTGATGGTTTAGCATGATGGTTTTGAATCCTGTTTCCTTTCAGTTGCGCGGAGAAGCAGTGGAAGAGTTCTCTCAAATTTGTATGAACTGTGTTCTTGGTCGGGAAGAGCTTTTGAAAGAGTAAGATTTTTTTTATTAAAATTTTAATTTGTTCATTTCTAAATTTATTTAAGGGGTTGGTGAGGGTGGGACAAGGAGGAACAATCTAAAACAGCTTATGTCTATCTTCAGTGTTTCTCTGTGTCTTGTCCTATGTCTATCTTCAGTGTTTCCCTGTGTCTAGTCCTATGTCTATTTTCAGTGTATCCCTGTGTCTAGCCCTATGTCTATCTTCAGTGTTTCCCTGTGTCTAGCCCTACGTCTATCTTCAGTGTATCCCTGTGTCTAGCCCTATGTCTATCTTCAGTGTTTCCCTGTGTCTAGCCCTATGTCTATCTTCAGTGTTTCCCTGTGTCTAGCCCTATGTCTATCTTCAGTTTTTCCCTTTGTCTAGCCCTATGTCTATCTTCAGTGTATCCCTGTGTCTAGCCTTATGTCTATCTTCAGTGTATCCCTGTGTCTAGCCCTGTGTCTATCTTCAGTTTTTCCCTTTGTCTAGCCCTATGTCTATCTTCAGTGTTTCCCTGTGTCTAGCCCTATGTCTATCTTCAGTGTTTCCCTTTGTCTAGCCCTATGTCTACAGTGTTTCCCTGTGTCTAGCCCTATGTCTATCTTAATAATAATACAGTACATTTGTATCGCGCGGTACCTCGCAAACGGTAAGGAAAGCGAGCTCGCCGTGCTTGACAACACACGTTAAATCACACACACACACACACACACGCACACAGAACACGTATACACTTATCAAATGGTTAAATAATTACAGTAAAACATGGCCATGCAAAACAACAGATAATATAAATACCAAGAACCGAGCCGGTGCCACCACCATCCATGAACAGATGACGTGACTTGGTAAAAGATTACATATGGGGATGGAAGGGAGGGGGAGTGAAAATTATTGAGTTTGCATGTTAAAAAGGTGGGTCTTTAATTGGCACTTGAAGGAAGAAAGTGATGGAGCATGTCGGAGTTGCATCGGTAGTGAGTTCCAGGCAGTTGCAGCAGAGAAAGAGAAAGATCGTTCACCATAGGTCTTTGAGTGAACACGGGGGATAGAAAGCAGTCTTGTATCAGAAGAAGAGCGGAGTTGTCTTGCAGGAGACATCTTCAGTGTTTCCCTTTGTCTAGCCCTATGTCTAAAGTGTTTCCATGTGTCTAGCCCTATGTCTATCTTCAGTGTTTCCCTTTGTCTAATCCTATGTCTATCTTCAGTGTTTCCCTGTGTCTAACCCTATGTCTATCTTCAGTGTTTCCATGTGTCTAGCCCTATGTCTATCTTCAGTGTTTCCCTGTGTCTAACCCTATGTCTATCTTCAGTGTTTCCATGTGTCTAGCCCTACGTCTATCTTCAGTGTTTTTTTGTCTAGCCCTACGTCTATCTTCAGTGTTTCCCTGTGTCTAGCCCTACGTCTATCTTTAGTGTTTCCCTGTGTCTAGCCCTATGTCTATCTTCAGTGTTTCCCTGTGTCTAGCTTCAGTGTTTGCCTATGTCTAGCTTGTCTATGTCTATCATGTCTGTGTCAAGCTTTATGTCTAGCTTCACTATGTCTAGCTTCATTAGCTTCAATGTTTCCCTATGTCTGGCTTCAGTGGTTCCCAATGTCTAGTCCTATAGTTAGCTTCAGTGTTTCACTGGGTCTAGCTTTAGTACTTCCCTATTTTCTAGTTTCAGTGTTTCTCTATTTCTAGTCCTATGTTTAGCTGTAGTCTTTCAATAGGTTTAGCTTCAGTGTTTTCCTATTTTTAGTCCTATGTTTAGCTTCAGTGTTTCACTAGGTCTAGCTTCAGTACTTGGTCCTATTTTATTCTTGCGTTGTATCCTACTGTTAGAATGGATGTTATGGTCACTGTGTTGTGTTCATTGCCTACTATTGTGGTTTTTTTTTCTGACTTCCAGGGTGAAGAGTGAAGAAGGGAAGACCACCAGCATGGAGAAAGTTGGTCTGCAGTTAGTTCCGCTGCTTGGTTCAGCTGCGCTCAGTCCTTCTGTGCAAGAGAGCGATCTGACATTCAGAGTTTTGCAGTTTTTGTTGTTGCACACTTTGTTCCAGGTCTGTGCACCAGACAAGGACATTCCTTTTGTAAGTCATTTATTCATCTTGTGGTTGTCTATGGTATGAATATTTAGAGTTGTGAGACTATTTTAACTAGGATAAGCTAGAAGATGACTGATTCTTGAAAGTTATCTTATGCCTTGATTTGGCCATTCTGTCTTTGTTTTGGCCATTCTGTCTTTGTTTTGGTCATTCTGTGTTTGTTTTGGCCATTCTTTCTTTGTTTTGGTCATTCTGTCTTTGTTTTGGTCATTCTGTCTTTGTTTTGGTCATTCTGTCTTTGTTTTGGTCATTTTTTCTTTGTTTTGGTCATTCTGTCTTTGTTTTGGTCATTCTGTCTTTGTTTTGGTCATTCTTTCCTTGATTTGGTCATTCTGTCTTTGTTTTGGTCATTCTGTCTTTGTTTTGTCCATTCTTTCTTTGTTTTGGTCATTCTTTCTTTGTTTTGGTCATTCTTTCTTTGTTTTGGTCATTCTTTCTTTGTTTTGGTCATTCTTTCTTTGTTTTGGTCATTCTGTCTTTGTTTTGGTCTGTCTTTGTTTTGGTCATTCTGTCTTTGTTTTGGTCATTCTTTCTTTGTTTTGGTCATTCTTTGTTTTGGTCATTCTTTCTTTGTTTTGGTCATTCTTTGTTTTGGTCATTCTTTCTTTGTTTTGGTCATTCTTTCTTTGTTTTGGTCATTCTTTCTTTGTTTTGGTCATTCTTTGTTTTGGTCATTCTGTCTTTGTTTTGGTCATTCTTTCTTTGTTTTGGTCATTCTGTCTTTGTTTTGGTCATTCTTTCTTTGTTTTGGTCATTCTTTGTTGATCAAAGATCTGTGATCCATAGTTGTGGATTTCTGTTTGATGCAATATATCTGCCTGATTGCTGCTTGCTACACTGTATGTGTCTGATGGATATTCCAGCCATTTTACTGCACAGTAACTTCTGTTTTTATAATTCCTTCTTTCTGTGGTTCTCTGTTTGGTGCAGTGTGAACAAAGCAACGCAGCATTGTCCTCTTCTCTGCGCAACGTGTGTCAGTCAGCGTTCTACAGGACTCTTACACAGCTGCTGTCATCCAGACCAGGTGCAGTTGGTCCACCTCATACCCCCTCTCACCCACCAGTATGCAAACATACACACAAACAAATAAACTCACCCCTCTCCGTACACAGTGCCAACTTTCCCCTAATGGTCACATTTATTTGTATTTAATTTATATTTTCTTACCATCAGTTGCTTGGTGTGTTGACTTATTAATGAAGCGATCAGTACCTGGATGGACAAGGAAAGAAAGTTGAAGGAGGTAAAGATTGCCTGTACGTGTCTTTCACTGAAAAGTTTGGTCAGGAGTTACGACCCAACACAAACCACTGGCAGCAGATGGGGTGAGATAGATCCCCGGAGACTAGCATCTAATTAGGATTATATCCTGCATGCTATCAGGGGTGGCCTTGTGGCGCAGTGGATAAGTCGCCGGTTTCCTATGCCGAAGGTCGCGGGTTCGATTCCCGCAAGGGGCGAACGTATGTGACTTAGGTACGAGACTATTGAGGTCACCGAGGGTTTTCTCCGGGCACTCCGGTTTCCTCCCTCCCTTCCATAATGGTACAGGACGCAGTCAATATAAAAATTTCAAAAATAAAAAAAATCGATTTTCTTTCCGTCTTCTAATAGCGATCTTCCTGCCTTTACACCACCTGTTTGAGTGATGGATGTGTATTTGGTGTGTATGAGGGTGGATGAGACAGGTGAGCAAGTATGTTGGTATAGATCGCCGCGCTTTGAGCCTGAATGATTTGGGGAAAGGCGCGTATAGCATCCTGTATTATTATTATTATTATTATTATCATGAGAGTGCAGTCCTCTCCCTTTAGGTGAGATACCTACTGCCTCTTTTGTACTGTATTCCCAACACAACAGCATTGGAATTGACGTAGCTGACAGTTCAGCTATTTACATTGCTTGACTACTGCCTCTTTTGTACTGTATTCCCAACACAACAGCATTTGAATTGACGTAGCTGACAGTTCAGCTGTTTACATTGCTTGACTAATGCCTCTTTTGTACTGTATTCCCAACACAACAGCATTTGAATTGACGTAGCTGACAGTTCAGCTATTTACATTGCTTGACTACTGCCTCTTTTGTACTGTATTCCCAACACAACAGCATTTGAATTGACGTAGCTGACAGTTCAGCTGTTTACATTGCTTGACTAATGCCTCTTTTGTACTGTATTCCCAACACAACAGCATTTGAATTGACGTAGCTGACAGTTCAGCTATTTACATTGCTTGACTACTGCCTCTTTTGTACTGTATTCCCAACACAACAGCATTTGAATTGACGTAGCTGACAGTTCAGCTGTTTACATTGCTTGACTACTGCCTCTTTTGTACTGTATTCCCAACACAACAGCATTTGAATTGACGTAGCTGACAGTTCAGCTGTTTACATTGCTTGACTAATGCCTCTTTTGTACTGTATTCCCAACACAACAGCATTTGAATTGACGTAGCTGACAGTTCAGCTATTTACATTGCTTGACTACTGCCTCTTTTGTACTGTATTCCCAACACAACAGCATTTGAATTGACGTAGCTGACAGTTCAGCTGTTTACATTGCTTGACTAATGCCTCTTTTGTACTGTATTCCCAACACAACAGCATTTGAATTGACGTAGCTGACAGTTCAGCTGTTTACATTGCTTGACTACTGCCTCTTTTGTACTGTATTCCCAACACAACAGCATTTGAATTGACGTAGCTGACAGTTCAGCTGTTTACATTGCTTGACTAATGCCTCTTTTGTACTGTATTCCCAACACAACAGCATTGTAATTGACGTAGCTGACAGTTCAGCTATTTACATTGCTTGACTACTGGGGGTCATGTTTATTTGTGTTTTCAGTCCTGAGCTACATCCAAGTTCTACTTGATCTGGCCAAATATGCTCAGGTAATTAATTATAGATTATTTACTCCGTTGTTGTTCAACGTGTCAGTGATTAAGACGTCTGTGTAATGCGTACATTACAATGCCTGTCGTTCTTTATCGATAACCTCAGTATATGTAAGTGAAATGTGAGGACAGATATGTGAGGTCTTAGAAAGAACAAGTAACTGCCACCTTGAAAAGGCTGCCATGTGGCAAAATGGCCTAATCAATGCAGATAAAACCTGACCTGTGTACAAAGCACTGTCAGTAGGCTATAGTGTTGACAGGTTAAAGATTTGCAGGCGAACGGTCTTAGTGTTGCTTATGTTTATGGCTTTTGATAAACTCTTAACTACAGAAACTGCTTGTAAGTCTGTGTTTGTGTATAATTGTTTGATTGTGATGCAGGTTTCTATAGTGTGATTTCTATGTTGGTGTATTTACTCATTGTGTGCGCATGTGTTTGCCCATGTGTTTATATGTCAGCTGTATGCATGCATATGTCTCAGTACGACAAGTATCTCTTAGGCTAAGCCATCTGAGTGTTTGGTGTACACATTGCTGACATGTGAGTGTTTGTTGTGTAGACATTGCTGACAAATCCAAATGTGAAATCTGTGGGAGAACTGAGTCAGAAAGTCTGCAGTGAGTGGCAGTCCGTCTTTGACATCGTTACTTCCAAAGCACAACAGGTAAACAGTTAAATACGAAAATAAATAATCGGAGCAATAAAACAACGAAAGTAAGTTATTGAATGATGAGGTAGATCCATATAAGCCAGTGCCTTGAGTATCTCTTGAGATGGAAAAGCTCTCTGTATATATAGATCTCTCTCTATACATATATCTATATATATATTTAAAACAACAATAAATATGTATGAAGGTTTTTTAACAGATTGTTCGTCCACACACAAGCCTTCTCGTTGACTTGTTTAAAAGGTTAAAGTAATGTTGATGTTCATTGTGTGGTAACTTGCAATAATGTGCATGAACAACAACCATTTACATCCATTGTTTGTGGATTGTATTTGGTTGGTTACAGGATTGATTAATAACACTACTACTGTTAATATTATGTCATTCTTATAAAATTCATTTCCAGTATTTTGTACTATAGCGCAAGTACCAGGTCAAAGAAATACATAAGCTGCTTGCCGTGAATCAGGACGGAATTCAAGACCTTCCAGATGTCAACTGCGAACTTATTAATGCTCTCTCTGTGCAATAAACTCAAATGTATGTTTATTTATTTAATGCTTTATTTATTTATTTTCTATCTTATCAGAAGCGCAAGTCGACAAGTACCCAGCTTGGGGAAGCGGAAACCTTCACCTTGTTGCTCCTGCACTTGGCCTTTGACCTTTTCAAGGATGATGAGGTCATCGAACTATTACAAGACATCAAGATTTGCCACCAGAAAGCACTGACCAAACGAGTTCATGCAAAACAGAACGATCAAGGTAGGTGTGCAGTAAATATATTTATAAAAAGAATAAAACGTCCACTGTTAAATTTTTGTTTTTAAACTATGTTTTCTTTTTTTAAAATATGAATTTAGTTGTCATAGAATCTCTTTTTTCCTATCCCCAACTATCCCCTGCAGTGTAATCTGTACCCCCGTTGGGTTGCCGGGGGTTTCAGTATAAATAGTATCCCCACTTTCTGGAAATTTAGTGCTTTAAATTCCCACTGTCGCTGTCTTTCTCATTTGCTCTTTCTCAGTCCTGCTCTGTTCTATCAATCTGCTATACTATCTTCTTCTTCGCTAGACCAGTCACCTACCTTTTTTCTTGAAACTCTTCCGGGACAAAACTCCTTGTTTGTGTATGAGGTCTGTTGGATCAGTTTGGGAATATTGGACGCTTTCTGCCAGGTGATCACTAGGGCTTCCTATGAGATGATGTTATTATTTAGCAATGTAGGCATTTTATATGTATATGTTTTGTTGATAATTTATAATGATGTTTGTATTCTATTTTGTTTTTGTAAACGGGGGTTCGATAAATTAGAGTACAGCCTCAGCCGTCCCCTGCGTGGGATGTCTTTATTGTAAAGTGACTGGCTGGTGGAGGGCATTCAGTTTTCCCACTAGGGTTGTTTCGGCAGATCTTTTATGCGGATTGGGGGTTGTCCGGTCCTGATTTGGCTCGGAAGAGTCCGCTGGACCTAAAGCAACAATAATGTAATGTAATGTAGTGTAATCTGTCCCGTGCCTTTTGTTATGTAGCACACTGCCTGATAGTTGTCATAGAATCTCTTTTTCCCTACCCTATCCCCTGCAGTGTAATCTGTCCCAGTGCTTTTGTTATGTTGCAAATCGCCTGATAGTTGTCTTTACAATTGTTTACCTTATGGGGTATTTTATTTATTTAATGAATTATTTTATTTATTTGTTTATTTATTTATAATATGATTTATTTTCCTGTGCAGAACCATCGTGGATAGAAGTGGTGACCAGCAACTTGCTGTCGATGCTGCTGAGGGCATCCAAACTTGCACGCAAAACAGCGGTGGCCGTTTTCAAATCTTTGTCCCCTCACCTCACTCCAGCTGCTGTACGTCTTATTACTGAGGTCAGTATGTTTTTTTTTTTAAATTTCTCTAAATGTTTAACATTTTTTTTTGTTTTCATTGTGTAAGTTGGAGGAGAGAACAGTTAAAATCAAAGAGGAAACAGAAAGGCTTCTCTTGGTGCTCAAAAACCAATGTTAAGCATAAACAACAGGCACATTTTCATGCTTTTGGGTTGTCTCCATTTTTGCCGGTGTAGCAATAACATTTCTTAAATTTTGATGTGTAACGTCTGTCATTTGAACTGACTTATTCTTATGAAAAAGCACTAAATAAATATACTTAATATTATGACTATTATTTTTATTTTATTATGTTGCAGGTTTTCACTGATGACAAAGCCGTAGCTGATGCAGAAGAAGATGACGATGACATTGATGAAGATGAGACCATGCCTTCAGATGAGGAGAATGAGAAAGAGGAGGACGATGATGAAGACGACGATGATGATGAATACGACGATGAAGAAGAGGAGGGAGAGGTGGATGAAGAGTTAAGACGATCATTGAAGGAAGCTTTAGGACCAGCCGCTGTTAATAGTGATGATGACGATGAGGTGAGCTTTGTTGGTAGTAGTGATGATAAAGATGAGGTGAGCTTTGTTGGTAGTAGTGATGATAAAGATGAGGTGAGCTTTGTTGGTAATAATGTTGATAGAGATGAGGTGAGCTTTGATGTTAGTAGTGATGATACAGATGAGGTGAGCTTTGATGTTAGTAGTGATGATAAAGATGAGGTGAGCTTTGATGTTAGTAGTGATGATACAGATGAGGTGAGCTTTGATGTTAGTAGTAATGATAAAGATGAGGTGAGCTTTGTTGGTAATAATGTTGATAGAGATGAGGTGAGCTTTGATGTTAATAGTGATAATACAGATGAGGTGAGCTTTGATGTTAGTAGAGATGATAAAGATGAGGTGAGCCTTCATGTTAGTAGTGATGATAAAGATGAGGTGAACTTTGATGTTAGTAGTGATGATAAAGATGAGGTGAGCTTTGATGTTAGTAGTGATTATAAAGATGAGGTGAGCCTTGATGTTTTGTTTGCTGGATTGACTTGTTTTGATGTTTGATGGTGGCGATCTGGCGCTCTTTCTCTAAAGGTTGGCAATTATCTGCCATGTAGAGGATGTCAGCCATTTGTTCAAATCCCATACACTAAATAAGGATTCTGCAAAACACAACAAAATTAAGAAATTAAATGAAGAAAGAATGCTTGACTGCTGTTGCATTTGATACAGTTGTGGTGTTTAGGCACAGTGCAGAGGAAGTGTGTTCAGAAGCTAGAGAGTGTGGTACTTGCTGGCTATCCTTTCTCAGAAGACTATGATCATCAGAAGCTAGAGAGTGTGGTACTTGCTGGCTATCCTTTCTCACAAGACTATGATCATCAGAAGCTAGAGAGTGTGGTACTTGCTGGCTATCCTTTCTCACAAGACTATGATCATCAGAAGCTAGAGAGTGTGGTACTTGCTGGCTATCCTTTCTCACAAGACTATGATCATCAGAAGCTAGAGAGTGTGGTACATGCTGGCTATCCATTCTCACAAGACTATGATCATCAGAAGCTAGAGAGTGTGGTACTTGTTGGCTATCCTTTCTCACAAGACTATGATCATGCAGAGTAGGCGGAAGTTTGGGTGAAGCATCTGACTTGAAAAACAAATAGAGGTGAATGCTGCATGTCAGTCACTTGTAGAGGGTTTGTTTATACAGTGTTTATATCAGTACTTCCATAATGCTATTAAATACAGTCTAACTAAATTTTAAAAGTAAGAATTGGTTTTTCTTCCATCTGCTGTAATAACAAGCACTTTAGATTGCCGCACATTAAGTTTGATTGAAGAAAAGGCTCAGTTATAATTATTAGCTCTATGCTGTGCAATTCATCACAACATTACAATGTGTGGTCATTCAAACTAAAAGCACTTTAAAAAAAAAAACAGCATATTTTTCATACTGCAAGTGCAAAATGACTTACATTTTGCCCTAAAAGTGCAACAGATTGCACAGATTTTTTGTTTCTTAATTTTGACAAATTTTGCAGGGAGCATGCCCTGGACAATCCTAGGTTACTTCATTTTTCACTGCATCAATTTCCACACCTGATCTGTAACCCTACCAACATCAATTTCCACACCTGATCTGTAACCCTACCAACATCAATTTCCACACCTGATCTGTAACCTTACTAACATCAATTTCCACACCTGATCTGTAACCCTACCAACATCAATTTCCACACCTGATCTGTAACCCTACCAACATCAATTTCCACACCTGATCTGTAACCTTACTAACATCAATTTCCACACCTGATCTGTAACCCTACCAACATCAATTTCCACACCTGATCTGTAACCCTACCAACAGCAATTTCCACACCTGATCTGTAACCCTACCAACATCACTTCACTCCTCTGTTGAAGCTGACCAAACTCACACTGACCACAACAACGGTCCTGACACTTCTCCTTCTCTCACTGTGGTCCCAAACTTGGAATGCTCTCCTGCAAGAACTACGCAATGTTGGCAACTTAGGAAGCTGCAGAAGTTTGCGCTATAGTGCTATGTTGTACTTCTATACATGTCAAACAAAGTATCCTTACAACTTTTGCCACAGGAACTGTCAGATCTCAGTGACTCAGAAATGTTCAAGTTGGATGTGGGTCTAGCGGCCATCATGCGCCAGCTTCAGGACAAGAAAGACGCCAAGAAGGAGAAAAAGGAAAAGAACAAAGAGACAGTCAGTCTCAGGCTACGCGCCCTTGACCTCCTGGAGGTCATCGTCAAGGGCAACCGATGTGGCGATTTTGTTTTGGTGAGTGTGCGCGTGTACCTATAGGAGAGTCAAAATCCAGTTTGTGTACTGAAGATACGTAGTCATTACTGATAAGTAGTTATGACCTTGTTCAGCTTTTTCAAATGAGTAAATGTGAGGTTTAATAGCAGTATTTCAAATGAGTAAATGTGAGGTTTAAGAACAGTATTTCAAATGAGTAAATGTGAGGTTTAAGAGCAGTATTTCAAATGAGTAAATGTGAGCTTTAAGAGCAGTATTTCAAATGAGTAAATGTGAGGTTTAAGAGCAGTATTTCAAATGAGTAAATGTGAGGTTTAAGAGCAGTATTTCAAGTGAGTAAATGTGAGGTTTAAGAGCAGTATTTCAAATGAGTAAATGTGAGCTTTAAGAGCAGTATTTCAAATAAGTAAATGTGAGGTTTAATAGCAGTATTTCAAATGAGTAAATGTGAAGTTTAAGAGCAGTATTTCAAATGAGTAAATGTGAGGTTTAAGAGCAGTATTTCAAATGAGTAAATGTGAGGTTTAAGAGCAGTATTTCAAATGAGTAAATGTGAGGTTTAAGAGCAGTATTTTAGGACAGAAAGGACCTAGTCTTATCTCTTACAACACAAAATATTAACTACTTCCTTGTTGCTTTGGGAATGTTCTTGTTAGAATGAAAGATGTGATGAAAGTTTATCCTTACCAACATTGATAGGTTTTGTTGTGCCTATAGCACAGGCTGATAGGTTTTGTTGTGCCTTTAGCACAGGCTGATAGGTTTTGTTGTGCCTATTGCGCAGGCTGATAGGTTTTGTTGTGTGTATTCACACTTTTCTGCTATCCAACGGGAATCCCCTCAATGAAACATACTTCCGGTTTCTTTCTCCGCGTGTTTTAGTGAGTTATTTCCAAATATTCAAGAATAATAACATATAATAACATATACCCTCACATATTTTTTTTTTTATTTTTTTTTGGCTGTAGTTTATTATCCCTTTCTATTGCCAGTGGCGCGCCTAAACCCTTCCTACCTAACATTATTATGTGAATTTTTGAAAAATATTCGGAAAAACATAACGCCCAGATGCTGGCTCGAACCCACACCTGTCAGGCGCCATTGGTTTCTGGCTTGTGGACAAGGAAAGTTGGTCCCGCCTTAGCCCACTTGGCCACAACGCTCGCCTAACATAGTCAACTACTTCGTGTTTTGTGAAGGTTGCGATGGCGAAGCTATGGAAAACTACAAGAGTCTTCAGGTCCTGTTTCACTTTCTGTCGATGATCGACGCACCTCCGAAGTCGCCACAAATACAGGCCTCTACGATTGTTTTTTGCATTCTTTCACTGAGCATGTACTTCCTCCACCGTTTTTATACTTATCCCACTCGTTTTCTGGCTCTAACAATCGTCGTTTTCGGCAATTTGCCATATTTAAAAGTCACGCATCAAGCTTTGATAAAAGCAAAACAAGCTAGACCGGAACTTGGTTTCATTCTAACCTCGTTTTAATTTATAATGGCGATACCCACGAGTTTTTATGAGAGGTGCCGGAAAGTTGTGAATAGCACAGGTTGATAGGTATTGCTGTGTGTATAGCACAGGCTGATAGGTATTGTTGTGCGTATAGCACAGGCTGATAGGTATTGCTGTGTGGATAGCACAGGTTGATAGGTATTGCTGTGTGTATAGCACAGGTTGATAGGTATTGTTGTGCCTATAGCACAGGCTGATAGGTATTGTTGTGCCTATAGCACAGGCTGATATGTATTGATGTGTGTGTAGCACATGCTGATAGGTATTGTTTTGTGTATAGTACATGCTGATAGGTATTGTGCCTATAGCACATGCTGATAGGTATTGTTGTGTGTATAGCACATGCTGATATGTATTGTGCCTATAGCACAGGCTGATAGATATTGTTGTGTGTATAGCACATGCTGATAGGTATTGTGCCTATAGCACAGGCTGATAGATATTGTTGTGTGTATAGCACATGCTGATAGGTATTGTGCCTATAGCACAGGCTGATAGGTATTGTTGTGTGTATAGCACATGCTGATAGGTATTGTGCCTATTGCACATGATATAGGTATTGTTGTGTGTATAACACATGCTGATAGGTATTGTGCCTATAGCACAGGCTGATAGGTATTGTTGTGTGTATAGCACATGCTGATAGGTATTGTGCCTATAGCACAGGCTGATAGGTATTGTTGTGTGTATAGCACATGCTGATAGGTATTGTGCCTATAGCACAGGCTGATAGGTATTGTTGTGTGTATAGCACATGCTGATAGGTATTGTGCCTATAGCACAGGCTGATAGGTATTGTTGTGTGTATAGCACATGCTGATAGGTATTGTGCCTATAGCACAGGCTGATAGGTATTGTTGTGTGTATAGCACATGCTGATAGGTATTGTGCCTATAGCACAGGCTGATAGGTATTGTTGTGTGTATAGTACAGGCTGTTAGGTATTGTTGTGTGTATAGCACAGGCTGATAAATATTGTTGTGTGTATAGCACAGACTGATAGGTATTGTGCCTATAGCACAGGCTGATAAATTTTGTTGTGTGTATAGCACATGCTGATAGGTTTGTTGTGACCCTAGCACAACCTCTTCCTGTGATGGCTGATGGCATAAATATTTCATTTGTAGCTGGCAGATGTGCTTCAACATCACCATCGGAATCATTGTTTAAAATGTCACTGACTTCTATATAAGAATGCTGCTTGAATTATCAGTCAAAATCAGCCAGCACATTGAACAGCTTTTGACCTGGAAAAGTGTCATATAAGAATGATTAAATGAATAAAATAAGATTGGGTGATTGGGTTAAGGGCATTATATGTATAGCTGTATTAAGAGTTTTCTGAATGTTGATGTTTACTGTTTTGTACTTGTGTCATAAAATGCTTTGAATCAGAACCAGAATAATAAAACTTGATTGTCTTCATAAAATGTGTACAGAGATTTTGTGTGCAGTCTTCATAAAATGTGTACAGAGATTTTGTGTGCAGTGTTCATAAATACAGTACAAAGGCAGTAGTCATAGAAACAACATTCAATTCAGTGATTATTTATAATTTATACATCAAAACAACCAATCAAAGTGAATTTACACCTTATTTTGTTAAACTTTTGAGTGTATAATATGATGAATGCAGGTGAGGTTAGAAAGGTCAGAGTGAATGTTTATTTTATGGCACGTTTTTATCGTTCCACTCCAAAATGCTTGTAACGTTTTACTTGTTGGATAAATAGTGTTATATCTTACGCTATTTGTTCAGGAAATCCTGGAACCCCTGCTACAGCTGGTGGCACTGAAATACAAGGTAAAAGGCAAAACCAACGAGATCCAACAGTCAAACCTGCAGCTGTCCAACCGTGCTACTGAACTGTTCCATACCATGTGCAGACAGAGGGTACTTTCCTTTTTTCTGTCTTTCTCCCAATGCTCGCCTTTCCCCCACCCCTCTCTACCCCTGTCCCCCCACCCTGGCCTCCCCACTCTTCTTATTTATCAAACCATGTGCAAACAAATTGGACCAGTACTGGGAAGGAGATACTTGTCTTTTTCTTTTCTTTAGTAAGACATTTTCAGGAAAGTGCAATGTGCATTGCCACGTCACCAGATCATTAGGTCTTGCAAAGACCATCCTGCAAGGCACAGTGCAAGGTAGAAGAAGAGGGAGACCGAAAAAGAGGTGGGAGGACAACATTCGAGAATGGACTGGTTTTACACTGAGCGAAACAATCGGGGTTGCTGAGGACACGGCAAGGAGAGATGGAGTATGCTGGTTAAACGATCATCTGTGGTGCCCCTATGACCTCCGAGTTTCGGGATAGTCTAGGATAGGCAATGTGCATTGAAGTTTAATGTCCACACTCATCCCAACTTCAATCATGAAAACAATGATGTCCTTTTGTTTCCCACTATTGCCTTACAATGTGAAGGACATTCTCCGCTACAAAGCAACGACGCTGCAGATGACCAAAGTGACCATTTTGCCGACGACTCCACCAATATGTGTAAGATGATTAATAATACACAATGATTCATAAATAAATGCAGATTATCTGGCTGTGTCAGAACTTGAAGGACTGTTTGCACAGCAAGTACGAGAGCCAGTGGATGACAGAATCACTGGTACTAATGTGTTGTTTTTTTTAATTGATAAATGATAGTTCAGATTTGAATGGTGCTGTTACAGAATTTGAAGGACAGCCTGCACGGCCAAGAAGAGATGGAGCAGGTGACCAAGTCTGTGTTACGTATGGCTCACTCTTCCACCAGCCCTAACTCCCAGCTAGCCACTCACGTGGCCAGTGCTTGTCTGTGCATAGTGAGTGTTGTTCTTTCTATTGGATTATAAGCAAACCAATTATTTTGGGAGATATACCTGTGATTGAGATGAGATGAATTGGTAATTAAAAACGTAGGTAAACTGAATCTGAAATTGATTTGTATATATTAGGAAACGGCTCTTGATAAATACCTTTATTATATCAGTGATGCACAAGTTGCCCGGACACCGGACATTGACCGCTTGTTTTTTTTAATGTCCGATTGTCAAACCTCAAGGCGGACACCTTGTCCGATTAAAACGATGGCGAGTCGGACACGTGTCCGATAGTTTTCGCGTATTTTGCTGAGAGGGCGAAACGTTTATGCAGCGCTAGACGGAAAACCAAACAACAAGCCCCCGGGACCGTCGTCTACATGCTGAAACGTATATTATATGCCTTATCTCCCTTGTCATCGCCTGCATGGGATTGCTATTTTTATCCCGAGTCACAAAGCAACACAGCCAACCAGCGCCCTTGAAACATATACAGCTTTGTTTTAGTCAATCGGTGCTCGCGACTTGAGTTTACGTTGGATCTGTGTTGGCATTGTACTTGTACTTTTGGTAAGCCAAACATTCGATCGAAATTATCGAAAATATCTGCGAAAAAAAGACTGAAGGCGGATAAAAACCAAATCTCAATAATCGTCTTATTTGCGGGTAATTCAGTTCCCAGCACATTAAAAGAAGCAGAGCCTACACGATCTGTGGAGGATTTCTTCCGATGCCGATGGTCGCGAAGCCGAGAAACCGTCAACTTCGAGTCAGCCTACTAGTACTCGTGTTGATCGCGTTTTTCAGGAGGCGTGGGTAACATTTGACGATGAAAAAAAGGCCATGTTCTGTACGGTATTTAAAAGTTCTGGTGTGGCGAAAAAAAATCGTATACTCGCGGCTGCGTTTACTTTTTTAAAAAAGTGCGTTGGAAGATCATTTGACTCACAAACTAGCAATCCAAGTGCCCCAAGAGCAACACAATGAAGAGATTTGTGAGGATCTATTGTTGACAAATCAGGAGGAGGCAATGATCACCACAGCGAGAGCTGTAAACTGGCTAATAAAAGAAAATCTGCCTCGCGAAATTTGGCTCTGTTATGCAGCTTTTGGAAGACAGTAACGCAGAAAACATTCAATCTCTTGATGTCTCAGAGGGGGTACACTGAAAACGCTTCAAAAGAGTATCTTCACCGGATTGTAAAGAAGTGGGCAAGCAAGAGAAAACGGTACATTTTCAAGAATTGAACTTTCACTGTTTCGAAGTGCCTCTTTACTGTTCAGTATTACCAAGTAAACAACAAGACTTTTTGGCAACAATGCCAGTGTCCTATTACTTTTTTGTATTCAGGACATCATGTCCTATTGGTTTTTTGTGTTCAGGACATAATGTCCTTTTAGGGTCCCAAAACATGTGCATCACTGTTATATATTTATGTAATGAATTTCTTTATAATATGGTTCACTCTTTTAGATGAGAGTTTATACTGAAGAGAAGTCTGCACATAGATGACAGGTAACACAAACAAATGTGCAAGCTCCAATCATCACAAAGACAAAAATCTTTAAATCAGTAGAGTCATTTCCCAGAATTTGGGCTGGGGAATGAAAGAAATAAAGAAGTAGAATGATTGTACCTTGTGTTTACAGATGAGACTGCTGAATCAGCAGGTAGACTCAGGGATGTCCCCACTCAAGACCAGAGCCATGCGACAGAATGGACACCAGGAGGCTGACAAGTCTTCCCAAGATGCCCTGCAGTCCTTTATGGAAACCATGCAGTCTGCACTGCAAGAGCAGTTGTTGAAACGCAAGTGAGTTGGTTTTTGACATTAAAAGTAGAAAATGATGGCTGTTTTGTACATTGTCTGACTATTACTAGGTACCAGAAGCCTCAATGGAGACACGGGACAAAGGTATCAGAAGCTAATACCCAGCTTTTTGATTCATGTTGTGAAGGGCTTGCAATTGAGCAGAGAGGGCAACAATTGGTGCAAAATACAGCTTTATTGTCCCTCTTGTGTATTGTATTGTCCCATTGTTGGTATTGTATTGTCCCATTGTTTGTTTTGTGTATTGTATTGTCCCATTGTTTGTATTGTGTATTGTATTGTCCCATTGTTTGTATTGTGTATTGTATTGTCCCATTGTTGGTATTGTATTGTCCCATTGTTTGTATTTTATTGTCCCATTGTTGGTATTGTATTGTCCCATTGTTTGTATTGTGTATTGTATTGTCCCATTGTTTGTATTGTGTATTGTATTGTCCCATTGTTTGTATTGTGTATTGTATTGTCCCACTGTTTGTATTTTATTGTCCCATTGTTTGTATTGTGTATTGTATTGTCCCATTGTTTGTATTTTATTGTCCCATTGTTTGTATTGTGTATTTTATTGTCCCATTGTTTGTATTGTGTATTGTATTGTCCCATTGTTTGTTTTGTGTATTGTATTGTCCCATTGTTTGTATTGTGTATTGTATTGTCCCATTGTTTGTATTTTATTGTCCCATTGTTTGTATTGTGTATTGTATTGTCCCATTGTTTGTATTGTATTGTCATGGGTGCAAGTCATTCCGTATTTTACAGATTTCCATATCAGATTTTTTTTTTTTTAAAGTAGATTTTACTTTTTGCTCGATCGGAAAACTAAAAACGGAAGTGCGGAATCGTAACTGCGGGACTTAATTATATGCAGTCCGGATGCATTTTTGGTGACCATTTTGATTCGTGTTTCTTCTTTATCGTGCTTTTGCGTGCTGAGTGAATTTTATGAAAATGCCTGTGTCCAAAATATCAGGCGACAAAATTGTGAGAAAGACTGATGTAGATGTGAAAAATAAATGGCGAAATGAGTGGCTGCTAAAAGAGGATACTTTAAAGCGTCCCTACTCGGTATGGTGTTCAAAGATAGACGAACCTGGCATGGCCTATTGCTGTTGCTGCACAAAGCGAATTAACTACCGCCACAATGGACGAAAGTCACTGGATGTACACAGCTGTGACCCTGGTCACCAAAAACAGCTGGCTTCGTATAAACATACATCCACGTTACCATGCGCGGAAGCAGTTTACAGTCGGCCTTGTAAAACCGATCGCGTAACCGACCTCAAGATACGGATCTGTTTGATGTTGAAGAGTGTTGGAGAGAGTATAGGCATCCCTGACGCACACCGATTGTTGTTCTGAACCATTTTCCGATGGCTCTGTTGTGGAGGACTGCACTGGTAGCCTTGTAATACAGGCTTTTGTTGTACACTCTCATGGTTGCCCACAGAGCTGCATGCCAGACTCGGTCAAACGCCTTTTTGAAGTCTACGAACACATGATATAGATGTTGTTGTTAATTCATAGTATGCAAATTATTTAGATTAGACCCGGCAAACTCACCGCTTTAGTCATGTATAATTTTATCCCAAAACAACAGTACTTTATTTGATTAAAATCCAGGATAAACTTTCACACCTTCAAACCTTTGTAACTTTTTAAGTACTAAACGAATCATAAATAAAATTATTGGATTTAATAGATGTGTTTTTACCAGTTTTAATGGTATACTACACTATCACATAGCTTTCTCCCGGAGGCGGCCTGCGTCAATTAAAACGAATTCTATCTTCAAAAGTGCCTTCCCGCTTTCACAATGTTGAACAAACAGGAAAGGATGCTCAGACGCCATGCCATTTTAAACCCATCTATCATGAAAATCAAGTCAAGTGTTGGTAAGTACCATGTTTTCTGAATGTTTAACCTATTGGGGAATAGTTTGGGTAATTTAAAAGATTAATGAAACTCGTGGACCTACAAAATGTGGTGTCACTGAGACCCACTGGCATTACACCAGCACAAATGTTGAATGGGCTGTGTAGTTCCATTCTAGATGTATTTTATTCAGGCGGTTAACTGAAATTAAAACATTAGCAGTGCAAAGTATGTAGTTATTTAGTTTTAATTTCTTTTGTTTCTTTCTTTTTTTGTGGTGGGGGATGGTTAATAATGATAAGAAAGAAAACTTTAGTTCTAAACTGGAAGTTGCCTTTCGAGGAAGTTTGGCCAGCGTCATCTTAAAACAATTGGCGAGCGGTCTTTTAGGTTTCAAGCACCCAAGGTTTGGAATGCGCTGCCTGCCGGTTTAAGACATTGTACAGACCTTGTTTCATTCAAGAGCTGCTTAAAAATGCACTTGTTCCGCAAGGCGTTTTCTTTGTAAATAGTATGAACAGTAATAATACTTTTTGAATGATGCTATACATGACGTAGTGCGAATGTTGTGATGATGCGTACGAACGAAGTGTGTAAGCGCATTGAGCTGTTATTCTAATGAAAAATGCGTTGTATAAATGCAGTTTATTATTATTATTGTTATTATTTTAACATTATATAAGTTTGATTGTTTCATTCAGTTTGTGTGGTATTTTTTAAAATACACATCCACAATCTACAGGCACACACTTTGTGCTTTATTGTATTTTAATTTGTATTACATCATATAGATATATCCACGCACACTTTGGTCAAAAACTAAATATCTGTTTATTTTATTTTCAGATAAACCACACTTCCAGAGAATGAAGCAGGCATTTCTTGAAAAGGGAAGAGGTGTTGTCTGTTTCAGACAGTTCAAGAAGAGGTTTATGCTTAAAGCGCACACAATAGTTTCACTCTCAGCTCTCTGAAATGAGGGGTGGGAATGTACAAAAATTATTTTGATGCCACAATGAAAAAAAACACATGTATTTTATCACGTAATTGTATGTATAAAGAACATGCTTACAAAATTTCAAGTCAATCCTTGCCATAATTCCTAATATATTGATGATTTAGTGTCACTGCTGGCGAAAATGCTTTTATCGCCATGCTAATCAGAATGAACGGCCTTTTTGTGTTCTGAATGAATCAAAATCTAATTAATTAATAGTTACAGAAAACAATCTCATGTATGTAATGTATAAAGTACATAGCCTAAGTTTGATGATTGTAACTTTGTTTATGCTGAGACACCAGTCTCTTGAAAATACATGTTTATACTGAGACACCAGTCTCTTGAAAATACATGTTTATACTTAGACACCAGTCTCTTGAAAATACATGATTATGCTGAGACACCAGTCCCTTGAAAATACGTGAATATGCTGAGACACCAATCTCTTGAAAATACATGTTTATGCTGAGACACCAGTCTCTTGAAAATACATGTTTATGCTGAGACACCAGTCTCTTGAAAATACATGTTTATGCTGAGACACCAGTCTCTTGAAAATACATGTTTATACTGAGACACCAGTCTCTTGAAAATACATGATTATGCTACAGCGAACTCTCAAAATTGTGTTTGGTGCATTTTGTTCAATGTATTTTTTATTTCTCATCTTCTCTATTACTGTAATATGTGGTGCATTGTGCAGTATACATTGTTGTTGTTTAAGTAAAGCATCATAGATAATAATAATAATAATAATAATAATAATAATAATAATAATAATAATAATAATAATAATACAGGGTGCTATGTACGCGCCTTTCCCCAAGGCTCAAAGCGCGGCGATCTATACCAACATACACGCTCACCTGTCTCATTTACCCTCACACACACCAAATACACATACATCACTCAAACAGGTGGTGTAAAGGCAGGAAGATCGCTATTAGAAGACGGAAGAAAATCGAATTTTTATTTTTGAAATTTTTATATTGACTGCATCCTGTACCATTATTGAAGGGAGGGAGGAAATCGGACTGCCCGGAGAAAACCCTCGGTGACCTCAATAGTCTCGTACCTAAGTCACATACGTTCGCCCCTTGCGGGAATCAAACCCACGACCTTCGGCATAGGAAACCGGTGACTTATCCACTGCGCCACGAGACCACCCCAATGTCAAGATCAATGTCTTATAACACTAGAGTGTACTGTGTGACTTCAAGGCGAGGTTTTGCATAATTGAGCATATCTGTGGAACTATTCAAGATAAATACTTCATTATGTTTTGGTTTGTTTTGAATGGTTTTATCCCCCCTACTATTTCCTCTTTTAAACACAACTCTAATGGGACACAACATTCAGCTAATATATGTGCATGCCTGATGATCCCTATGTCTTGCAAGATGCATGTGTATTATATCATTACTTTTAGTAGTAGTAGTAGTAGTAGTAGTAGTAGTATTTATAGTTATATAATTATTATTATTATTATTATTATTATTGTTAAACAGCATCATCAGTGTATAGTATGTCTGTGGAGCTAGAGGTGACCAGTGACAGTTGAATACGTTACCTGTATGGCTGCATAAATGCTGTGTTCTTTCAACATTTGGGTTCTTTTTTCAGAAATGCCACAGTGAGCATCCTGCTGTTTTCAACAATGGTTCAGAAATATCCCGTAAGTTTATCTTTGTTTTTCAACCTGTTTTCCTTTGTTACCATCATTTCTTTATTTTAATAATAATAATAATAAATGTACATTTATATATAGCGCCGCATCACAGCCACAAGTGGCTTTGCTCTCCGCGCTTGACACACTCATACACCATTTATACTACACAACAACAGTAGGTATATAAAATCTGAATAAATTGAAATTGAAATCTGAATACATGGAGAGTGCAAGTCAACCCTTGACATTTAGCAACTGCTTTGATACTTTTCACTGCAAGTTCTTTCCTGCGATAATGTAGTTTTATTGACAGGCTGCAGTTACAAACAAAGTAGTTTTGTTTCTGGGTACTCTGGTTTCCTCTCTCTCTTCAATAATGTAGTTTTATTGACAGGCTGCAGTTACAAAGTAGTGTTGTTTCTGGGTACTGTAGTTTCCTCTCTCTCTTCAATAATGTAGTTTTATTGACAGGCTGCAGTTACAAACAAACTAGAGTTGTTTCTGGGTACTCTGGTTTCCTCTCTCTCTTCAATAATGGTATTGGAGGCAGGCAATCTAAAGTTAAAAATAAACAATTGATTTCTGTTCCCCTTCTGTAATTTTAGAGATCTCTTCAGATCGCCGTGCTTTGATTTCCATTGAAGAACGAGAGTGGGATAGCATCATGTATTATTATGTATTAAATTATATTGTTTAAAATAATTCTTGACCCCCTTAGGAGACACCTACTCCTAAGACCTATGCCATTAGATGTTATACATTGCCAAGCATGTGTTTGAATGCATCTGTTCTGCATTTTGTGTGTGCAGAGCTGCCAACCCCTAAAAAAAATTCCAGTAGCAAACAAAGAAAAATATAAGTAGTTTCAGCTCAATTTCAGTAGCAAATGTACGAACAAGAATTTTCACATGATAAAATGAGCATTATTTAAAATATTGATATTAGCTTAAATAAAAACCAAACACCAACACAAAAAGCATTAACTTTCAAATATTTATTTTTAAAATGATAGAAATGTTCCTGGAAAAAAAAAACACGGGGATCACAGGACATGACTGTGGTCTCTCTCTCTCTCTCTCTCTCTCTCTCTCTCTCTCTCTCTCTCTCTCCTCTCTCTCTCTCTCTCTCTCTCTCTCTCTCTCTCTCTCTCTCTCTCTCTCTCTCTCCTCTCTCTCTCTCTCTCTCTCTCTCTCTCTCTCTCCTCTCTCTCTCTCTCTCTCTCTCTCTCTCTCTCTCTCTCTCTCTCTCTCTCTCTCTCTCTCTCTCTCTCTCTCTCTCTCTCTCTCTCTCTCTCTCTCTCTCTCTCTCTCTCTCTCTCTCTCTCTCTCTCTCTCTCTCTCTCTCTCTCTCTCTCTCTCTCTCTCTCTCTCTCTCTCTCTCTCTCTCTCTCTCTCTCTCTCTCTCTCTCTCTCTCTCTCTCTCTCTCTCTCTCTCTCTCTCTCTCTCTCTCTCTCTCTCTCTCTCTCTCTCTCTCTCTCTCTCTCTCTCTCTCTCTCTCTCTCTCTCTCTCTCTCTCTCTCTCTCTCTCTCTCTCTCTCTCTCTCTCTCTCTCTCTCAGTCTACCGCGCAGTGGCTGCTGAGCTAAAAATAGCGCACACGCAAAGCGCTATACGAAAGTCTATGATATTGACGAAAGCCTAGTAGGCCTACGTCTCTCGCGGCTTTGTTTCGATACTTGTAAAAAAATAGGTATGCTTTGAAATTTTTCTTCCGTAGTATTTCTTGAAATGGCGTAGTTGCTGAATTAAAGAACATTTTCTGGAGAAACTACGGACGTTCCGTAGGGGTTGGCAGCTCTGTGTGTGTATATGTGTTTTGTATTCATTTTTATGCGAGTGTGTGTCTGTATGCCTTCATGTTTGTATGCTCGCTTTATTGTTTGTGCATTGTCAAACCTTGGTTTTGTTTGTATTTTACAGAAGTTTTCCTGTGTGTGGTCTGTGTTTTACTGTGACTGTTTGTGTTTTACAGATGATGTTTTGTGTTATACAGAGGTGTTTTGTGTGTATTTGAATTTATTTGTGTGTATTTGACTTGACTGGGTATTTAATTGTGTGCATTTTACAGATAGTTTTGTATATGTGGTCTGTATTTTACTGTGTCTGTGTGAATGTGTTTTACAGATGATTTTGTGTGTTATACAGAGTGTTTTTTGTGTATTTGAATTTATTGTGTGTATTTGACTTGTCTGTGTATTTAATTGTGTGTATTTTACAGATGGTTTTCTGGCCATTCACTGCCACAGCATTGGAGTGTATGCAAAGTGCAGAGACCAAAGTTCACACCAAGGTATAGTGGCTGTGGAAATAAGATGTGCCACAGACTATCACATACATTTAGCTTATTGTGATTATTTTCAAAGTATATCAAGATAATATGTGGGAATACAAAAACTTCATCATCATCCATCAATTTTATTCATGAGGTTAAGTTAGGTTATACTGAAAAACAACATATGCACTGTACTTCTTTTGTCTTAAAAAGAATGTAAGATTATTTTAAAGTAGAATATTGAAATAAACATTTTGTTAGTAATGATTTCCTTCCTTTCTGGTAATTAAAAAACCTTTACTTTTTTGTTATTTGATTTGTTTTATTTTTTCAGTCAAAAGCATGCTCTAGCTAATTTTTGAATTTGATTAGCTTGGTTTGTTTACTGTTTTCAGACACAGGCGTGCACTCTCATAGTGCAATTTCTGCGATCAATCAAGGTAAGGAATGACTGGAATTTAAATTTCTGCTTAAATGTTAGTCCAGTTAGTTAGTCCCCTCTCCCCCCTCTCTCCCACTGTCGATTTTTGTGTTCATTATAGCCATCGCATCACAAGTATGTCTTTCACTCACATTTTGTAGTGACCTAGAAACAGGTATTTCAGGGTACGTGCATTTCTGTCACCAAAATGTTTATTTAAGTATTTATTATAGTTATTTATGATATTTGGAGTAGTCATTCCTCATTTATTTTGATGTAACAGGCTGATGATCTCAGGCAAACTGTTTTGACAGCCTCTATACGCTTGTAGCAAATAAATGTGAGCTGAAGGCTGCGGCAGATGGTTCATTACTGCAATGTTTGTCACATAATTATGTACGCAGTGCATGTTTTTAGCTGTTGTTTGAGTCCAGTGAGATATGATTATATGTTTTACCCATTGTTTTCTCTTTTTTATTTCCAGTTTTTGTTGTTGATTATCAGATTGAAATGTGACTGTGTGCGTTTTGTTTACAGAAAGACAATTTGACCCCTGAAGAATGGAACTCGTTTTTCTCAGACCTGTCCTCCTGTCTGACTAAGGTAGGATCTTTTATCATTTTCGTGTTTTATTTCTATTTTATTTTTCATTTAATGTAATATTATTTTATTTTAGTGTTACTTTTTTATGTATTTATTTGTGGATTGATCTTGTCATTTTATAACTTTTAAACAGTTTAGCTTTCTAGGCACACTTGTTGATGCATTTGTAGATAGCTTTCTAGGCAAACTTGTTGATGCATTTGTAGATAGCTTTCTAGGCACACTTGTTGATGCATTTGTAGATAGCTTTCTAGGCACACTTGTTGATGCATTTGTAGATATAGCTTTCTAGGCACACTTGTTGATGCATTTGTAGATAGCTTTCTAGGCAAACTTGGTGATGCATTTGTAGATAGCTTCTGATTATGCAGATTAAAATTGTGGTATTGTATTGCGTTGTCTCATATTGTATTGTATTATATTATACTGTATTATATTATTATTGTTATTATTATATTATTATTGTTAATTATATTGTATCGTGTCATATTGTGTTGCATTGTATCATATTGTATTATTTGGTATTTTATTGTATCTTGTATAATTCGGTATTGTATTGTATCATATTGTATTGCATTGTATCATATTGTATTATTTGGTATTAAATTGTATCATACTTATTGTATTTTTTGGTATTGTATTGTATCATATTGTATTGTCTCATATTGCATTGTATCATATTGTATTATATTGAATAACTCCGTTATATTGTAGTGTATCATATTATATTGCATTGTATCATGTTGTATTATATTGTTTTGTATTGTATCATACTGTATTGTATTGTATTATGCTGTATCATGTCATACTATATTGTATTGGTCTATATGTGTGATGCTGTGCAGTTGGCGTTGTCCCAGCAGCGCACGGACCTGAAGGGTGGATTGATGCACGAAGTTCTGTCAGCGTTGTTCTACTTGGCCAACATGGCCGACAATGACGAGAGGAAGAAGCTGCAGACAGAAGAGTTGTCTTCCCATTTGGCTCAGCTGAAGGGAGCGTACAACAAGAGCACTCGCAAAATGCACAACAAGTTGACGCAGTTCTTCTTTACTAAGGCTAAGTAAGTCTTTGCTTGTGTGTCACAGAGTGTTTGTGTGTGTGTGTGTCAGAGAGAGTGTGTGTGTGAGAGAGAGTGTGTGTTTCCACATGCACAATGCACAACAAGTTGACGCATTTCTTCTTTGCTAAGGTTAACCCTTTGAACCCTGGATGCCCCACCAATTCTGAGCCCATTCCCAATAACCCTATTCCAAACAGCAAGTACTAGAAAGAACAGTAAGCTTTGTACGGACCGCAAGACTAAGGTAAGGTTACGGGACCGGTTTATCGGTCTATCGGGGCACAGCTGTTTAAGGGCGAGACCGATTTATCGGTCTTTCGGGGCACAGCTGTTTAAGGACTAGACCGATATATCGGTCTTTCGGGTTCAAAGGGCGCTTGTGTGTCACAAAGTGTGTGTGTGTGAGAGAGAGAGTGTGTGTTTCAAATGCACAATGCACAACAAGTTGACCCATTCTTTTTTGCTAAGGAGTGTCTATCTAGTGTGTGTGTCTGGCGGGTTCCATTGAGCTTTGGCTGCTTTTGATTCCCTCTTCCCTCTCACTATCATGGCACATTCCTAGCAATGGCTGTCCTGAGTAAAGAGAGGTTCCAAGCACATACAACTCCCTGCAATCAAAAGGTTACAGTGAAGACATTTCTTAGTATAATGTGGTTTATGTGTGTGTTGTGTGGCTTCGGGCATAGAATAGAATATACCTAACGTTTCCCTGCGTGTCATAAGAGGCAATTAACAGGGGTGACGTCAGCACGGCATCCCACGCCCGTTCATAGCAGTACTTTCAGCCGGTGGCTAAAAAAACGCCTAGTTCTGTCTCGTAGGGTCCCTTAACGCAGGCTGAACTGCTTATAACCAGCTCTGAACCGCCAGCAACGCACTGCACAGCCTATGCAATTGGCACACGCCTAGCAGTTTTCTGGAAGCTTATACTTACTTTACCCAAAGGTATAGCTCATGGAAGCTGCGCTAGCAATAACATATCAGTCATTCATATACAGCGCATGTAGAATGACTGTGTAATGTGTTTTGCGATAATCTAGTGCGTGTAAATAAAAGTCACAGGAAGTCAATACAGACAATTAATGAGCAATGGAACTTAACACCATGCAAATAAAATTAATGTTACTCACCAAAATACTGCATATTACAGTGAAAAAACACAAATAAGAAAGCATCGCATAGCTAGAATATGCATGTAGGGAAAAGTCGGGTAATATTAAATGGAGTGTATTAGGAAATGAGACCTTCCAGGGAAGTCTTATTTCGTATATATATTATTACACTTCGTTTCATATTACCCGACTTTCCCCTACAATAATTTACAAAACAGCACACAAACACAAGCACACACAAAAGACCTGTGTTCTTTTTTCAATGGAGACATTAATTCATTCACTTTATAGAGAGAGAGAGAGAGAGAGAGAGAGAGAGAGAGAGAGAGAGAGAGAGAGAGAGAGAGAGGAGGATCTTAGGCATGCCTATGCTTGTACAATGGTTGTGTGTTTTTCGATATAACCTCGTGCGTGTGGGAAACGTCACAGGAAAAAGAATAATGGGGAAAAAATGTATTGTACTCACCTATAAGAGGTAATCCCATGGCCCCCATGGAATAGAAAGAACAACAAAACAAACGAAGACAATCAAACCATACACGCGGTGGAAACGTATTGCGGTACACGGTAACACATCACACATATGCACAGTGAAGATGCTGGCCGGCCGGCCGGCTGCGCTTATTGTGTGCATGTGCCTATAGCTTGCACCATTAGGACCACGAGACTTTCGTAAATTCGCTGCACTTACAGAGCTCCAGCAATCAAACACAAGAAGATTTTTATAATGTCGACCACATCACCAGAAAGTTCAAACTTTTTACTAAGTGTGCTTCAAATGGTGAACTTTGTAAGAAGGATTCAAATGTGTAATTACAATGTACATGTATACACACTCGAAAACGTAAAACCGGTCCACTGCTAGTAAGCTTACAGTGCAGGATCGGACAGCTAGTGCCGTCAAATCGACTTAAATATAACACAAACCAAATCGATTTCAGGGTTATAGATTATGCTACCACAAAACACAGATATGGAAGTAACTACATGCAAACCATTATCACAATACAAACGATATTTCACATAAAACGATCACTTTTAGTACACAAATATAGGATGATGAGCCATACGTTTCCTCATAGCTGTGTACTCTGCAGAAAAGCGTGCCTTGGCGTCTACATCTGGATTCCCGCGCGCGAGCCTGCAAGCTTCGCTAAAAATAGCTTGCACACGTTGCCAGAGAGGTCAAATTTTACTCAGGGCTGGACAGGCGTGATCCCTGGGCAAAAGTCTTCTACACAGAAGTCACCGGCCAGGGCAGAGGAACCTCACGTTACTAAAGGTTCAAAGACCACCTGCTTCGGGGCAAAGGTGAGCCACACTGTACTCGTGGATTTCGGCTATGGCCAACAGCCTGGAGAGGATTGGGCTCTGCCAGGTCTTTCTTGCCCAAGGCAAGTATGATGAAAAGATCCTCTCACTCCATAACAGACCGGTCGTCGCCTGGGTCACCAAGGAACGCATCTTCCGTTGGCCACCAGGACAGAGGTCATAATTGGGATACTGATGAACATCTTAGCAAGATCCACATGAGAGATAACATCATAATAGGAACCTGGAATATCGGGATCCTAACTGAGGAGGGAAAATTAGAAGAACTGGCCCACGAGCTCGACTACTATCGATGGAACATTCTAGGTATCAGTGAGCTGTGCTGGAAAGGCTTAGGAGAAACAATGACCGACAAAGACCACAAGCTTTATTTCAGCGGCAGAAATGATTGGCACGAACACGGCCTTGGATTCTTGGTCCACAAAGACATTCTGGCCACTGATATAGGTTGCCGCCATGTCTCCAGTAGACTCATTACCATCCATCTGAGAGCAGCCCCTTACAACACCAACATTATCCAGGCCTATGCCTCAACATCAGACTATCATGACAGTGAAGTCGAGGATTTCTATGAACATCTGCAGGCTATCAAGTGCTGAGGAAGGACAGTCATAGTGCAAGGCGACTGGATTGCCAAGTTTGGCCAAGATGCGTACCACAACTGGGGAGACCTAACCCACTGCAACAATGCAACAAATGACAGAGGTCTGATACTCTTCCAATTTGCCAGATACCACAATCTAATACTGGCAGACATGTTGGGTCCCTCCCCATATTCCAGACTAGAGACCTTGCACCATCCCAGCAGGGAGCATCACAACCAGATCGACTACATCATGGTCAAGAAACACTTCAGATTAAGTGTCAACATTGGCAAGACACGCACTTTTCTAGGAGCAGACATCAGAAGTGACCACGACCACCATCTTCAACTCAACAGTGACAGACGCCGCCACTGAGATCCTTAGCAAGCACTGCCCAAAAAAGAAACCTGTGAGCCATTGGAATGGAAATAAGTGCAAAGAAGACCAAAATGATGACCAACAACACCAATGGCATCAACATTGACATCAAAGTCCAAGGCCAATCCCTCACCACGGTGCACAGCTTGAAATATTTAAGAGCCATTGTATCAGACAATGTGTCTCGATAGGAAGTCCTCTCCAGGATAGCACAAACAACTGCTGCCCTGATAAGGTTGAAGCCCGTTTGGAAAGACAGGACCATCAGTCTACACTACAAGGTAAGGTTGCTGCACTCCCTTGTCATCTCCATCTTCCTATACTCTTGCGAAATATAGATATGTATTTTTGCAGAAGAGTATTACCTCACTCTCTTACACACAGCCACATACACACACAGCAATAAAAAAACATTTAATGAAATCCTTCAGCACACTATGCTTTTACGTAAATGTGTACTGTAATGTACATTGTGCTTTATTCTTTTAGGGGTCAGAAGAAAAGGGGAAGAAACGGAAGCTCAATGACAGCGCAGCAACAGTTGAGAATGGAACAGCTAATAGCAGCAAGAAGAGCAAGCAGAACACTGTCAGCACTCAGCACAAGGGACCTTCTACCCCTGGCAAACCCAACAAGCAGAAAAAGAAAACTGCTGCCTCACCTTAACAATGATAGGGTTGTAGTTTCAGTTGTGAAACACTTCTGCCTCTTCTTAACAATGATAGGATTGTGGTTTCAGTTGTAAAACAATACAGACATTACACCCATGTTTGTTTCAACATTTCATGTCTTGACAGCTTGAAGAATGTTAAAGAGAAAAAGCTTTGACGTTTTGTGGATTTTATTTTCAGCCGTTTAAAATATTCTTTCCATTATGCAAATATTAATTTTATACTTCTAATAACAAACTAATAATATCAGTGAAGGAAGGAAAGTGAGAATAGAGAGAGAGAGAGGAGGGAGAACAGGAGGTAGAGGGGGGGGGGGGTGGGGGGAGAGGTAAGAAATAAGTAAATTTGAAAGATTTCTTTTCAATTTAAATTTGACGTGTTTTTGTGTGTGTGTGTGTGTGCTTTTTTAATGAACTAATAGGCTACCTGCACCTGGCCATTGACTGATCTGGCACTGTATTATTGTTTCTCATATTTATTCTTTTGATTTTACATCGGTAAGAATTGAGATAGGCAGCATCTGTTAAACTTGTGTTTTGAAATGAACTGCTGAATAAAGAGATGGGAAAAATGTGTGTATTTCCTTTACTTTATTCTATTCTAGATCTGAAAATACTTTGGTGTAATTGTTCATTCTCTCTCTATTTTATGCCACCATCCTCCTTCCCCTCCCCCTCCCTCACCCCTACTTCCCCCTTTCCCCCTCCCCTTCTCTCGCTCTCTCTCTATTTTACATGCACGCTTATTCTCTCTCTGTGAATTTATTGCTTTCTGAACAAGGTGAATATTTGGACCAGAAAAAAAAGAGTTGTATTAGTCACCTTATCCTGAGTGGCACTGACGGTAGCTACCATGCTTTTGAGGAGAAAGCTACCTGAATTTTGTTGACTGCTGTGGCTAATATATATGAAGATAGGCATACTTAAACAATTTTTGTTTTTAAATTAAATCTATAAATATGTTTTATTTCAAATATAACCAAATAATTAGGAAAGTAAACAGCCACAATTAATTTAAACTAAATGGAAACAACAGACAATATGATTATATAAAATCAAAGGTGAATGTTCATATTCAGTCTACAAAAACAATATGAAACAAATAAATACAAACAATAAAACCGGTGGCTTCCCTTGTATTCAACGGAAGCATGCGTTTTATCTCCCTTGCCGAGCGCATTCCGAAGTGGTCGGCAAGGTAAACGTTCTTCTGTAGCAGACGAGAAGTAGCTTGTCATTTTATTCATTTTCACAATCACCATGTCCAAAGTGAAGCTGCTGTGCGTTGGTCCGACACAGGTAGGAAAAAACCTTTGTAGTTTTTCTCTGATAGTTCAATTGTTTTGTATATAATTAATATATAATGTTTCAGTCTGTTTACCTGATCATGATTGATTTATTCATCGTACCCATAGCATAGGCCTCTCTTCTTTCGTCTTTGTAACTTTCAATATCACTTCTGTCTGCTTATTCTGCGGTTGATAGTAGGGATATTGAAAGTAATGCTAACACACTGAAGCTAACATCGATAAGTTAGAGGCAGTTTAGAGAAGAGCAGCACGTTTTGTCGTCAACCGGTACCACAACACTTCTAGTGTCTCCGAGATGATCGACAAACTGCAATGGCCATCTCTCCAACACCGCAGAAAGGTCGCTGGACTTGCCATGCTACGTAAGATCCTCAACAATGAGGCAGTCATCGACACCAGCAAACTAGTCCCAGCCCCTCCACATCAGTGAAGAAGCCACCCCCAACAGCTCACCCAAATTCAATGTAGAACCAAATACCGCCAGTTCTCTTTCCTCCCCAACACCATCAAGGATAGGAACGAGCTGCCCGAAACAACAGTGACAGCTGATATTCTTGACTCCTTTAAGTCACGAGTGCCACAACTATAAATAGTTTTCCCTAGGTTACATAGAGTAGGTAGGGTCAGATTGTCCCCATCCCCATCTCTTTCCCTTTTTTTTTTCCCCCTCAGTTTTGTGTTAGGACATACTGGGACTTGCTAGCTCCCTGGAGCGAAGAGGTAAAAGTAGTACCCTGCAAGTAAAACCCACTTAGAGTAGATGTCCTTTTAGTGCAAATTTTATGCTCATCTGTCTTAGGTCTGTCGCTTCCTATCAATTTTTTTTTTCCCACGCAAACCCCGTTTAGTACGGCAGAGTAATCAACCTGATGATTGAGGCCGTCTAATGGATGAAGAAGAATAAGAGACTTTAGAGCCTGTGCTCTATCACGAAAGCACACTATCTTAGCATGTATTTATTTATTTATTTGATGTTGAAAAATCTTGGTAGAATTAGTTTTAGACTTAACAATATTCAGTATATCTAGGAAGAAAAGTTTTTGACGCCTCAAATAATGTAGCATCAGAGTTTGTAGTATATTAAATCATTTACTTTTCTTATTTATTTATTTATTTATTTATTTATATTTTCCAGTGTGGCAAGACTGTAATATGTAATTTCCTAGCTGATGCCACAGAGGTTTCTGGTGGTGATTACAGACCCACACAGGGAGTCAGGTTGGTGCTGTACAATTATTTTGAAATTCTTATGTTGACTGCACATGTTTATATAACAGTGCTCCAAAGGAAGCTGAAGAAGAAAAAGCATGCATACTCTCTCTCTCGCACACACATAAACACACATATGATTAAAGCTGTGTATTATCTGTGTCAAAAGGGTCCATACTATTAAATGATCATAATATGTACATGTTGTGGTTTATTTGTGCAGAATACTGGAATTTGAGGTCAATGGACTGACATTACCTGGGCGCTCCTCTGTGGACGTTGAACTGTGGGACTGCAGTGGAGACAAAAAGTCAGTTCCTTGTGGTCTTTTTCACTGTACTGTGTAGCCTTTTTCATGGGAGACAATTAATACATGTATGCGTAGAATTGACAGACCTTGGTGTACAGTAGGCTCCCCTGTTCATCTGTATATGTGTACTTAATTTTAAAGTGATGCATTGTGGTTGACCACTGCTAGACAGTTACGACGTGGTAGACTAGTTCACGGGCCTGAACGATCCTTGCAAGAAAACAAAGACACTGAACTCGTGAGCCTGAACAGGCCTTATGAGTGGCAAAGGGTTAAATAGGGCTTTTCCAACTGAAGAAGTGCTGAAGGCAGTGACTGATCCAGGATCTCACTGAAGAAGTGCTGAAGGCACTGACTGATCCAGGATCTCACTGAAGAAGTGCTGAAGGCAGTGACTGATCCAGGATCTCACTGAAGAAGTGCTGAAGGCAGTGACTGATCCAGGATCTCACTCAAGCCACCTCAGGCACCAACTTGCTGCCTTAGATGCATGGTCCGATGCTGCAGACTATGACACACAATGGTGGGTAAGCAGGGAGGACAGAAGAACTTGCTGCCTTAGATGCATGGTCCGATGCTCCAGACTATGACACACAATGGTGGGTAAGCAGGGAGGACAGAAGAACTTGCTGCCTTAGATGCATGGTCCGATGCTGCAGACTATGACACACAATGGTGGGTAAGCAGGGAGGACAGAAGAACTTGCTGCCTTAGATGCATGGTCCGATGCTGCAGACTATGACACACAATGGTGGGTAAGCAGGGAGGACAGAAGAACTTGCTGCCTTAGATGCATGGTCCGATGCTCCAGACTATGACACACAATGGTGGGTAAGCAGGGAGGACAGAAGAACTTGCTGCCTTAGATGCATGGTCCGATGCTCCAGACAATGACACACAATGGTGGGTAAGCAGGGAGGACAGAAGAACTTGCTGCCTTAGATGCATGGTCCGATGCTCCAGACTATGACACACAATGGTGGGTAAGCAGGGAGGACAGAAGAACTTGCTACCTTAGATGCATGGTCCGATGCTCCAGACAATGACACACAATGGTGGGTAAGCAGGGAGGACAGAAGAACTTGCTGCCTTAGATGCATGGTCCGATGCTCCAGACTATGACACACAATGGTGGGTAAGCAGGGAGGACGGAAGAAGGGACCTAGTGGTTGTTGGGTGTATTTGTGTTGCTGGTACTCACCCATCTAGGACATCAGCCTGGATATTGTCATTGTTACAATGCTTTGACTTTGGCTGGCTTATTGTATAGTTATTGTATGTGCTTAGAGCTGTCAACATTAGGCCTTTTAAAGTATTCATAATTATAATAATGAAGAACAGGAGCTTTAAAATCCATTTGCTGGAATGTGTGTGTCCACAAACTAGACCTCAGTTGATACTCTCATCAACTGTTTAATTTGTACTGTAGTAGGCGTCAGTGTTGTGGCATAAATTATTATAATGAGCTTGATTGGTGATTGGCAGGTTTGAAGCCTGCTGGCCAGCCATAGCGCAGGATGCCATGGGTGTGATCTTTGTCTACAACCCTGACCAGTCCAACCATGACCAAGAGCTGGAAAAATGGTGCGACATCATCATAATGGTTTATATTAAGTTATATTGAGTCAAGAGATTAGTATTGGCAGGCAGCGATATATAATCCAAATCACAATTACTGAGTCAATGCTTTTGATGTTTTCTTCGACAGCTAACCTTTTTCTATCATTTTAAAGTAATAATTAATTTATCTCTCCCTCCAAAATTGTTCTTTAGCTCTTTCCTGATCTGTCAAAGCATGAGAAAAAGCTACAACATAATGGTTTAATGTAAACTGAACTTAGATAGCCCACACACTACTTGTTCCCCTCAGTGAACTTAGATAGCCCACACAATACTTGGTCCCCTCAGTGAACTTAGCCCACACAATACCCCTTGGGGTCATGAGCAATCTTGTCACTGTAGATTGTTCTAACCTATAAAGGGAACAGTGAAAGCCCCAGTTGAAAACCTGTCTTGCCTTTGTAGGCATGACTAATTCACTGCGGCAACAGTTCCCCCCGTTGGAGTGCCGGGGGTTTCAGTATAAATAGTATCCCCACTTTCTGGAAATTTAGTGCTTTAAATTCCCACTGTCGCTGTCTTCATCATTTGCTCTTTCCCATTCCTGATCTGTCCTATCACTCTGCTATACTTTCTTCTTCTTCGCTAGATCAATGACCTACCTTTTTTCTTGAAAACTCTTCTTGTTTGTGTATGAGGTCTGTTGGATCAGCTTGGGAGTGTTGGACGCTTTCTGCCGGGTGGTCACTAGGGCTTCCTATGATTGTATTATTTCGCACTATAGGCATTTTATATGTATGTGTTTTGTTGATGATTTATAATGATGGTTGTATTCTATTTTGTTTTTGTAACCGGGGTGTTCGCGTAGTTGAGGTCAACCCTCAGCCGTCCCCCGCGTGGGATGTCTTTATTGTAAAGTGACTGGCCGGTGGAGGGCATTCAATTTTCCCACTAGGGTTGTTTCGGCAGATCTTTTATGCGGATCGGGGGTTGTCCGGTCCTGATTTGGCTCGGAGGAGTCCGCTGGACCTAAAGCAACAATAAATCAATCAATCAAAGCCCACACAATACTTGCTTCCCCTCAGTGAACTTAGATAGCCCACACACTACTTGTTCCCCTCAGTGAACTTAGCCCACACACTACTTGTTCCCCTCAGTGAACTTAGATAGCCCACACAATACTTGCTTCCCCTCAGTGAACTTAGACAGCCCACACAATACTTGCTTCCCCTCAGTGAACTTAGATAGCCCACACACTACTTGTTCCCCTCAGTGAACTTAGATAGCCCACACAATACTTGTTCCCCTCAGTGAACTTAGCCCACACAATACTTGTTTCCCCTCAGTGAACTTAGATAGCCCACACAATACTTGTTCCCCTCAGTGAACATAGATAGCCCACACTATACTTGTTCCCCTCAGTGAACTTAGATAGCCCACACTATACTTGTTCCCCTCAGTGAACTTAGATAGCCCACACAATACTTGTTCCCCTCAGTGAACTTAGATAGCCCACACTATACTTGTTCCCCTCAGTGAACTTAGACAGCCCACACAATACTTGCTTCCCCTCAGTGAACTTAGATAGCCCACACAATACTTGCTTCCCCTCAGTGAACTTAGATAGCCCACACACTACTTGTTCCCCTCAGTGAACTTAGCCCACACACTACTTGTTCCCCTCAGTGAACTTAGCCCACACAATACTTGCTTCCCCTCAGTGAACTTAGACAGCCCACACAATACTTGCTTCCCCTCAGTGTACTTAGATAGCCCACACTTGTTCCCCTCAGTGCTAAACCTCTGTCATGTTGAGGAATGGTTTGTAATCCAAATTCCTGCAATCAGAATTTTTTTAAAATGGTTTTTAGTTACTTCTTTTGTTCACAACAATTATAATTCATGTCATATGAAGTGATTCATTTGCTTTCCCACCATAAAATCCTTTTTTTTAGTTTTCAACCCTAACCTTTGTTGAAGGGTTCCGCCACACAGCTAGAGAGAAAATCCTGCAAAACCCTTTCCACACACTGTTTTGTGTCCAAGCAAATACAGCTCCTTCTCCTTCCCAGTAATAAGTAGCAGTCATTTTGCCATCATTCATATCATATCAGGAATACTGTCAAAATAATTTTAAGTGTGATTACACTCTTCACTTTGTTATTTTGTGAAGTTAAATTTTGTTTCCTGTACCTCCATGCTGCTGTGTCATTCACTGATTAACAAAATGAAAGGTTTGGCACCATCAAGAAGCTGACCAGCTTGAAGCAGAAACGTTACATTTGTTTTGCTCACCACAAACCCGTCAGCCACTGAAAGAATAAAGAGCTTCGGCCGTGAGTGGTGGTTGTGCATTACGGCTGTTTTTGTAATAATATACATGTACACATATCCTGTTAGGGTTTGTGTCTAGTGTTTAGATTACTATAATGACTGGTAGAGTTTAGACAAAATAGTTTATTATAATGACTGGTAGAGTTCAGACCAAACAGTTTATTAAAATGACTGGTGGAGTTCAGACCAAACAGTTTATTATAATGACTGATAGAGTTCAGACCAAACAGTTTATTAAAATGACTGGTGGAGTTCAGACCAGTTTATTATAATGACTGGTGGAGTTCAGACCAAATAGTTTATTATAATGACTGGTGGGGTTCAGACCAAATAGTTTGTGGCTTTGGAAGACGAACTGTGGATGTAATAACATGACATCTTTTGCTGGAGTTGTACAGTTGAAGCATGTAATGCTGTTAGAATGAAGCATGAATGTTTATTTAAATGCATAATTTTTGTGCATGTTAATTTTGTAATAAAATTATCCCTTGTTTGAGTAAGCGCATATGAAGGTGATGTTGTACCCTCTTTTAAGTTCACTCACCTGACTGCTGCAGCATGGTCAGATCGTTCGTTAAAGTTGACATAATGACAACAATGTTTTACATGGAAGCAGAAGGAGGGGGAGAAGGATGGGTGAGGGGTGCGGTGAGTGTGGTGATTATTGTGGGACTGATGTGATGTGATGTGGTGGTAGGGTACAGGAAAAACCACCAGGCAAGAAGGCTGATGGACATGTATGTTTTGTACTCACTGGCAAGAAGGCTGATGGACATGTATGTTTTGTACTCACTGGCAAGAAGGCTGATGGACATGTATGTTTTGTACTCACTGGCAAGAAGGCTGATGGACATGTATGTTTTGTACTCACTGGCAAGAAGGCTGATGGACATGTATGTTTTGTACTCACTGGCAAGAAGGCTGATGGACATGTATGTTTTGTACTCACTGTGAGGACATCAACCAGCCTTATCCTGACACAGTGGCCAAAACTGTCAGTGACATCATCCCTCATGTCTCCACAAGGGCCCCAAAGGCTGAGATTTGATAGATAGATAGATAGATAGATAGATAGATAGATAGATAGATAGATAGATAGATAGATAGATAGATAGATAGATAGATAGATAGATAGATAGATAGATAGATAGATAGATAGATAGATAGATAGATAGATAGATGTTGGTATGGATTTGGATGTTGTTGTAGGTATTGATTATGGTGTTGTTATGGACGTTGTTGTAGGTATTGATTATGGTGTTGTTATGGATGATGTTGTAGGTATTGATTATGGTGTTGTTATGGATGTTGTTGTAGGTATTGATTATGGTGTTGTTGTGGATGATGTTGTAGGTATTGATTATGGTGTTGTTATGGATGTTGTTGTAGGTATTGATAATGTTGTTGTTATGGATGTTGTTGTAGGTATTGATTATGTTGTTGTTATGGATGATGTTGTAGGTATTGATAATGGTGTTGTTATGGATGTTGTTGTAGGTATTGATAATGGTGTTGTTATGGATGTTGTTGTAGGTATTGATAATGGTGTTGTTATGGATGTTGTTGTAGGTACACCTTTTTTGGAAAGCAGTCTGGAATGAAGGTGAATGGATGTGTAGTTTTTGCACATCACAAACCCAACGCTTCACAGATGGAGAGATCCACATTACGTAAGATATACAGGATTTTGTGTGTTTCAGTTTTCAGTGAGCATGTGGGTGTGGATTTGTGTGATTGTGTGTGTGATTGTGTGTGTGATTGTGATTGTGTGTGTGTGTTTGTGTGAGTGCAGGTGTGTATTTGGATATTTGCATGCTTTGGCAAGAGGGCGTCAGTCTATGTAACAAAATTAATGTATGGGGAAAGACGAATAGTAAACAGAAATTATATTCACATCCACCACTCTCACTGACTCCAGAATTTCCTTCCACACTACATTTATTTGTACAAGAAAATAATGAATCACAAAACACAATAATTATACAGGGTAACAAAATGACAGTACTCACATCGTTTGTTCCAGTGATCCTGAATAGTCACAACTAAATACACAATAATTATAACACTGCTCTCACCCTGATAATATCCAATGAGAGTCAGGTTCAGTCCCTGTATAATATCCAAAGATGTAGTCAGTCACAGTCCAAGTGACTACCAGTAATTCCACACTTTTACAGTCTTTTCATTGCTCAAGGTAGAACTTGGGTGCAGCAAAGAAAATGTTCTTCTACTGTTTTGTTCACTTTCGTACTGTAGTTAGCTACTGCTGTCAAAGAATCGTTGCTGATTGACAACACAAGGATGGCACGAGTAGGCCTATCCCAGTAGTGAAATAACTGAGACGATATGCTCACTTTATCGCTAGCAGCAACTACGTCGTTTACATCCAACTCGACGGACTCTGGGGTCAAAGTTGAGTCGATGTACGGTCCTTCGGATTCCTTCCCAAATCTAGGTTTGAAGGGAATAATATCTCCTATGCTCGGAACGCAGGCGGATCAACACTCTTCAGGATGAACCAACCTCTCCACATAGGTTTACCTCCGGCCACTCACTCCAAGGAGGTGACACGTCACTTTAGCGCCAGCACTACAGCGCCATACCTTTCAGCGCCACCATTTCAGCGCGGCGTCTTTTCAGCACCGTACTTTTTAGCGCCGTACATTTCAGCACGGGGGATGTCAGCGCCGTGCACTTTAGCGCCGGGAGACTTCAGCGCCGTACATCTCAGCGCCATGATAGGGGAAAAGGAGGGAATGTTGGGGGAGGGGGTAAAATTATTGGCGTCAGAGAGAGAGAGAGAGAGAGAGAGAGAGAGAGAGAGAGAGAGAGAGAGAGAGAGAGAGAGAGAGAGAGAGAGAGATCACTTCGTGAGTTAACTATCAGGTCTGAATGAGTGGTTTGAGTTATATTCAGAGAGAGAGAGAGAGAGAGAGAGAGAGAGAGAGAGAGAGGTGTTGTGAGTGGTGTGATTGATATTCAGACGGAGTTGAGTTGAAATCGGGTTTGAGTTATATTCACAGAGAGAGACAGAGAGAGACAGAGAGGTGTTGTGAGTGGTGTGATTGATGTTCAGACGGAGTTGAGTTGAAATCGGGTTAGTTTTCTGTTTATTACTCCTGACGTTCTTTGCCGTGGAAACATGGCAGAGATTGCAGAGTCCTACCTAAGCATACGGAGAAAAGAAAAGTTTAGCTACAATGGCTACTCCTTCCGCTTCGATAAGAACAGTGCAAAAGATCCAGAATTGTCTTTTTGGCGATGTGACAATGGTACATGTAAGGCCAGACTGCACCTGAGAGATGGGGCAGTGGTGCAGGAGGTGGGGGAGCACCTCTCTCTCTCCCTCCCTCTGTCTTCCTCTAGCGCTATAATGTACGGCGCTACAATGTACGGCGCTAAAATTTCGTCACGCTGAAATGTACGGTGCTGAAAAGTCCCAGCGCTGAAGTGTACGGCGCTGAAGTATCCTCGCGCTGAAGTGTATGGCGCTGAAGTTCTGGTGCTGAAGTGCTGGCGCTGAAGTGACATGGAACCCTCCAAGGACGTCGCCGGCCTGGCAAAGGCTGTAACCATACAAATGAACGCATACTAAGTTCCGAGTTTCTACCATAAACGTATGAATTACTGACGATAATCGAAGTCGGAATTAGAATCGAATTAATAATACCGCCGATGTATGATCTAAAGATCTGTTAGGGATTCCTACGCCAACATGGCGACTGTCAGTTGAACCTGAGTTTTCAGCGACAAGAAAAACACCGAAATGACTAGATTAACAAGAAGTCAGAAAAGTTCTAGGAAGGAAAAAGAAAGGATGGAAGTTGCTTCTCCTCAACTAAATAACAACAAGCAGTTAAACATCTGCAAAGGACTTCCCACTGAAGAGAAGAAAGCCGAATTGGTAGGAGAGGATGAGGCCCGAGAGGTCTTTGCAACGGTGCAGGGTAAACCCTGTTGCAGCTGCAGCAGAAAAACCCTTGAAGAAATTTGCCACCTCAAAGATCTTGTGATTCAACTGTCTAGGAAAATCGAAGGACTTGAATCAAGTTTGCCTACTGAGATGCAGCGACAAAGTGCAAAGACGCCGTCTGAGAAGGTGCAGCAGACGAAAATCAGTTCGAGTAGCTGTGAAGCTGTGGGGACCCAAACTGATGAAATTAGCCGACCCTTGTACTCAAAGGTTGCGGGATCGATTCCAGTGAACTCCGTAGAGCCCGAAAAACACTTGGAAATGTCAACCAAAGCGGCAAAAGGATTGAAAAATAAAAAACGAGCAAATATGAAAAATGACGTCACTGTCGTCAACTTGCATGACGTCAAAACATCCGATGACTCAACATTCAAGTCACTTCCGCTTTCAGGTAGGTGTGGCAGGCCACACAAGAAAGAGCAGCACGATAGAAATCTAGAACTGCCAGACGTGGTTTTTATTCATGATTCCATTATGAAGGGAGTGAATGGAAAACGTCTGGGACGCTCTTACGGGTTCAACGCTAACTGCAAGACGTCCTACTCCATTGACGACATGACCCGAACGCTGGAGACAACCATGAATGACCAAGAGAGGCCAGTGGAAGCAGTCGTCGTTCACTGCGGTGTCAACGATCTCAAGCGTGAAGACCCGAAGTCGGCCGGAAGAAAACTGTCTTCTGTGATCAAAAACGTTTCAGCACAACATCCTAAGCTTAAAATTGTTGTTAGCAAGGTAGCGCCGACACGTCCGCAAGAATTGCAAAAGAAGAGGACCATATTCAATGCCGTATTAACAACTGAACTGTTTGAACAAAAGAACATAACTCTAATTCAGCATGAAAACCTGTCAGTTCAGCATCTAAATGATGGTCTACATCCCAGTTCTCGAGGCAGCAGCATCCTTGCCCGCAATCTTGGCAGAACTGTGAGAAATCTTTTCTGGGAAATTCCACGACAAACTCAAAGAAGATGGCGACGCAATTGTTGGCACAATAACTGGCTCTATCATGTTTGAAAAATCAGATGATACACCAATTCTGAAATAAACGGGGGAAAAAATAACAAGAAAGAAACAACATTAATTTAGTATATTTATTTTAATGCAAGTCAATAAATGTATTAAAGATCTCAGTATTTTTCAATGGAACTGCAGATCAATCAACAAGAACTTATTATCATTCAAGGGTTTTATTGAAAAACAAAATTTTTGTATTTTAGCTCTACAATCACTTGATGTTGTGAAAGAAAAACTGCCTAAGATTGATAATTATTATTATCCACCAGTATTTAATTATGATAAAGAAAGTTTAAGGATACAGTCTGCTCTGTATATTCGTTGTGATCTATCTTATTCTTTTATTGACCCATTTCCAGTTTCAATTATTTATAAGGATGTTCATACTGCAGGTGCATGCATAAAGATCAACGAGAAATGTGTTATAAATATTATATCTGTATATTATCCTATTGGGCCCAAAGGTGACAATACAGATTGGTTGAAGAATTTTGATTTCTCTAAAAACAAATGGGTAATTCTAGGTGATTTTAATTCTCATTCACCTTTATGGGAACGGGACTGCAAGACAGTTACCTGTAATCGCTTTGTAGAAAATGTTATTAATTCCCATTTGGTATTATTAAATAATGGTGATGTAACACGAATACCTGATGTTGCTACTCACAGACCAACAGCCATAGATTTATCGCTTGTATCATCAAATATGGTTGTTGATAGTAACTGGAGGGTTGAGGAAGACTGTTTAGGCAGTGACCATTTGCCTATTTTAATAACTTTTAATGAATCTGTTCGTGACAGTGAGACAGAGGTTGAAGATAAAATTCCAAAATTTTTGTATAATCGGGCAGATTGGGAATCGTTTTCTAATTATTTGGTATCATATTCTAATGTAAATATTGAAAATAATAACGTGAATATTTTTTATGAAAATTTTCGTGACACTATATTAAAAGCTGCACATTTGTCTATTCCTAAAATTCAATCAAGAACCTTAAACAGTCGTCGTGGTAATGCTTGGTGGACAGAAGATTGCAAAGCAGCAGTTCAATTTAAGAAAGAACAGTATAAACAGTGGATTAAAAACAAAACTGATGAAAACTTTATCAACATGAAAAGAGCTAAATTGCAGTGTAACAGAATTATTGCTAAAGCAAAGAAAATTCACTGGATAGAATTTTGCAAAAAAGAGGTTCTAGAATCTAAAGATATTTATAAAGTATGGAAAAAAGTCAAGGATATAAAAAAGGTTTACAAGTTACAGAGTTATCCTGTTAAACTAGAAAATAATGTGTTTCCTTCTTCTTTAGATAAAGCTGAGGAATTCACTAGATATTTTTCTGAAAATAACTTGTCTAGTAATTTAAGTGAAAGTAATTTAAAATATAGATTAGACAACCAAAGCAACGAACAGTATGAAGACCCTATTCCAGATGAAAATGTATATATTAATAGTCCTATCACTTTTGATGAAGTAATAGAAGCTTTGAATTCATTTAAAACTAATACTTCAGCAGTTGGGATTGACGGTATCTCTTATCAGATGTTAAGTCACTTACCCTTAAATTGGAAGAAGTTATTGCACTCACTTATCCAAAAATGTTGGGAAAGTGGAGCTGTACCAGTAGTATGGAAGCAGTCTGTAATAATTCCTATCCTCAAACAGGGTAAACCTTCTACATCTGTTAACAGTTATAGACCTATTGCTTTAACTTCACAGGTGGGTAAACTTATGGAAAAAATAATTAATCAGAGACTGTTATTTTATTGTGATAAAAATAATGTAATTCCTGTTAATCAAGCAGGATTTCGCAAGGGCCGAAGCACTGCTGATCATCTTGTGAAAATTTCTAGTCATATTAAAAAGCAGTTTTCTAAAAGAAAAAGTTTGCTTGCTACATTTTTTGACGTAAAGAAAGCATACGATACTGTGTGGCATTCTAGATTGCTGTATAAACTAAAATCACTAGGGCTTAGTGGACATATTTATATGTATATAAAAAGTTTATTACATGATAGATCTATATGTACACGAATTGGTAAATCCTATTCCACATTTCAAACTGTTAATACCGGTATTCCACAAGGCTCAATAATTGCACCTCTTTTATTTACTTTGTTAATATATGACCTACCTAAGGTTTTATCGAGAAATACCCATGTGGTGCAATATGCTGACGACATAGCAATGTGGATGAATGTTAAATTAAGAAAGCATACAAATAAAAGAATTACTACTTATGTTCAAAAAATATATCAAACTGAACTCAATAATTTGTCTACATATATGACAGAAAATGGTCTGGAATTATCCGTGGAAAAAACTAGTTTAATGTTATTTAACAACGGAGAAAATGCAAAATATTTACCAGAATTAAAACTTTACAACCAAATGCTTGCTTATAAACAAATTATAAAATTTTTGGGTGTCTATTTTACACCAAAATTAAGTTGGAGATGTCATATAGAATATTTAATCAATGAAGCAAGACAAAGATTAAATTTATTGAAAATAATAAATGTACAAGCTTGGAGTCAGGATACGAAGACTTTATTACATTTAGCAACTTCTCTAGTTCGATCGAAATTGATATATGGTCAAGAGGTGTATTTTTCAGCTCCAAAATCACTCTTAAATAAATTGCAGAGTATAGATAGTAAAGCAATAAAATTGGCTCTTGGCGTACCAGTGCATACAAATACGCAACGTTGTTATATTGAAGCAGGCATACTTTCTTTATCAGATCAACGTAAATTAGCTGCTTCAAAATATGTTCTTAGAAGTTTATGTATTGACAATTCTGTAGCAGATGAAGTGTTATTATCTTCAAAAAACGAATTCCCCAAAAGATCAAAATATATTCCATACATTCAGACTATTCATGATTATACAGAAGCAGTGATGATAAATTGTGGTATTAGTATTAGTAATGTAAAATCTGTTCCTGCTTCACCCAAAATACCCCCTTGGGAACACTTACGGGCTAATTTCCATATAGATTACACAGATTTACATAAAAATGAAGAAATAAATATGTTAGCTAATAGTGTAAAGGATCTTTTAAATTCTGTTTACTTCAATAAATTACAAATTTATACAGATGGTTCATTACTTGAAACTTCTGATGCTGGTGCTGCATATGTTATTCCAGATCTTAATATTGAAAAGTCTTTTTATTTAGGGAGAAAATTTTCAATCTTTACTGCAGAATTGTATGCTATTATTATGGCTTTGAATTGTGTTCTTACATTAACATTAGATTTGTTTGGTGTAGTGTTATGTGTAGACTCAAAATCTGTTTTGTATGCGCTACAAAATTGGAATTGCTCAGTTAGAAGAGAAATGATTTTTGAAATCAAATATCTTTTACACTGTTTATTAATTAAAAATGTTACAGTTGATTTTGTGTGGGTTCCCTCTCATTGTGGAATAAAGGGTAATGAATTAGCTGATAAACTAGCTAAAGATGGTGCAAGTAAGCCTACTGAAGTTAATCATAACATGAGCCTCTCCTACTATGAATTGATCTCAATAGTAGACAATTATTTTCTTAAAAATGTACACAATAATATTTTGTCTAGCTCCAGACATTTCACAAAAATTGTCTACAAGTTAAAATTAAATTCATGGAAAACTAAATTTTCTAAAGACGTTAAATGTGTATGTTCAAATGCTCTGACTGTAGAACATTTGCTATTACATTGCCCATGTCTGAACAAATTATTTATAGAAAATAATATTTATACTGTTATCACACAGTACAATGATGTAACAAAAATATTAGCTGATAATGAATTGATGCTGACAATCGCATCTATTATATCGTGTACACAGATAGAAAAAGTATTATAATTATTTTATTCCATGTATTTTAGATGTTAAGATGATTGTGCTTCAATGTTAGGTTACATTGTTTAATCAGTAGAAATTCTTCTGGGTTTATTGTTGCTGCTGTATTCTTTTTCTTCAATTTCGTTTTCTTTTTAATCATTTTTATTTATGATTTATATATTTATTTATTATTATTTCCTTTTTCCACCTTATCATTTATATTATTTCGTTTCTTTGTTTTATAGTCTAAAATCGCATAATTTGTGAACAGACTTTAAATAAATTGATTGAATTGAATTACCGTTAGTGCTGGGACTAGAACGCCTTCATCCAATTCAACCGTGGCTCTCTTCTTTCCACTAGGGGAACACGTCTTGTTTCGTTGACTGTGCAACAGAGAGTGCTTCGAATATACCAATGATTTGTTTCGAACTGAGTGTTTTGTTTATCCAGTTTTCTCATTGGTCAGTATCGATCACATGGCTAAATGCACGCGCGAATTATAACAGCCCCTAAACGTTTCTCTACTCTTTATGCACGCAACAATAGCGTGATCACTCACTGAATATTCATTATCTATACGTTCACACATTCGCATCAGATGAAGGAATTACAGGCTAGATAATTTCTTCACAGTCTACAAAAGCCATGTGTCAGTGAAAAGCTTATTGAAAGGCAACTGTTGCTGTATTGGAATCAACTTATTGAAATTTGTGTATTTCTAAATCAGTTGTTGATCCACTTACTTGATTTGACTTTGGATCACACAGCATCACCATTTGTGAAAGCCAGACTGCTGACAGGTACTGAACAACATAACATCAATGTTTTTTTATCACTTTACCAGTTGTTTCCATTCGTTGGTTACAATGTTTAGAGTTCATTGATTTATTAGTTATTGAATCAAGGGTCACGTTAGCTGTACTTTAAGCATCTCTGTATGCTGCTTAAAAAAACATTGTGTTCGTGATGTGAAAATGTGTGTACATGGTCAATAGAATGCTTGTTATAGAAATTCAGTTTTGTGTTTGATGTTGGTTAGAAACAACAATATTTTATCATGCATGACTGTGAGGTTAGTGTTATGTAAATAGACTTTTATTGTTAACAAATAGTGCATGAATGTGAGGTTAGTGTTATGTAAATAGACTTTTATTGTTAACAAATAGTGCATGAATGTGAGGTTAGTGTTATGTAAATAGACTTTTATTGTTAACAAATAGTGCATGAATGTGAGGTTAGTGTTATGTAAATAGACTTTTATTGTTAACAAATAGTGCATGACTGTGAGGTTAGTGTTATGTAAATAGACTTTTATTGTTAACAAATAGTGCATGAATGTGAGGTTAGTGTTATTTAAATAGACTTTTATTGTTAACAAATAGTGCATGACCTTAACAAGGAATGACAAAGCTTATATGGACTTCAACCATTGACATTCACTATGCTTTGTGTTACCTTTAGACTTCTGAGTAATTTTTGTTTATAATTAAGTGTAATCGTAATTGTTTATCTTGATTGCTGTTTTAGGGATTAGTGTTGTTGACTGTAAGGTAGTAAAATCAAAACTGATTTCCATTCCACCTTCTGTAATAGCAATGTCTTCACATTGCCACGTTTTGAGTTTAGTTCAAGAAAAACCTTATAATTGCATCCTGTAGTATTATCATTACTTCTTGAGCTATAAGCTCGCTAACTACTGATTTGGCATTGTCTGCATCTATTCACAACTTTCCGGCACCTCTCATAAAAACTCGTGGGTATCGCCATTATAAATTAAAACGAGGTTATATGAAACCAAGTTCCGGTTTGGCTTGTTTTGCTTTTATCAAAGCTTGATGCGTGACTTTTAAATATGGCAAATTGCCGAAAACGACGATTGTTAGAGCCAGAAAACGAGTGGGATAAGTATAAAAACGGTGGAGGAAGTACATGCTCAGTGAAAGAATGCAAAAAACAATCGTACAGGCCTGTATTTGTGGCGACTTCGGAGGTGCGTCGATCATCGACAGAAAGTGAAACAGGACCTGAAAACTCTTGTAGTTTTCCATAGCTTCGCCGTCGCAACCTTCACAAAACACGAAGTAACTGACTATGTTAGGCTAGCGTTGTGGCCAAGTGGGCTAAGGCGGGACTAACTTGCCTTGTCCACAAGCCAGAAACCAATGGCGCCTGACAGCTGTGGGTTCGAGCCAGCATCTGGGCGTTATGTTTTTCCGAATATTTTTCAAAAATTCACAAATAATGTTAGGTAGGTAGGGTTTAGGCGCGCCACTGGCGATAGAAAGGGATAATAAACTGCAGCAAAAAAAATAAAAATATGTGAGGGTACGATACAGGTGGCCAGTGACACATGTTATTATTCTTGAATATTTGGAAATAACTCACTAAAACACGCGGAGAAAAAAAAACGGAAGTATTTTTCATAGAGGGGATTCCCGTTGGTGCATAGGATAGCAGAAAAGTGTGAATATCTATATTTATATCCTATTCTATCCTATCCCGTAACTCGAAGGTCTTAAGGGTACCACAGATGATCGTTTAACCAGCGTACACCATCTTTCTCTGTCCTCAGCAAATCTCATGGCTGCGCTCAGTTTCAAGCCAGTCCATTCTCGAATGTATCATTGCTAAAACACAACCACACGCACATGTTATCATATACTGGCACACACACACACATATATATATATGTGTGTGTGTGCCAGTATTTGTGTATATGATAACATGTGCGTGTGGTTGTGTTTTAGCAATGTTACAGCTAAGTTCACTGTGGAAGGAGCCAATTTGTTCTACCGTTATTTTTATCATTGGTTAATTCAGCTTTTGGCAGTTATATATTTGTGCCAGTTGTGTGTTGTTAATAACAGTAGTGCTTTGTAACAATTGTTTTTGTGGTAGTGGTGATGGTGCTGCTGCTGTCATTGTTGATGATGATAAATTCTGTTGCTGATGATAATGATGATGATGATGATGATGATGATGATGATGATGATGATGATGATGATGACATAGTTAAGCTACAATATGTCTATATGTGTGGGGGATTGTGCCTGTATGTGTACATGTTAGTGTATATGTTATGTGTTATGCTATTTATATTTGTGTGTTCAGCGGCAGGCTTCTCTAAGATGCCAAAAGTGGACACCAACATCGAGGACAATCCAGAAGCAGTGCGGACAGCTTTTAACCATTTCCTACAGACGATCGTGGCCGCTCTGTCTCAACACCGAGAGAAAGAAGAACTCAGCATCATGAACCACTGACCTCACTCTCCTTCCACTGACAGAAGCCAATTACGCTTGATAGAATATGACTGTAGAACTGCTACAACAAAAGTACATATCTCCTACAACTGACAGAAGCCAATTATGCTAGATAGAATATGACTGTAGAACTGCTACAACAAAAGTACATATCTCCTACAACTGACAGAAGCCAATTACGCTTGATAGAAGTGAATTAATGACTGTAGAACTGCTACTACCAAAGTACATATCTGCTACAACTTTAGCTAAACTCACTCTATCATTGCAAGTTTTCCTATTTCATTTTTTAAATAAATCAACCAAAAAGTGAAAATCTGTTGGAACAACATCTATTGGCCAGCACAGAGGAGAAGGTTGTCGTCTGACCACTTGATAAACTGGCACAAAAGGCATTCTAACTTCAAGTACTCCATGAGGACGATGGGAACGGTTCCATGGCATATTTTTCATTGGATATACTAATTTTAAACTTTCTTCTTTCTGCAATAATGGACAACAATTTTTCTCACAAGCAATGCTTATTACTTGAAAGTGCAGAGCTAGAAGTATATGCCAAAATAACAATGAATGAATCAGTGTAGTGATTGTGGCTGCCCTGCCCAAGAAGAAGATGAATTCATATCTCAGAGTAAAATCTGATGAACCATGTAGACGAAACGTCGAAAGTGAAGTCAGTCGGAGTCCATATTACTTCACACTTTTGTCATGTTTGAGTCTCATCTCTTATAATCTAAACGTAGGATCAACCGTGTGTAAAGATGAAAACTTCTTTTATCCACATTCCGTCAGCTGTTGAAGAGAGTGTCAACCATGAGTTGTCTTTTCGTTGTAACGAGAAGAATATTTGGGAGATTATATATCAAGATGAGAGTTTAGATTTTGTAATGAAGGGTTACTGTTTTATATTTGAAATATTTATGTGTTATAATGGCTTTAATTTAACGACGTTTTGATGTCTTATCTGGATGCTTTGTTGTGTGAGTGTGACAGCTTGTATAATTGGAGTTTCAGAAAATCGGTTTCTGTAAATCTCTGCATGATGTGATTTGTATAATTGGCTTGGTTTGAGATAGTAGTTGGAGGTTTGAGAATTTGTGGAACAATTCATTACATTCCGTCCATTTTTTTCCGTTTGAATAGGTTGATATTAAAGGTGAAGCAAAACATACTTACCATGGTTTGTATGATTATCCATATTGTGTGATGTTGTCTTCAAAGCTTTGTGCAGTTCTTGATAACACACACACACTCTCTCTCTTGCTCTCTCTCTCTCTCTCTCTCTCTCTCTCTCTCTCTCTCTCTCTCTCTCTCTCTCTCTCCGATGTTAACAGTAAGCAGGCGTACACGTTATAAATTAGTTTTATTGCACAATGTTTGTTCGCAGCTGGATAAATAAATAAATAAATAAATAGGTCCACCATGTTTAGTCCAGATCAACATTTTACCATTTGTGACACACTTTTAAAAACCATTCCAGTACTCGGCATCACATCAAATATATATTGTTCATTATTTTTATCCATTGTGACAGACCCTTTTTATGCTTTCAACAATAACAAAATCATTCCAGGACTGAGTTTGATCAGAAATGCCTGTTAGTTACAGAAGATCGTTACCATACTCACCAGTTAAATATCTTAATGCTTGGCTTTTTGGTCACATTCTCCAGTTAACTAGAAGGTCACATTCAACAGTAAACTAATTAGAAGGTCACATTCAACAGTTAACTAGAAGGTCACATTCAACAGTGAACTAATTAGAAGGTAACATTCACCAGTTAATTAATTAGAAGGTCACATTCACCAGTGACTATACCGTAATCACATCAACCTCTAACAATAACGACCAAACTGCATGTTTCAATGACAGGAGGTTGAAAGCAAGCAGTGATAATGAACGAACAGATCGACTCTTACAACAGAGGAAGTAAGCCCTATTTATTTATTGAAGGCAAAAGTGGTATATCGTACATAAGCAGCTAGCTTAGTGCATAACCCTCAAAGACATTTTCAAAAAAACGGACCTGAAAAAAAAAATCATTCTGGCGTTTCTATCTTTAGAATTTGTGTTGTTGCTGTTATATAACTATCTTGGTTGTTATTATTATTATTTTTATTATTATTATTATTATTATTATTATAACAAACATTTTTTTCAATACTTTTTGTTTTGTATGGCTGGAAACAACTTTTTCAATGTAAACCTTTGGGCGAATATGAAACGACTTGTGCCTTACTATTATTATTATTATTATTATTATTATTATTATTATTATTATTATTATTATTATTATTATTATTATTATTATTATTAAAGTATTATTATTATTAAGCCTATTATTATTATTATTATTATTATTATTATTATTATTATTATTATTATTATTATTATTATATGCGTTCCACATTCAATAGCTCGAAAGGGGTTGATCATCGATTATCACTGCCACTCCTGGCTTTCAAAGCACAAAAGTCATTGAGACATTTATTTGAACCATCATTCACACTCACAAGTTTTGTTTCCACATAGACCAGACATTCGCATTCACCAGTTTTGACTCACTGTATCTCTTTTAACCCGTCTTCATGGAGAAGTGTATGCACTATTCAAGTAATCACACCATACTCATCATCACTCACTCTCTCTCTCTCTCTCTCTCTCTCTCTCTCTCTCTCTCTCTCTCTCTCTCTCTCTCTCTCTCTCTCTCTCTTCTGGCACATTGCTATGCATCTTTCGACCTGTCCACAGACTCAGAGTTTGCACGCATCATCAAATAGTAAATGTAGAAGACAAACAAGCACTTTTAAACCCAACACAAACTCTAACTTCCCAACAACACAGTTTGACAATATCAACTGGGTATGATTACATTATAGTGATACACATTTATTGTTTTAACGTCAAGGAGTCATCATACATAGAAACATTTCTTGTTGTTGGTTTTAAATGAGTAAATAAATATAGCCTCATGTCTTCAAATTCTTAAAACAAAATACTTTATAATACATAGACATGTTAACAACCAAACAAAAACCGCGAATTTAAAAAAAATCAATACTCTTTTCAAACAATGCATGATTAAAAGGAGCATACTTATACATATGAAGACACGAAGAACTTTTTAAAGTAAGAATATAGATTAATACGAGAACTGAGCTGTTTGGTTGATTAAATTATGATCAAAGACAATTTGATAACTGTAACTCGTTTAACAAACTCATTACGAAAAATATATCTGCAATGTATTTCTTTTTTATTTTATATTATTTTAATGTATATACTTCTCCTCTTCTAACAAAAATTGAACTTTCTGACCTACTTCATCCATTCCAAAATTTTTATCCTGAAAAATCGAAGCTATATCTGCAAAACTCTTGATGACACGCCTTGTCAACCATGTCATCCCGACCCGTCTTTCATCGGCACGACACTCTTCACCTTTCATACTGTTTCAGAAACTGAAGTGGCTGAAATTCTCAGCACCATATCGTTTAAGACAAGAGAGCTTGATTCCATCCCTACCTCGCTTTTCAAAGATTGCACCATTGACCTCCTTCCAGCCATCACTAACATGGTCAACTCTTTCTTGCAATCTGGTTCTGTTTGGCCCTGTTTGAAGTCTGCCATCGTGCGGCCACTACTAAAGAAATCAAACCTTGATCCACAAGACTTGAACTACAGTTCACTTCTGTCTCTAATCTCCCTCCACTCTCCAAATTCCTGGAGAAGGTTGTCCTGAAACAGCTCAACCCTCATCTCTCTTCCAACAACTTGTTTTGTCGATTTTAGTCTGCCTACCGTCCTGACCACTCTACTGAATCAGGTCTTCTTCAAATCATAGACGACCCCCTCTCTGCAACTGACTCTGGTAAAATCTCTTTGTTGACCCTTCTCGATCTCTCAGCCTCTTTTGACTATATTGATCAATCCTTCCTCCTTCAGCGCCTTGAGAACTCTTTTGGAATAAAAGACCGCGCCCTAAGCTGGTTCCATTCATACCTTTCTGATCGTTTCCAATCTGTCTGAACAGTCCAGACTTCTCCGGTGTTCCTCAGGGGTCGATCTAGGCCCTGTTCTATTCACTCTTCACACATTTTCTGTCATCTAAAACCATGACATTTTCCATCATTTCTGTGCAGGCGCTATATAGATCAAAAACAGTGACACTCTTCAAAACATTCCATCTATTCTGACCAAAACTTCTGACTGCTTTCAAAACAGTAAATGGATGACTGCCAACAAGCTCCAGCTCAATGCTAACAAAACTGAAGAGGTACCAAACGCAACCTGTCTTCTTCCCCTGTAGGCACTGTCACTCTCAGCCAAACCACTATTCCTATGTCATATTCTGTCAAAAAGCTTGGTGTCATCCTAGACAACACCTTTTCCATGTCAGAATTCATCGGCAAAACCTGTCAAACACGCAAATTTCAGCTCCGTAGAATAGGCCTTGTCCGCAAGCATCTGACCATTAACGCTACAGCCAAACTAATTTCCTCTCTTGTTCTGTCACGCTCTCTTCTGGCTGGACTTCTTCTTCTGTTCACCTGCTCTAATGTGTTCAGAATTCAGCTGCTCGTCTGGTTCTCCCAAAATAAAAAATCTGATCATATCACACCCCACCTACAGTACATTCTCTCCACTGGCTTCCTGTATCTCAGATGATTACCTACAAAATCTGTACTTTCTGTTACAAATGCGTCCATGGATTAGCTTCTTCCTACCTCACCCAGAACATTCATTTCTTCGTTCTTCCTCTGACACCCTCACGCTACAAATACCCCGCTACAAACTCTCCTCTGGAGGCTGTCGATCCTTCTCAGTTCTTGGTCCTTCAACTTAGAACTCTCTTCCTCTCTATCCCTTGGCAGCTCTCCGAACATAGCCACTTTCAAGTCCAACTTCAAAACTCATCTCTTCCTTAACAATATCTGATCTCGTCTCCCATCATCAGCCTCATTCCCTCTTTTGTGATTCAGACCACCGCCACAAACCGCACGCCCCCACCGCCACAAACCGCACGCCCCCAGCCTCCTCACTCCATAGTTACTCTCTTCCTCCCCCTCCCTCCCTCCCTCGTCTTTTACATTTTACTTGTAAATCTTCTTTTTCACGTTCGTTTTATGTCTTTGCATAATTTGTTAGTGTCTCGTTTTTGTTTACCTTCTTTTCCTATGTATTTCGACGTTAACTTTAAATATAAATGTGGGAGAACTGCGCTTTGAACTGATGTCATTAGGAAAAAGCGCTATATAAATACCATTATTATTATTATTATTATTATTATTATTATTATTATTATTATTATTATTATTATTTCACTCCATTCAGTTGTTAATTTTTTGTTAAATTATTTTATTTCATTTTTTAAATTTTATTTATGAATTCCTATCCTATCTTATTCTATCCCATAACTCGGAGGTCGTTGGGGCACCACAGATGATCGTTTAACCAGCGTATTCCATCTTTCTCTGTCCTCAGCAACCCTCAGGCTTTGCTCAGTGTCAAGCCAGTCCATTCTCGAATGTTGTCCTCCCACTTCTTTTTCTGTCTCCCTCTTCTTTTTCTGCCTCCTTGCACCGTGCCTTGCAGGGTTCGGGCACTTAATAGAATAGACCCAACGTTTCCCGGCGTTTTGTAAGAGGCGACTAACAGGGGTGATGTCAGCACGGCATCACTGGGCGAAAGTCTTCTACACAGAAGTCACCGGTTCAGGTGCAGGTTCAACGACCACGTGCTCAGGGCCTAGGCGAGCCACACTGTATTTGTGGATATCGGCTGTGGCCAACAGCCTGGAGAGGATTGCACCATGCTAGGTCTTTCTTGCCCAAGACAAACCGATTTATTATTTAATAGTTTACAATTTTTTTATATTATATCATATTAATTTAATGTTATTTTATTTTTTACATTTTATTTTATTTTATTTTAATATTTCATTTTATTTTATTTATTTCATTTCATTTTATTTCAATTAACCTGTAACATATCTTTAACACATGGTTTAGGTAATATTTTGATTTGAGACCGCTATTGGTGGTTTAAATCAGTTTCCATAAAGTTTTCCTGAATACGTTTTGTTCCAGTTGTAAATTACATTGTACTGAAGACCTATCAATTATCAATGGGCACGACCTTCAGTCGGTACTGACCATGTGTATTTAATACTTATTAGTATTATTTTATTGTTCTAAAACATCATAAAGATATAGCTATACTTCATTTCAGCAACATCAAGTTTAAAATAACAACTGTAGGCATTTGAAACACTAAGTTTATTAGAATGTTTGCATATTTGAATAATAATAATAATAATAATAATAATAATAATAATAATAATAATAATAATAATAATAATAAATTTCTTTTTTAGAACTTAACGTAAAGGTAGTTCCATAGCCTTGTGGCCATAGGGGAGTGTGATGTTGGAGATCACACTTATCTTGGGCCAACGTAATGAGGGTGATGCCCATCTCTCTCCCTCGCTGCTTTAACTTCCCCACCCTTAAGAGAGTAGGTACTCAGTCACAGTTGAGTCAACTGGGGGGGCGTTGTTATTTGTCGCTTCACGTTTTTGCACAACAGAACTTGAGAACTTAAGCAAATAAAACATGACAATGGATTTCACCAAATGAAAAAAGTAGATTTTATCAAACATTGTCAGTCCGATCCTGGACTTCACAGTTTTATTTTATTATATATATATATAATAATTTATTTATTTATTTATTTATGTCATGGTTGTTATATAATCTTTTTTAACTGGAAGAGCTGCTCAAGGCGCTGGCCAATACAGGATGTAACTAAAGCCACGCGGGAGGCACACTTGCTGCCTTTGGGCGCATGGTCTGACAGCTAGACCACTGAGCACCATCCCTGGAGACCAGGCATTGTCTGAAACTAGACCACTGAGCACCATCCCTGGAGACCAGGCATTGTCTGACAGCTAGACCACTGAGCACCAGCCCTGGAGACCAGGCATTGTCTGACAGCTAGACCACTGAGCACCAGCCCTGGAGACCAGGCATTGTCTGACAGCTAGACCACTGAGCACCAGCCCTGGAGACCAGGCATTGTCTGACAGCTAGACCACTGAGCACCAGCCCTGGAGACCAGGCATTGTCTGACAGCTAGACCACTGAGCACCATCCCTGGAGACCAGGCATTGTCTGACAGCTAGACCACTGAGCACCAGCCCTGGAGACCAGGCATTGTCTGACAGCTAGACCACTGAGCACCAGCCCTGGAGACCAGGCATTGTCTGACAGCTAGACCACTGAGCACCAGCCCTGGAGACCAGGCATTGTCTGACAGCTAGACCACTGAGCACCAGCCCTGGAGACCAGGCATTGTCTGACAGCTAGACCACTGAGCACCAGCCCTGGAGACCAGGCATTGGGGAGAAGGGATCGAGTGCGCGCTGGATGTAATTGGGCAGCCGGCACTTACCCATCTAGAACATGAGCATCAGATCTTTAAAGTCTTTTTTTTTTCATTGTACAACAAGAATATCAATATTTTATGCGTTCCATATTTGTGGCAAACTAGAAACATACAAACTTAAAAGCAGTACTGTGGAATCCATTAAAATAAATTGTAAATAATAATCATTTCAGTTAAACAAGTACACTGATTTCCTGCTGATATTAATTGTGTACTAGTAATAATCAATAAATACTGAACATCAACACAACTTATACATATCACAGACAACATAAATCCAAAAACATAAATTGGCAAAATTGAATTTTTAAATAAATTCATTTTGGATTTTAAAACAATATATATTAATTTACGAATATTCCATTAAAAAAATCATGGTTATGATTGAGATACTAGTATTATATATAACAACAAGAATCGTTATTACGATCCAAATAATGAATGGGATGATCAGTTATTAAATGTTATATTATTTGATCTTTGAGCAAGAAGACTGAACAGTATACTTTTGTTCAGCAGAATAAAACTTCTAGATTGATTGAAATGACTGAAGCACATACGTCAATATAACGGCGTGAACATCAAAGACTAAACAAGTTGACTAAACATTTGGAGGACAAAATAACCCTATACAAATATTGATATTCTTACCCTTGGCATTAAAGGACATATGTTTATTAACAAATGGAAGGATACTACTCATTTGAATGGTATATAAACATGATAAGAATGGTTAGTTTATATATAATATTATACAGTCTTTTTTTTAAAATTATTTTAAATACAATAATGAATGATTAACATAGTTAATGTGAATAATCAAGAGTTGCAGGACTTCAAAACTTTTTAAAAAAAAAAAAATCTTCTAAGCTATGTTAGTTCTTTATGTAACATGGTTGAGCATTAACCCTTCACACACACTTACACACACACACGCACACAAGAGCACACACACCTGCACACACACACATACACATATGTACACACATTTATGGACATAATTATGTCTAAAGTAAAAACAAATAATAAATAGAATACTGATTAGTATGGTTTAAAACAACCCATACAATTAATTATTGCTTTAATTTTAGCATTCAGAATCACATTACAGATTTAGATCACATTTTCTTTCTCATTGTTTATCTTTAAATATGTCTGGATAAAGTTATAAAACTCATTGTTTGAATTATCCCATTCAAATCACATCCAATTTGTTTTTAAATCACACAGTATCGGTTCCTTTAAATACAATTTAAAGAACCAATAAATAGATCATTGTTTCCAATATATTTAATTAAAATTCAAACTATAACAATACCTTTAAATATTAAAGAACCTATAAAATGATTGTTTACATCTGCACTGCTTTCAAATCAAATTGCACCCAAGATGTTAAAACCACATTGTTAAAATACCTTTAAATACCTTTAACTATAAGGTTTTAATGTAACATCTCTCTCTCTCTCTCTCTCTCTCTCTCTCTCTCTCTCTCTCTCTCTCTCTCTCTCTCTCTCTCTCTCTCTCTCTCTCTCTCTGTTATAAGGATCAAATAAAATACGATAAAATAACTTAAGTGTGCGCGTTGTACTTGAGCTTCAGATGACCGTTGAGACACGTCAATAGATACAATAATAAGATCGTTCCGCACACACAAAGTGTAAACAGCTGACGCGAAGGGCCTGGGAGATCACCAAGAAAACCTTGTGACGACAAAATAATTCTTTGTACAGAGTAGATAGAACGGTGCCACGTAGTGTACAGATGACGTTTAAAATATCAGTTCGATCATGTCACTGTTTCACGTTCTAGAATACCGGGGTATTCGGAGTTCAAGTCCAACTCGATAGCGGGAAATTCTGAGTTGATCTCCATGATGTCATGATAGTCCGACACTTCCGGTTCCTGCAGGAAGATGGCGTCGCGCGCTCGGCGCTGCGCGGAGAGGTGGTGGTGGTTGTTGTGGAAGGGCTGTGCCGGCGCCAGCACGTTGTAGGAGTGGGGCCGGGGCAAGAAGGCTTCCGACACCTCCGACAGTCCCGCTCCTCCCCGTCCCGCTCCGACCCCTCCCCCGGGCAAAACCCCGCCTCCGGCCGTCAACCCTCGGCGATGGTTCTGCCAGGAGAAGGTGCGCCGGAGCCCCGACATTGAGGGCGACAGTCCGTTCTGGGCTTGCTTCCTAAAAACAGCCGACGACGAGTTTCTGGTCAGCGACTTCACGCTAGGCCGCCGTCTCTGAGGTCGGCGACACCACTGCTGGAAGCGGCGGGTCAGGAAGCGGGCGAAGGAGGCTCGCAGGTTGCGGTTGCGCAGACCATACACGGTGGCCGCCGTCAAGGGCGCGGCGTGCAGCAAGATGGCGGCGGTCGCGGCGGGAAGACCGGAAGGCGTTTGTTGGGTGGCGGCTTGGTGGCACAACAGCACAGCCCAGGGCACGTAGCTGGCCACACAAGAGCCCACCAGCTGAACGATAGTCGCCATGGCCCGCGTCCCTCTCAGCTTTACCAGGCCGGCATTGCGAGCGGGGGGCGGGGCGATGGGTGCCTGGATGAGCGTGACCATTCTCAGCATGGTGGCGGCGATGCGAGAGGATTGGGCGCGGGCGATGCGGAAAATGTGGGCGTAGCAGTACAGCATGACAGACAGTGGTGCCACCACACCCAGCGTCACCACCACCAACGCGTGCCATCGCCCTGCCAGACTCCCGGCGTGCACACCGCAACGGGAAAGGGCCGGCACGAAGCGCAAGTCTCCGCCCCCGAAGAGAGGAGGCGTGGCTAAGACGATGGCTAACGCCCACAAGGCGGTGAACCAGACGGCCATGGTCTGACGGCGAGCCACTAGCGGGTGGTGGAGAGGGTTGGCGATGGCCCGGTGCTTGTCCCACGCCAAGGCAGCCACAGTCCACACGCTGCCCGCCGTCAACAGCACGCCGCAGGCCCCGATCACCGTACACATCGGACCCATCATCGTCACGCTGACTTCGCTGTCCCTCTCTCTCTCCCCTCTCCACTTATTGTCCACGTTCTGAGGCTGGCTGTGGTCCGCTGCTGATAACACGGCGTGCTGAGGTTGCATCACCATCGACGACGACAACGACGATGACGATGACGGCGACCCAGGCAGAGGAAAGTGATTGGGAAAAGCGTTAATGGGTGGAACGTCAGCATCGCCGTCATTGTTCAGTGCCGACATCAGCTGCAGGATTCCGGCAGGCATTGTCAGAGCCAGTGACGTCAGCAGTCCCACCACCGCCAGGTGAACCAGCAACACCTGCACATACCCAAGACAGGTCAGTCAGCGGCTTGGCGTAAATTTCTACGTTCAAAACCAAGACAACTGAAGCGTTTTTATGTATCACACGTTACTGCTCAACCACTTGCTATCAGAATTAAGGGAATACAAGCCTCCACTTGCTGCAAGGCTATACTCGTTGAGACACAATGGTCTGAGCTCTCCCAATAGACCAATAAACATACTTTGTGAAGTCCGCCACATGTTCTGAGAATTAACCACTGTGTCAGGTTGCCACAGAACACTTTTAACGATATGGCACAAGGTTGTGACCACTTCGGGTGTTGCAGAGCACAGCACGGCACAACAAAATCCCCAAAGCATGGAGAAGCCACACTGTGAAGTTGGCAATAGTGATCATGTGTCGTCAATCAAGCGACAGGCCGCCCTTCTGTGGTCATTGCACTCACAACATTGAAAGGCTAGAACAAATTATTTAGAATTGAACCTAACCTTGGTGGTTTCATTCTTTTCGTCTTGTCTAATACAATCTAACACTTACATAGATCTACATAATTTTTTAAAAGTGTGTGTTAGCTATAATATGTTATAGAAAGAATGATAACTCACCTGTCGAACAGAGCGCATGCGCGGGTTGGGCATAATGGCCAGCATGAGGAAGATGTTGAGCCCCGCCCCCAGCGTTGCTATGGCAACAAGTAGCGCTCCCTGCACGATGTCGCCCTGCCCTCCCCATGGCTGCGCCCCACCCTCCCTCCCATTGGTCCAGTTGTTGGGAAAGGGCGGGTCTAGACCGAAGGAGGATCCGTTAGATGTCGGTGGCATAATGTTTGGACCAACCAGCGGTTGTGATTCTTTGTACTGTTGAACCTTCTAGCCAATCACATCCATTGTTAGTGTGTGAAACAACGCGTTACACTTGTTGGAATGAACTATTAACCAATCAATTTCGTGCTCCTTTGATACGACCTAATCCATTGGTTGTGCAGGCACATGGCGTCATTCGGTAGGCATAATAATGTATCCAATCAGCGTCGAGCCTCTTTGCGCCGATGCGGTTATTAGTTGAGCATTAGTGAGCGTATTGTGGGCGGAGACTTTAGTTATTGTTTTCACAAGTCACGCGTTGTGAATTCTGCCCTCTGCAACAGAAGAAGAAAGATTTCAATAACGACGGCTAAAGGCTTATGTGTGTGTGTGTGTGTGTGTGCGGAGTGGGGGGAGGGCGTGAGAGAGAGAGATTGAGAAACAATAACAAATATAATAGCCTGCAAGATAATAATTTTAAAAAAATTAATAATAATAATAATAATAATAATAATAATAATAATAATAATAATAATAATAATAATAATAATAATAATAATAATCTTTCATACTGTGCAATTCCACAAAAAACTGAGTTCAAAACGCAAAAATCCCACTAAATACTGTAGCAGAAATCCATGTTTTCATTAAGATTACATAAGGGGAAAACAGGGACAAACTGCACAGAAAAGACCTACAAATAAAACACACACTAGGGTTACACATGGACAACAAACCGTCACCATCATCATGCACCTTGCATCGCAGTGTTAGCCAAATGCCTCATTTAAATATAAGTCAGTTACTGTACAATAATAATAATGTGTAAGGCAGGAATCATAGTATACATCTAAAGTAATTAGAGAGAGAGAGAGAGAGAGAGAGAGAGAGAGAGAGAGAGAGAGCGAGCGAGCGAGAGAGAGAGAGAGAGAGAGAGAGAGAGAGAGAGAGAGAGAGAGAGAGAGAGAGAGAGGATGAAAGGGACAGACAGACAGAGGGACAGAGCGACACAGATAGGGCTCTGGGCTGTTAAATGAGGGATGAAGCAAAAGAGTACATGTGGAACTTGGCACTAAATACAAAGGCTGCTTGGTGTTGATGTATTGGACACACCTGCTTCACTGCCACAAAATGATGCAATACTCACCCGCCCCAACTTCTCTCTTCCGCACTCTTTCCAATCTTCCCACCCCTCTTACTCCCCCCCCCCCTCTTCCTACCCCCGTGGGTGTGGGGGAGGGGAGGAGTGTCTGTATAAATAGTATCGCCACTTTGTGGAAATTTAGTGCTTTAAATTACCACTGTTTCTGTCATTCTCAGCTGTTCTTTCTCGTTCCTAATCTGTTCTATCGATCAACTATCTTCTTCGTTAGACTCACTAGTCACCTACCTTTTTATCTTGAAAACTCTCCCAAAACGTGTTGTCCTGATTGGGCTCTTTGCAGTCCGGTGGACCCTATAACAAGGACTAACAACATCCCTCCTGCCCACAATAATTGGTTAGTTATTTATTGCTTACATGGTGTATGTGTATCCCAATAAACAATGACTAACAACATCCCTCCTGCCCACAATAATTGGTCAGTTATTTATTGCTTACAGGGTGTATGTGTATCCCTATAAACAATGACTAACAACATCCCTCCTGCCCACAATAATTGGTCAGTTATTTATTGCTTACATGGTCCAGCGGACTGCAAAGAGCCCCATCAGGACCACAACAAAGAAGACTCTCTCCTGATCCGTATAAAAGATCTGCTGAAACAAACCTAGTGGTAATACTGAAGGCACTCCACCAGCCATTCACTTTACAATAAAGGCACCCAACGCAGACGAGGACGCCGAGGCTATGCTGTAATTTATCGAACCCCCGTTTATAAAAAGAAAATAATAGAATACAAACATCATTATAAAATATCAACAAAACACATACATATAAAATGCCTACATTGCTAAATAATAATACCATAGGAAACCCTAGTGACCATTGGGCAGAAAGCGTCCAATATTCCCAAGCTGACCAAACAGACCTCACACACAAATTAGGAATTTTGGAAGAGTTTATGTAATAGAGTGACTGTTTATGCTAAAATTTTGTTGTGCAATTCCTATCAAACATACTGTATTAAAGATTGATCTATACGTACCTTTTTATATTACATTTCTTTATCCCTATTTTATCAGACATGTTTATAATTACTTTTTCTGTATAATTATATTAGTGATTAGTTTTCATTATCAAATACGGAAAATGCGTGGTTTAAAATATTATCCTTAGTTTTGATTGGCTGAACTAGTCGGATATGGAAAATCATATTGACTGATTTCATTTATACTAATATAATAAGTTTTCTGTATTTTTCATAATTGTAAATCAGAGATTTTTTTTCATGAACATAATTCTGATTTTGGAAATATTTTCAGAGAGGAAGTTGTCAGTCTTTTCGTAGCCTTAGCGCTTGCAGCGTATCAGTCAGTCAGCCAGTCAGCCAGTCAGTTTTGTCAGCCTGTGTGTATCATAGGATGTGATAGTGTTGACGTTATTTATTGTTACTTTTTCAAGTTCAAGTTTGTGTTATATTCTTTGGACCTGTTTCACACTGAATCGGTAGGTTGAATATTTTCTTGTTTTTGAATATTGCATTGATTGTGAACTTTGCATTTATTTTCTGGTTTTACATTTATATCACGTTTGTAAATATATTTCTATATCTTTTGGTGATCTCGACTTGCTTCGAAATACATTTTCGGGAATATGTAGTGATTTGAAGAAAAGGATTTTCATAAGTCATCATTATTCTAAATTGTAATGTATTCTTTTTGTATAAGATTTATCATGTTTGATATATTATCGATAATTTATTATCGTTGATGATGATGATGATGATAATGATGATGATGATGTATTTTCATCATGTAGTAAAACGTCGAGTTTATTCATTAAGCCATTATTTATTATAACCTTCAATAGTTTAGCCCATTTAATTATTTTCTTTTTGGTACATTTTGCATATAACTTATATTTGTGAACTCTAATTTTGAGTCACCGGAAGTGACCCCGGAACTGACCTACCGGATGTTTTGATTACCACATTATATAAACATCATGTGCGTTTATAGTTCTCATATATTGTTTACAATTGATTATGTTGTTTAATATTTTGTTTACTACTTTTATAAACAGTTAAAGATTATAGATTCCTATATTTATGAGGCCCATTATTTGTTTTCAGGGTCGACTCTTTCACTACCTGGACTCTTTCACTAAGCAATAAAATCCTTGCCGAACTTTAACCACACGCCTGGTCTTCGTGGACATATGAAACCCACTTGTGTGTGTGAATGACATTTCCTTTCTACCACCACACCCACACACCCAGTTTACATTTTCAAGAAAACAGGTAGGTGACTGGTCTAGCAAAGAAGAAGATAGTATAGTAGATTGATAGAATAGAGTAGGAATGAGAAAGAACAAAAGATAAAGACAGCGACAGTGGGAATTTAAAGCACTAAATTTCCAGAAAGTGGGGATACTATTTATACAGAAACCCCCGGCATCCTCACGGGGGGGTGGTGGGGGGTGTATTATTTATACAGAAACCCCCGGCACCTCCACGGGGGGTATTATTTATACAGAAACCCCCGGCCCCTCTACGGGGGGGGGGGGGGGGGGTTGCCCACAACAAGGTATTGTGACTGAAATAAGGTCTTATGGTTGAAATTAGGTATTATGGCTAACATTAATCAAATTACTTTTATCTTGCTTCTTTCCTGCTTCGGATGGGAACGGAAAGTGAGTTCTCGAATGCAACCACTGATCGACGCAACAAGCGCGCACACACACCCACCCTCCACCCCCATCCTAAATTGTGCATGGGTACCTGGCTTCGTTCACAGCCGATTAATGAAAGGCAGCGAGGGAAAGGCGATGAGCACCGCCTTCATTAAGCTGGCCCAGAGAAAATGGCGGTGCCAAACGCCTCTCTCTTCCCGACGACCCAAAAAGTTAAGGGAAAATTTGACCTGCCTCCCTGCGGCCATGCACTTCCATTGCCCCCAGGTGCACCCCCATCCCTCCCACCGCACGCCCCTCTTCACCGCCCAACCTCGTCCCAAGCAACGTCATTCCTTATTGCCGCCAACAGCAGTCCACTTGTCCACAGAAGCAACGTCATTCCCCATTGCCGCCAACAGCAGTCCACTTGTCCACAGAAGCAACTTCATCCTCCGTTGCCCCCAACAGCAGTCCACTTGTCCACAGAAGCAACGTCATTCCCCATTGCCGCCAACAGCAGTCCACTTGCCCACAGAAGCAACTTCATCCTCCATTGCCGCCAACAGCAGTCCACTTGTCCACAGAAGCAACGTCATCCCCCATTGTCCACTCGTGTTCTCCAATCCCACCCCTTCCCCCCAATACCCTGGCCCCTCTATCTTCCTCCTATCGCCCACCCAGCATTTAAAATATCTCATTACACCTCGTACCAAACATTTTGATATGTGGAGGGGTATTGACGGAGGGTGGTTAGGACGAGTACAGCCCCGTCAAAAAAAGACCAACAGAATGGGGAATCGGGTTCATCTGCGCATGACTTGTCCACGAAAGTAAATCGCACACCAAAGCATATGATCAACCGAAGCCCACAATTATTCAGCCCTGCACGCATCAGCTCCAACCCTACAGCCCAACTTCTCTCCCAATCATCGCCACGCCTTTGGTTGCCTACGTCATTATCACTGTAGGCCTATGTCTGCGTGCAACCACTAATTATAATCATAGCCACAGGCACACCGCACACATCCATACTAAACCACCGCTACTGATCGTGATGTCTTATTAGTATGACGGCCTACTACCGCTAAAAGCGACAGTTACCTTATCATTGAAATTAACAGGTGTTTTGGGTAATTTAAGGAGACCCAGGTAATCCACAGTGTTAATTAATAATCAGTATTTGCAACGCCTTCCTAGCGCCAAAACCTGATAATTAAAAATATTATGAGGCAATTACAAATACCATGGAATAATTACAAATATCATGGGATAATTACAAATACCATGGGATAATTACAACTATCTTCGCGTGATCTATGACGACCTACTAGCGCCAAAATCTGGTAATTACAAATATTATGAGATAATTACCATTATCACTGATACCTGTAAATGCAGGTTTTGGCGCTAGTAAGCCGCCTTAGCCAGAATAATATTGAGCATGATCATGTATAAATTGTAACTATCAAGTGAAAATTGTAATTAATAAGTGATTATTACAATTTTCGGTTTTGGCGCATTTCCAGGCGGATTCTTATCCTATACTATCCCGTAACTCAAAGGTCGTTGGGGCACCACAGATGATCGTTTAACCAGCATACTCTATCTTTCTCTGTTCTCATCAACCCTCATGGCTTCGTTCATTGTCAAACCAGTCCATTCTCGAATGTTGTCCTCCCACCTCTTTTTCTGTCTCCTTCTTCTTCTGCCTCCTTGTACCGTGCCTTGCAGGATGGTTTTTGCAAGGCCTGAGGTCTGGTGCGGATTGCTAGAGCCAAAACTAAAAATTAAACAGGATCACGCGAAGACATTTGTATTTTTTAAAATGATAATTGTAATTATCCCTTGATATTTGTAATTATCCCATGATGTGCGCAATTATCCCATGATAATTATTTGAAAGTATCGGGTTTTGGCGCTAGTAGGCCGTCATCTATTAGTACAGGCATTATCAGTATTCTTTGCCTGTTCGGGAAAATCACACTTTTCATCGAGGTGAAGTGCACCCCCGCTTGCGCATAATTAATGGCCAAACCTTTTCGTCCAGAAGGATAGAGAAAGGAGATAACTTACCTAACAATGTAAATTAACAATTCTTTCCTACAGGACAAAATATAATATAATAAACGTACATCACGACCCGCCACGTTTATCTTCATTGTAACCTGTTAGTTACAGCACGGGGTTAGAGAAAGAGAAAAAAAAAAAAAAAGAGAGAGAGAGAGAGAGAGAGAGAGAGAGAGAGAGAGAGAGAGAGAGAGAGAGAGAGAGAGAGAGAGAGAGAGAGAGAACACTTAGTAACTAGAACATATGCATTATTTTCAAAATAATTAAACGAAACAATATACATGGCATAAAATCATCAGTAGCAAAGTACATAAGCGAGTTTATAGAATGACAAAAATCATAATTTTTATTTTCTTACATGTACTTGCTCTTGAAAGTATTGATGTTGGCAGTTTGTCTCAGAAAGTTTGGGAGAGAGTTCCAGAAACTTCTACCTGAATAAATTAAACTAGACTTAAACAGATCAATCCCAGGAAGAAGAGTGTTAAATCTCATGACTTGGAGTGAAGTTCTTAAAGTAAATTTTTAGCATATGGTTCCTGGTACATATCCAGTGATAATTTCGTGCATAAACGAACCCTTATCATAAGTCAACCTTGCTTTTGGAGGGGAAATAACTAAATGTATGTAGTCTAACTTAGAACGGTGTTACGTTGAAACGCGTACGAAAGTATGTCGGAAGCGTGTACGATAGATCTAATCGTTTCGATTTGCAAAGTATTCAATAATGGAGTTTATTTACCTTTGATTTGAGTTTGCATTGTTGTTTGGAGAGGCTTTGTATAACGTTGATAATTTCCGTTAGTCGATATTGTTGTAGAATCTTCTGGATCGGCTTGTTTACTATCGATCGAAGATTCGGGATAATTGTAGAAATTTGAAGGAACGATCCGGAAGGAGAAGAAATGTGTAATGACGTAAGCCAGTGATGACGATCTTTAGTCCGATTGGTGGCAGTACGTCATTTCTACAGTATACCAAATTGTTCCAGAAAAGAGAGAGGTTATTTAATCGTGTGCCGAGATTGTTGTTGAGAGAGTAAAGTTGTTGATAGTGATTTGGAAAGTTGCTGTGAAAGTTGTTGAGTTGAATTGAGAATTGTATGCAGTTGTTGATGTGTGCTGAATAAAAGTGGAAACTTTATACGTCGACTTTGTGACTTGTATGCTGTTTGGACGGGCTGTGTGAATAAACGAATCTGAGTTACACAACTATCAGGAATTCAAGCATCGGGGCTGAATCAGATACTGATAGAAAACACCAACATCGAGCAGAGTGTAACAAACGGGTTGCTTTCTTTGAAAAGACTACTTTAAGAGCACGCTTGTGTAATCTGTAATATCACGGGCTGAGTCCCATTTCAAGGTAGATGCGTAATCAATGGCTGGCTGAACATGTACATTATTAATAAAGATTTATTGTATTGTATTAAAGAATAATTCCTTGCATTAAAATTTAGGAAATGCTTCTAGTTAGAAGATACACTTTCTCTGACCCTGTTTTGGAAAGTTGTTCAATGTGATTTGATCAAGACAGGTTGTTATCAATGTCGACTATCAAACATTTTATGATGGCTATTTCAATCATTTTATTACTAACCGTTAAATCCCGAAATATTGAGGTTATATTCTGGCGTTTTTGTCTAGTTGTTATTATCATGCATTTGGTTTTTTTGGGGGGTAGGGGGGAGGAGGGGGTAACTGACATATGATTTAGCTCAGTCCATTCCGTCAACGGGTTTAAACTTTCCTGCAGTGATTCCGATACATGACTTAAATTTGTGTTACTAGAATGTTTAGTAGTGTTATCTCCAAAGAGTTCACATGAATTATTTAATTTGAAGGGGAAAATCGTTTATCTAGATAGATAGATAGATAGATAGATAGATAGATAGATAGATAGATAGACAGACAGACAGACAGACAGACAGACAGACAGACAGACAGACAGATAGATAGATAGATAGATAGATAGATAGATAGATAGATAGATAGATAGATAGATAGATAGATAGATAGATAGATAGATAGATAGATAGATAGATAGATAGATAAACGATTTTCCCCTTCATATTAAATAATTCATTTGAACCTTATCTGTAACTCTCTCTCGCTCTCTTTCTCTTGCTCTCTCTCTCCCTCAGTCTGCTCTTTGATAGAGAGAGAGAGAGAGAGAGAGAGAGAGAGAGAGAGAGAGAGAGAGAGAGAGAGAGAGAGAGAGAGAGAGCGAAGAGCAGACTGAGGGAGAGAGAGAGAGAGAGAGAGAGAGAGAGAGAGAGAGAGAGAGAGAGAGAGAGAGAGAGAGAGAGAGAGAGAGAGAGTTACAGACAGACAGACATACAGAGAGAGGGAGAGAGAGAGAGACAAAGGCAGTAAAACTATTATTAATGACCACAGATGTCAAGATGACCACTTTTCTCTGACGTCAACAGTAGTAACCCTTAGTCTGTCTTCACTAAGGGAAAAGTGGTCAGTGATGACGTCAAAACTAGTAGAAACAGTCCTGACAAGCATAGTGATTTGTGACACCATACATGAAAAGACATCATCTTTGACGTCAACAGTGGAAAGTGATCAATGTTATAATACAGGCGCATTTCCCCAAATCACAATCAGGCTCAAAACGTGGCGATCTGTTCCAACACACGCGCATATGTTTCAAGTCCCACCGCCGTAGCTCAATGGGTAGAGCGTTCGCCTGGCACACCGATGACCCAGGTTCGAATCCCGTGGTGGGCGATATAAAATGTGGCCATTTTCACTGTCCATTTTAGCAGTATGATTGCTTTGGTGGTTCAGTGTTGATTCAGGTCCCTACCCCTCTTTCCCTGGGATGGTTATCCCCGTCTGCCATTTCGCCAATGGTGGGTGTAGACGTTAAACCTCAATGTTCATTCATATGTTTCACCCACCCACCCACACACACACACACACACACCCACCCACACACACACACACACACACACACACACACATATCACCCCAACATGTGGTGTAAAGACAGGAAGATCGCTATTAGAAGACGAAAGGAAATCGAATTTTTATTTTTGAAATTTTAGATTTACTGCATCCAATACCATTATTCAAAGGAGGGAGGAAACCAGAGTACCCGGGAAAAGCCCTCGGTGACCTCAATTATCTCGTACCTACGTCATATAAGGGAATCAAACCCGCGACCTTCAGCATAGGAAACCGGCGACTAATCCACTGCGGCACGAGGTCAACAGTGGAAAATACTCATTGCCTTAGTCAACAGTGGAAAATACTCATTGCTGAAGTCAACAGTGGAAAATACTCATTGCTGAAGTCAACAGTGGAAAATACTCATTGCTGAAGTCAACAGTGGAAAATACTCATTGCTGAAGTCAACAGTGGAAAATACTCATTGCTGAAGTCAACAGTGGAAAATACTCTGTAATGTTTGTCCTTTTATGCAACAGCATAAAACTCAAAGAGACGTTGATAATGTTCACAAATACTACTTTATTAGATCTAGTAAGTTGTAACAGCCATTTGGATCTAGGTCTTCGTTCAACCGCCCAAATCCCCGGATGTCCATTCAACTGAGTAACTTCCCTTTAGTTACAAGTCTTCCAAGACTATTCGCACGTTACATTATATCAAGACTATTCGCACGTTACATTACATCCCCCTTTGTTTATAAGATAACTTCCTTCTCAAGTTCAGAGGAAAACACATTTGATTAAAATTAATTAAACTGACTTCGACGATGAATATGTTAAACTGTTTACACACAAAACATTCTCTCGCATAACGGAGTCTTCCATCCGTGTCTCTGTTTAAATTTTATAATAGATTTATGGGAGCGGGGTCTTTCACCCGAGTCCACTTCAAAAACAAAATTAATTTAGTGGGAGCGGGGTCTTTCACCCGAGTCCACATTAAACACCACATATGGTCTCGATGATCAGACCACATAGTCTTTGAAACGAACTGGTGTTCGAACATGTCGTCCACTTCGAGTTGTCGCCCCTGATGCTTCAGTGGTCTGTTGCCCTGACTGAGGCACTACAGGTGTGGATTTAGACGAGTCACCTGCATCATCTCCTGCGTCCGTTGGCTGTGGATGTGCTGCAGGTTGTTGTATTGCTGTCGGCCGTTGATCTGCAGGTGCGTCAACACTGCTGGCTGCTTTTGACGCCATCATATGTCGCCGATTTCGTCGAAGTAGTGCACCACTCTCTGTCTGCACTGTGTAAGAGCGGGATGCACACTGACCTGTCACAGTGGCTGGCAATTTCCAGCCTTTCTCGCCATCTTTCTTGACGAGCACGCTGTCGCCTGGCTGAAGAGTCTGCAATGGTTTGGCTCCATGTCGCCTGTCGTAGTACATCTTTTGCTGCTGCTTGGCGAAGTGGTCATTGTCCTTCACTGCCATGGCTTCTGGAGTGTTTGGAATAAGTCTGTCTGGCAGAGTAGGCATAGTGGTACGTAGTTTTCTGCCAAATGCCAACTCGGCAGGACTATAGCCAAGAGAAGGGATGGGTGTCGCTCTGTAGGTCAGTAGAGCGAGATCATAGTCTTTCTGACGTAGGAACTTCTTGGCTTCCTGGACAGCTCTTTCAGCTGCCCCATTGGATTGGGCATAGTGGGGGCTACTGGTCACGTGGGAGAAACCCCATTGGGTAGCAAAGGATTGGAATTCGGAGGAGGAAAACTGCCTACCATTATCTGAAATCACTATTTCTGGTATCCCATACCTCCCGAACATCCCCTTCAACTGCCTTATAATCACTTCTGATGTGATTTTGCCCACTTTTGCCACGTCTATGAACCTTGAGTAGTAGTCCACTAGAACAATATAGTTCTGACCCTCTAGTTCACACAAATCCACCCCAACTTTCTGAAATGGATAGTCTGGTAATTGTGATGTAATCAGCGGTTCACTTGACTGAGTAGGTCGCTTTTCTATGCAATGCTTGCATTTCCCTACCACGTCTTTGATATCCTGACTCATCCCGGGCCACCATACGCTCTGATTGGCGCGCTCTCTGCATTTTATGATACCCTGGTGCCCATCATGGATTCTGTCGAGCACGTAACTACGCGCTGACCATGGGATCACTATTCTGTTACCCCTGGTAACCAACCCTTCGTACTCACTGAGTTCATTAGTGGGTAATATTCCCGTGCTGCTAGAATGACATCTGCTTTATACTCGGGCCAGCCCTCTCTGACGTATCGAAGTACTGCACTAAGCTGTATGTCCTTTTCTGTGGCATGCTTTAACTCAACGAGCTTTTTATCTGTGACGTTCCACGAGACGCGGACTGAGTCAACGTGCACATGCACATCTGTTTCAAGGTTATTTACATTATGGCCGGTGTCAGTGTCTGCAATCGGGCTGCGTGAAAGTGCGTCTGCGACAATGAGATTTTTTCCTGGCACGTATTCCGCCACAATGTTGTAACGCATTAAACGCATTAACATTCTTTGACAGCGAAGTGGTGTGTCGTGCAGGTCTTTCTTGTTTATCATCGGGATCAACGGTCTGTGATCCGTCAGAACACGAAAACTTGGTAACCCTATGAGATACCGTTCAAATTTTTCGCATGCAAACACTACACCTAGACACTCTTTCTCTACCTGTGCGTAACGCTTTTCAGCTTCTGAGAGTGTACGTGAAGCAAACGCAACAGGCTTGAGGCCTTCCTCATGCATCTGATACAGAACACCACCTAAGCCATAGGATGAGGCATCCGAACAGACAACTGTTTCCCTGTCTGACTCGAAATACACTAACGTAGGCGATTCTGTTAACAGAGTTTTGATTTGTGTAAATGCTTGATGTTGTGCAGGACCCCATACCCATGTGTTCTCTTTATGTAAAAGTGAATTGAGTGGATGCAGAATAGTTGCCAGATTCGGGATAAAACGTCCTAAATAGTTGACCATCCCTAGGAATCTGCGCAATTCTGGAACATTCTTGGGTTCTGCCATGTCAGCTATGGCTTTGACTTTTGCCGCATCTGGCTGAATACCACTCGAACTGATTGTGTGCCCAAGAAAGTTAATGCTGTGCTTTTTAAACTCGCATTTTTCTTTGTTTAGCTTTAGCCCTGCTGCCGCAACTTTTTGAAACACTTGTTCTAATCTGCGGTCATGTTCTTCATCTGAATCAGCACAAACGACTACGTCGTCCATGTAGCACACTACTCCAGGAACGCCCGCGAGTATGTTTTCCATTGTTCTTTGAAAAACTTCTGGTGCAAGATTGATCCCAAACGGCAACCGTTTGAAAAAGTATCGCCCAAATGGTGTCATGAACGTTGTGAGTTTTGCCGACTCATGATCTAATGGTACTTGCCAAAAACCCGAGGTTGCATCGAGCTTGGAAAACACTTTTGATCCGGCTAATTTGTGTGTCACATCATCAACAGTAGGTAATGTGTACCTCTCACGTTTCACTGATTTATTAAGGTGTTTCAGATCTACGCAAATTCTGACGTCTCCATTTTTTTTCAGAACTGGCACCATTCCCGCGCACCAGTCAGTGGGCTCTGTGACCTTTTCAATGACGCCATTTTCTTCCATGCGCTTTAGCTCTTTTTCCACTTTTGGCAACAGTGGAATGGGTATGCGTCTAGGAACAGAAATGCTATATGGTTCAGCATCTTGTGCCAAAACAATCTTGACTGGGTCACACCGAATTGGTGGTCCAATGTCACCAAATGCTAGATCTTTCGCTTCGGTCGCGTCTAATCTACGCACTAGACCCAACCGGATCGCCGCGTCACGGCTGAGTAAACAGTCTGTACTACCTTTCAACACGAAAATGCGAAGGGAAACTTTGTTTCCGCGGTGTTCGGTCTGTGTCACGAATTGACCTAGATATTCGACTTTGCCTCCAGGGCTCTGCAACACTGTATCACTGTGTTTCAGTTTCGGTCTCGGGCGTATCGATTTGTACACGGACTCTGAAATAGCTGAAACGTCAGCCCCAGTGTCAATTTTGAACGAGACTGCTTTGCCACTGATCGGAATTGTTATCCTCCACGGCTCATCAACTGTGCTTAACGAACCTAGAAACAACGGATTTCTACTAGCAGTCAGATTATGCAAACTTTTTGATTTGCATTCTCTAGCAAAGTGATTTAATTTATGACACTTGTGACATTCTTTCCCTTTAGCTGGACATGTAGCACTGCGCCCATGTTTTCCACCACATTTTTGACATTTAAATGTGCCTGATCCCTGCGGTTGACCTTTGTTCCATTTATGACCTGTTCCCGACCTCTGACCTTTGTTATTTTTGTTTTGAACATCTTCTACTGTTCTCTTATCTTTATGTACTGCATCTAAAGAACCTGATCCTTCCCTCTGTGTTACAAGCTGTGATTTAACTTGCTCGAACTGTCTGGCCATTTCTGTGGCACTTTGTAAAGTTAGATCTGACTGAAGCTGCAACTTTTCGCTCAGCTCTCTGTCTCTAACCCCCAGGACTAACCTGTCTCTGATAGCTTCTTCTCTATTCTGAAACTCTGTATTTTCTGACAGCTCATACAAACTGCGAACATATGATTCAATGTTTTCCCCCTCCTTTTGGGAACGCATGTTAAAAAGGGCTCTTTCATGGATAAGGTTACGTTTGGGAACGAAGTGGGAGTCAAACTTTTCGATCACAATATCGAAATTGTTCTGTTGATCTGCCGTAAGTCTGAATGACGACAGTAGACGCTCACCTTCGACACCCATGCAGTAGATAAGAGTAGATACTTGGATTGTGCCATCTTCTCTGTCCAATTTTGACGCTGTCCTGTAGCGACGAAAGCGCTGAATCCAGTCCGGCCAGGTGTTGGGTTTGGAGAAATCAAACTCCGACGGTGCTTTAAAAACAGGCATGACGACGAGATTCACATCCCACCGCTAGCCACCATGTAATGTTTGTCCTTTTATGCAACAGCATAAAACTCAAAGAGACGTTGATAATGTTCACAAATACTACTTTATTAGATCTAGTAAGTTGTAACAGCCATTTGGATCTCGGTCTTCGTTCAACCGCCCAAATCCCCGGATGTCCATTCAACTGAGTAACTTCCCTTTAGTTACAAGTCTTCCAAGACTATTCGCACGTTACATTATATCAAGACTATTCGCACGTTACATTACATACTCATTGCAAACAGTGGAAAATACAAAAGTGTGGAGAAGCTGGCACCATCACTCTGTAGCCTAGATATTATGCTTAGCACAACCGCAGCAATGAAATGCGGGACAAGGTATTTCCCTAACCTCTCGCTCAGTCGCAGAAAAAAAGAGAGACTTGGTTAGAGTCCTGCGAACAGCCCAATGCCTAATACAGTAATAGTGTATCTCAAGCATAATACTGTAATAGTGTATCTCAAGCATAATACTGTAATAGTGTATCTCAAATACAGTAATAGTGTATCTCAAGTCTAATACAGTAATAGTGTATCTCAAGCATAATACTGTAACAGTGTATCTGAAGTCTAATACAGTAATAGTGTATCTCAAGCATAATACAGTAAGAGTGTATCAGTACAACTTATGTTAATCTGATGAATAAAATTTGATACAACAACAACAAGTAAGAGTGTATCTCAAGCATAATACAGTAATAGTGTATCTCAAGCATAATACAGTAATAGTGTATCTCAAGCATAATACAGTAATAGTGTATCTCAAGCATAATACAGTAATAGTGTATCTCAAACATAATACAGTAATAGTGTATCTCAAGCATAATACTGTAAAAGTGTATCTCAAATACAACTCACATTATCACAGGTCACTTGCTACGTCATTTTCAGCCAGACAGGAATGCTGAATTCTAAAGATGGCGACCCGATGTCTTTATGCGAGGACGTCACAATTTGATGTTCGTGACTCCTTTCACAGGTAAATACTGTAGTAAACAGAGGAAAAAGCTATACTGTTGTACAAATATAATTAACTATGACGTCATGGAAAAGAAGGGTCGGGGGTGTTGCACAAGAACCCTCTTAAAACACTGAAACTCAAATCTACCACTGTCACCATGATGATGTTTTTTTGATTGATTGATTGATTGTTGCTTTAGGTCCAGCGGACTCTTCCGAGCCAAATCAGGACCGGACAACCCCCGATCCGCATAAAAGATCTGCTGAAACAACCCTAGTGGGAAAACTGAATGCCCTCCACCGGCCAGTCACTTTACAATAAAGACATCCCACGCAGGGGACGGCTGAGGCTTTACCCCAACTACTCCCAAGATGATATTACACGCCACATAGAATGATGACATAGCAGTGGCATTCAACACAAGAACACTCTTAAAACACTGTAACTCAAATCTACATTACTGTTACCAAGATGATGTTACACGCCACCTAGAATGATGACATAGCAGTGACATTCAACACAAGAACACAACATGTCTGCTTGCAACACAGTACAACTCAGAAGACGTGAAGTGAAAAATATCAGTCTTCCTCCTCAGCCGACAACACTGGTAATAATTAACATTATTTCAGTAAAGGGTCATTGTCAATCATGATCATTATGCAAAGTCATGATAATTTTTTTTTAAAGTGTGAAAGGCGAACAAGTTCAATGTTACCCAGTAGTCCCAACCTTAAAAACCAAAGTAGAATAAAGTTCAACCTAAATAACGAAAGTAGCGTAAAGTTGAACCTAAATAACGAAAGTAGCGTAAAGTTGAACCTAAATAACGAAAGTAGCGTAAAGTTGAACCTAAATAACGAAAGTAGCTTAAAGTTGAACCTAAATAACGAAAGTAGCGTAAAGTTGAACCTAAATAACGAAAGTAGCGTAAAGTTGATGGCTTTCTGTAGAGGCAAACCAGCATTTAAACCCACAAATACATGTGAAGTATTATGTAAACACGTCTGTAAAGTATTATGTAAACACGTCTGTATAGTATTATGCAAACCCGTTCGTAAAGTATGTGTAAACAGAACTGTAGATATTACGTAACCACGTCTGTAAAGCATTATGTAAATACCTGTAAAGTAATATGTAATTACATCTGTCCAATTTTATATAAACACAATTGTAAAGTATCGTCTAAATACATCGGTAAAGTATTGTGTAAACATATGTCTGTAAAGTATTATGTAATCAAGTCGGTCAAAAAATCCTATCCACACGTCAGTGTAAGTGCATGATTTATGTAAAGGTGAGTGAAATGTGACGTGCGCGTGTGAATGTGTGCGTGTGTGTGTGTGTGTGTGTACGTGCGAGTGCGTCCATGTATGTGTGTGTGCGTGTGTGTATATGTTTATGTGTGTTTGTTTTAGACAATGTGTTTAGTTGGGAAATGTGACTGTCGTCACATTAGAACACGATACAGAGGGTAATATTTGGATAAACCTACCTCTACACGCTACACACTTTCACAGCAGTGCAAAACTATTATCAGTAACCATGGCCACAGAAAGGCTCAATCAAAACACCGAAATGAAGTAGCAGAGAAATGTGTTCTAAGAAGGCCTACTATTAGCAGTAAACCATACACCGCAAACACAACATAAACCTACCAACACCATGTTCTCAAGTATCAAACACAGCAAAACCTTCCAACACCACGCTTTCAAGAATCAAACACAACATAAACCTACCAACACCACGCTTTCAAGTATCAAACACTCAATCTAAGCAATGAAAGCGCGTGACTATAATCATTGTTCCAAAGCTGCGTAGTAGGCCTGCTGCATCAAATGAACACAACCAAAGGCACACATTATAACGTACTAACCGTATGACTGAAGTATCATAATCCCTCTCCGTTATCTCAACTGACCACAGTAGGCTACCAAAGAATAGCGCTTCAAATACGCCCACATCCAAGGTGAAAACAAAACAGGGACCATCAATCTAAAACCTAAACTAGCCAAGCACTAACGCTGTGCCACGTCATTGTGTGAAGAGTAAGACTGCACTGAGTGTGTAAGCACTGACACAGGTGAACATGGTGCCAGAAAGCCGCCTTGTGAGAGCAGCAAGGTGAACAATGCTGGAGCACCGTCTGAACTCGCCGCTCTACCTTAGACCGTAACATCATCTTCACTACGCCACGCGTACCGCTGCAACGCCCACAGTGCTACAAGACAGAGAGAGCTAGAGAGGGAGGCGGAGAAGATGAGGGAGAGAGAGAGAGAGAGAGAGACAGAGAGACAGAGACAGAGAGACAGAGACAGAGAGAGAAAATGAATATTTATTCAATAAAGGACCTAGCCTCCTTTAAAGGGTGTGTGCAACATATTCACAAAACATCATACTACAACAGCAGTTAAGTCAAACTTATATCGAACAATAAAGTATCTCAAATCTTCAAAACATACATACATCACGACAAAATAGTTTCTCTGTCTTCTTACGACATTGCCATTGTTTGATGATAATAATAAAGACTGAATGCATTTGGGGTTCTATAGTATTTTGAGGCCAAATATTTTCTATATAAATCATCGAAATAAGGACAACCGTTTGATTACATAATTTGCACAGTTTGTTTTCGGGTATGCAACTGCGATATCTATAAAAATGAAAAGCCAAATCAGAAATACCAAATCGGAACTTAGTCACTTAATACTGAAGATATCAATCCATTTCCAATTTCAAATTACCTTCTTGCCATCTCCAGTCTATCTATAAAAACAGGCAGAAACCATTTCACATTACTCACGCTCTGATACATCCACACACACCCGAATCCAAACTGAAACATACATACTGCTACGTTCATCACACACGTCTTTTTCCCTCTATTATCCAATTCATACAACAAGCTGTACGCTTTCTTAGGTAATCTACAAGCGTCCATTTGTAATAACTTAAACCAGTAACGACAGCAACTTACAACAGAATTACTGGTCATAGGGTATCTATTTAACTTGTATATATGAGATCATTTGCCGCACGCATATGTCCACTTACACACATTTATTCAGGGCACACACATGTACTTTGAGAGAGAGAGAGAGAGAGAGAGAGAGAGAGAGAGAGAGAGAGAGAGAGAGAGAGAGAGACAACTGACAATTTTTTTTTAAAAATATCTTTAGCAACACAGCCCTCAGATAGGGTTTAAAACAATTTATCAAACATGATGATGATGATGACGACGATGATGATGATGATGAAGATGATGATGATGGTAATAATAATAATAATAATAATAATAATAATAATAATAATAATAATAATAATAATAATAATAATAATAATAATAATAATAATAATAATAATAATAATAATAATAATAATTGGAATGCATTTGTACACGGAGATGAAATGACAGAGAAATAGAGACAGAGAGAACAGTGACAGAGTACAGACAGACAGAGAGAACAGTGACAGAGTACAGACAGACAGAGAGAACAGTGACAGAGTACAGACAGAACAGTAACAGAGTACAGACAGAGAGAACAGTGACAGAGTACAGACAGACAGAGAGAACAGTGACAGAGTACAGACAGACAGAGAGAACAGTGACAGAGTACAGACAGACAGAGAGAACAGTGACAGAGTACAGACAGACAGAGAGAACAGTGACAGAGTACAGACAGACAGAGAGAACAGTGACAGAGTACAGACAGACAGAGAGAACAGTGACAGAGTACAGACAGACAGAGGTAGGGAAGCAGAAAGAGGAAGGGGGGAGGGAGTGAGAAGGGAAAGTGGAGAGGAGCAGCGTGACAACAGGTAGACCAAACCGGAAATGGAGGAAAGGGAAATAACTGCGGTGCCAAGAATAGCTGTGCCGGCGTCTTTTTAAGCTTGCGCTGTTTTGATAGCACCCCTTAGGAATGGTGCGCGGTGCAGCAGCCCAGTGGTTACAACAGCTGACTGTGAGGTAAAGTGGTCCACTTAGCTGTAACTATCCCGCAACGTGGCGCTCGCTACATTAGTGTCACACTTTTACAGGGTTATTTCCCGTTCAAATGTGGCCCATCAAAGCAACATCGGAGGTCATGTTGTATCCCGCGCCGATTGTACCAAGCCCATAGGTCACCAGATCTCCCAAACAACAATGCGTCGGATGATAAATTTCTTGGAATTATTTTTGTTTTTAACGGGGAAAGCTCGATAGGAAAAAAGAAGAGATAATTTAGGTCAAATCTGATGACAAGCCTCCACCTGGGATTGGTTGAGTGCCATTCATAGCTAATGCAGCGTGAGAGAGGAGGTAGGTACCGCTTACAGGAAGCTGGCCTTGAGAAAAGGGATGTACCTACAGTACGACTTGTTCCGTTAGAGAGAGAGACGAAAGAAGAAGAAGAAGAAGAAGAAGAAGAAGAAGAAGAAGAAGAAGAAGAAGAAGAAGAAGAAGAAGAAAGAAAGAAAGAAGAAGAAAGAAAGAAAGAAGAAGAAGAAGAAAGAAAGAAAGAACGAAAGAACGACAGAAGTAAGAAAGGGACAGAATGAAATTTGACATGTGAATTTTTGACACTTTATTGTCCCTTTTATGAGGAAATTCTGGGCCGCCTCCCGTGGGGAAGGCGTAGTCACAGCCTGTGGCGCGCCCAAACCCAACCTCCCAAATATTAGTTGTGTTTTGGAAATTTTGCTGGGGGAGCAAACCGGAGTACCCGGCATAAAACCCCCGAGACGTTGCCCGAGTCGAAAGTAACTAATATTGGGAGGGACATAACGTCCAGGGACGGAATCCATCCCACGCCTGACAAGCGCCATTGGCTTCTAGACTGCGGCCAAGGCAAGTTAGTCCCGCCTTAAGCCACGCGGCCACAAGGATAAGGATATTATTATAACCGTGAGAGGAAGGACGTTATTTGTACAGCAGGAAGACAGTGTTACACAAGGATAACGGCCACAAGGATAAGGATATTATTATAACCGTGAGAGGAAGGACGTTATTTGTACAGCAGGAAGACAGTGTTACAATACAAGTGAAACGCTTGCTGTATGCAACACGCGTCGCTCGCTGGCTCCGTGGCGCGCTGTTGCTAAAAACAGACACTATCCACAATAGCTCAGTCCTTCTCGGCTTCCGGTTAACCCATATCCTGCCGTCCGCCCCCATTCTTCCCTTGATCTGTCTGCAGGCTCTACCCAGCCTGCACTTCACCTAACCCTCTCAATGCCTGCATGGCTCTGTATACCGTGGACAGCAGGGTGGCCTATTAGCGTGGTGGTAGGCCGCTGGTGTGCAATTCCGAAGTGTCCAGTGCATGCAAAACGATCCAACAAGAGAGCGAAGAAAAAATAACTTGAGAATGAAGCTTATCATGTATCAGGACACCTCTCCTTCGGATGAGAGTATCAACCGAGGTCTAGACTGAGCACACACACGTTCCATCGCATGGACTTTAAAGGTCCTGAAGCCCGTGCCTTAGAAGGATGAGTGCCAGTGACACCTGTCACCCAGTAAGCACTAGGTCCCTCCCCTCTCTTCCCACCCCCTGTCGCCCAGTTGACATGGGCGTTGCACGATGCGCCTAGGGCAGCAAGTCAGCGCCTGGAATGGCGAGTGAGGTCCTGTACTGACCACAGCCGTCAATGGCGAGTGAGGTCCTGTACTGACCACAGCCGTCAATGGCGAGTGAGGTCCTGTACTGACCACAGCCGTCAATGGCGAGTGAGGTCCTGTACTGACCACAGCCGTCAATGGCGAGTGAGGTCCTGTACTGACCACAGCCGTCAATGGCGAGTGAGGTCCTGTACTGACCACAGCCGTCAATGGCGAGTGAGGTCCTGTACTGACCACAGCCGTCAGCCGCTCTGGAGAGTGAGGTCCTGTACTGACCACAGCCGTCAATGGCGAGTGAGGTCCTGTACTGACCACAGCCGTCAGCCGCTCTCAATGGCGAGTGAGGTCCTGTACTGACCACAGCCGTCAATGGCGAGTGAGCTCCTGTACTGACCACAGCCGTCAATGGTGAGTGAGATCCTGTACTGACCACAGCCGTCAATGGCGAGTGAGGTCCTGTACTGACCACAGCCGTCAGCCGCTCTCAATGGCGAGTGAGGTCCTGTACTGACCACAGCCGTCAGCCCTCTCAATGGCGAGTGAGGTCCTGTACTGACCACAGCCGTCAGCCGCTCTCAATGGCGAGTGAGGTCCTGTACTGACCACAGCCGTCAGCCGCTCTGGAGCGGACAACGAGCTTTATAAGACCAATAAATCGTATCCTATCCTATCCTATCCTATCCTATCCTATCCTATCCTATCCTATCCTATCCTATCCTATACCGTAACTCGAAAGTCGTTGGAGCACCACAGATGATCGTTTAACCAGCGTACTCCATCGTTCTCTGTCCTCAGCAACCCTCATGGCTTCGTTCAGCCAGTCCATTCTCGAGTTTTGTCCTCCCAACTCTTTTCCTATCTACCTCATCTTCTGCCTCCTTGCACCGTGCCTCGCAGGATGGTCTTTGCAAGGCCTGATGCTCTCTGGTGACGTCGTCATACCATCGGAGTTTCCGTTTCTTCACCACTGTGAGCAGGTCATCGTGTTGTCCAATGGCTTGTGTGATGGTCAGTTGGACTTCGTTGTTGGTGATGAGCTATGCCCAGAAGTTTTCTGTAGCACCTCAGCTCCATGCTTTGTATTCTTCGTTGTAGGTTTGCTAATAGGGTCCATGTTTAACAAGCGCACAGGAAGATGGAGATTACAAGGGAGCGCAGCATCCTTACCTTGGAATATAGATTGATGGGTCATTATTTCCAAATGGGCTTCAACCTTGTCAGTTCAGCAGTTGTTTGTTCGATCCTGGAGAGGACTTCCTGTCGGGACCCACTGTCTGATACCTAATGGTTCCTAAATATTTGAAGCTATGCACTGTGTTGAGGGATTGGCCTTGGATTTTGATGTCCGTGTTGATGCCATTGGTGTTGTTTGTCATCATTTTGGTCTTCTCTGCACTCATTTCCATTCCAAAGGCTCTGGAAGTGGTGTCAAGCCTCTGAACTAACTGTTTGTTCCTCTCCAGCCAATCCATCAATGTTATCCGCAAAACGGAGTTTGGAGATTGCTCTACCCCCTATGCTGACTATGCCTTTGTGATCTGCAAGGGCATCTGACATGATGCGTCCAGAGTGTTGGAGAGAGTAGGCATCCTTGACGTGAGTCTTAAATACTACATGTACTAGATTATCTGTCCATGCTGCACTTGTGATACCAACTGTTTGATTGCCAAGTCAACCCACCGCCAATACAGCTGGTATCCTATCCTATCCTATCCTATCCCGTAACTCGGAAATCGTTGGGGCACCACAGATGATCGTTTAACCAGGTCCTCATCAATCCTCATGGCTTCGCTCAGTGTAAAGCCAGTACCGCTAGTACCCATTCACTGCCGTATGGCATCGCACATCATGAGAAGTGATGAACGGAGATTTCTTGATGTTGTGTTGACCTGGACAACATCAGACAGATATGAAGTATCACAGTGACAGCATTGAAACACACATGCTGACCATTGTGTATACTCCTGTGCTCACTGGAAAGCCAGTGCAATGAATTCAGAAGAGAGATAACGCGATTTGATGTTGGTACATGAACGTGTGAGCCAAGCAGCGTTGTTCTGCATATACTGCAGCCTTTTTAACAGGAACTAATTGCAACTATAAAATATAAATAAATAAATAAATAAATAAATAAATAAATAAATAAATAAATAAATAAAAAGGCGTTACAGTGGTCTAGTGTGGAAGTTGAAGCAGAGACAACAGTGTGCAGCGCTGACTAACAGGAAGGAGGTAACGGATAGAGTTGATGGGCGCAACTGACTGCCCTGTAACAGGCGGTACACGTGCACTCATTAGTACGCCTGCACGCACGCACACACAAACACAAACACCCCCTCAACAACCACCAAACTGCACCATACAATATCAACAATCACCAAATTGCACCATACAATATCAACAATCACCAAACTGCACCATATAATATCAACAATCACCAAACTGCACCATACAATATCAACAATCACCACACTGCACCATACAATATCAACAATCATCCCACTGCACCATACAATATCAACAATCACCACACTGCACCATACAATATCAATATGATACATGTAGCGAGATGTTATCCGCACTGATACCACACCCCTCAGCCCTACTCCCTCACCCCCACATACTCCTCACCCCTCTCCCCATCCTCAACTCATTACACTCTACAAATTAACCGCGATGACCTGGCAAGCGTGCACTAAGTTAATGCTATGAAGTCCCAGGCACTATTTTGTGCGCGGCAGGAGACTGCACGTGATCTGCTTACGGTGCCAAATTCGTTCGCGCATTGGTCTTAGACTTGCATAAAGCTCAGAACATACGGGTACTTTATAGTGTGTGCAGATATATGTGTGTGTGATGCGTGTGTGTGTGTGTGTGTGTGTGAGTGAATGCATCTGTGTGTTCGTGCGTGCGTACGTGTGTATGTATGAGTGCGTGAGTATGCGTGTGTGTGCGTATCTGTGTGTGCGTGTACCTATGTTTGCGTGTGGCTCTCTGTATGTATGTAAGCTTGGAAATGGATTTGTGTAAATAAGAACAGGAGACAGAGTAAACCATAGTATAGGTGTATGTTTCTTTGTTGGGTACAAGGATGGCAGGCGTTGTACAAGCCAATGTGCATACAGTGTAGTACAAGGATGGCAGGCGTTGTACAAGCCAATGTGCATACAGTGTAGTACAAGGGATGGCATGCGTTGTACAAGCCAATGTGCATACAGTGTAGTACAAGGGATGGCAGGCGTTGTACAAGCCAATGTGCATACAGTGTAGTACAAGGGATGGCAGGCGTTGTACGAGCCAATGTTCATACGGTGTAGTACAAGGGATGGCAGGCGTTGTACAAGCCAATGTGCATACAGTGTAGTACAAGGGATGACAGGCGTTGTACAAGCCAATGTGCATACAGTGTAGTACAAGGGATGGCAGGCGTTGTACGAGCCAATGTGCATACAGTGTAGTACAAGGGATGGCAGGCGTTGTACAAGCCAATGTGCATACAGTGTAGTACAAGGAATGGCAGGCGTTGTACGAGCCAATGTGCTTACAGTGTAGTACAAGGGATGGCAGGCGTTGTACAAGCCAATGTGCATACAGTGTAGTACAAGGGATGGCAGGCGTTGTACAAGCCAATGTGCATACAGTGTAGTACAAGGGATGGCAGGCGTTGTACAAGCCAATGTGCATACAGTGTAGTACAAGGAATGGCAGGCGTTGTACGAGCCAATGTGCTTACAGTGTTTATTTTTTTGGCTAAAAGAAAATGTTGAGAGGGGCTATATGCGCAATGTGTGAGAAGTGTGTTATAGATGCTATCAGCAAAATGCGTGAGAAGTGTGTTATAGGTGCTATCAGCACAATGTGTGAGAAGTGTGTTATAGGGGCTATAGCACAATGTGTGAGAAGTGTGTTATAAGGGCTATCAGCACAATATTTGAGAAGTGTGTTATAATGGCTATCAGCACAATATTTGAGAAGTGTGTTATAGGGGCTATAGCACAATGTGTGAGAAGTGTGTTATAGATGCTATCAGCACAATGTGTGAGAAGTGTGTTATAAGGGCTATCAGCACAATATTTGATAAGTGTGTTATAATGGCTATCAGCACAATATGTGAGAAGTGTTTTATAAGGGCTATCAGCACAATATGTGAGAAGTGTGTTATAAGGGCTATCAGCACAATGTGTGAGAAGTGTGTTATAAGGGCTATCAGCACAATGTGTGAGAAGTGTGTTATAAGGGCTATCAGCACAGTATGTGAGAAGTGTGTTATAAGGGCTATCAGCACAATATGTGAGAAGTGTGTTATAATGGCAATCAGCACAATAAGTGAGAAGTGTGTTATAAGGGCTATCAGCACAATGTGTGAAAAGTGTGTTATAAGGACTATCAGCACAATATGTGAGAAATGTGTTATAAGGGCTATCAGCACAATGTGTGAGAAGTGTGTTATAAGGGCTATCAGCACAATATTTGAGAAGTGTGTTATAAGGGCTATCAGCACAATGTGTGAGAAGTGTGTTATAGGGGTAAATAATAATAATACTGGATGCTATATTCACGTTTTCCCCCAAATCATCAATCAGGCTCAAAGCGCGGCAATCTGTACCAACAACATACACGCTCACATATAGCACCCATTCTCGCACACAACAAACACGCATCTATCACTCAAACATGTGGTGTAAAGGCAGGGAGATCGCTATTAGAAGACGAAAAGGAAATCGAATTTGGAATTTTAAATTTTTTATTTTGACTGCATTCAATACCATTATTGAAGGGAGGGAGGAAACCGGAGTACCCGGTGAAAACCCTCGGTGACCTCAATAGTCTCGTGCTTCACATAAGTCACATAATTTCGCCCCTTACGGTAATGGAACCCGCGATCTTCGGCATAGGAAACCGGCGATTATTCCACTGCGCCACGAGGCCACCCCTAGCAGCACGATTTGAGAGAAGGGTGTTGTTAGGCGAGGTACCAGCACAATTCATCATCATTATTTTGATGTGTCGGTCTATTCTAGGCGCCGCGTTAGCGGAACGCTCTCTACAACATGTCAATCATCTTCCTGCCTGCTTGTACTGCAGGATGTTGCACTCAACCCTCAAACTAGGGCTGCCTCAATGCAAGCTGCAGACATCTGTGTCCGGGGACTTTCATTTTACTTTTTTTAAAAATCTGCGGACACTGTGTTGCACAAGGGCATTACCCAGGCTGGGTGCCTGTATGGCGGATTCTCTTATCAAAGTGGTACATATCACACAGGCTTAGGTTACATTACATTACATGGTTATTGCTTTAGGTCCAGCGGCAGGCTAAGGTAGAAACCTCTTTCTCTCATACACAAGTCTGTGTGCTACTTGCCGCTTTGATATTGAGCTACAGGCACCCAACTTGCGTCATGTCCTTGCGCTGTTCAGCATAGTACTACTGCTCTCCCACTATCTTAGAACAGCGATCTCCCTGCCTTTACACCACGCGTTTGAATGATGGAAGAGCACCCAATGACACTGTATTAAGTAGTCCTACATGTACATATCACCGCTTTTGGAGCTCTATGACCAAAAGCGTCTGCACGATATATTATTATTATTATTATTATTATTATTATTATTATTATTATTATTATTATTATTATTATTATTATCTGTGGAATAAGCTGCTTGTTGTTCTACATTCTGTTCACTATAGTCTAATATTTTCTAACATCTAGAGAACTATTTCATGCACTTCTTCTATTTTCAGGGCCAGATTGGAAGATTAGACTGCAGTCTCCAAACATTTAACATCCCAAATAAAGTTGTACCTCAATATAAATCTAAAGAAGTTGTCAAGCAAAATAATCAAGTTACTGCGCATGTCTCGTCTATTAATGGCCGCCTTTTCCACAATTAGTTTACTGTTTCACATCTCCCCCTGGAATGCACCTAGCATGCTACAATAGTCAGGAGTAAATGGCGCCAAATAAATGTACATCATCATCATCATCATCATCATCATCATCATCATCATCATCATCATCATCATCATCATCATCATCATCATCATCGTCGTCGTCATCATCATCATCATCATCATCATCATCATCATCATCGTGAGACGCATCATCATCATCATCATCATCATCATCATCGTGAGACGGGAGTGCGCTGGGGAAAGGGACAAGTGCGGTAAATTTGAATTGAAGAAAGATTTACAATTAATGGACATATACCAGGTCAACGTCACAAAGTTTGAGTGGGATCATAACAAATTAATAAACATCAAGACGAGACAACAAAGTATGATCATCTGTCATCTGTGGTCCAAAATAACACCACAGGTTGTCATACTTTTCTGACATAAATTTAGTCCTACGTCATCCTAACAAGTCAAGCTGTCTTTAATTTCTCTCCCAAACCAATTGAATATATCCTACGGACACAATGAGAAAATGCCAACAATTAATCTTTTCCTTAGGTTACAAATGGAATCATCCAACCAAAAACAAAAAACATTGACGTTTTTGTCACAGAGATCTAATACTGAATTTTACTTGCCCGACCTATCCCATCAACCTTCTGGCTATTTCCGGAGGGAACGCTACTCTCTCTCTCTCTCTCTCTCTCTCTCTCTCTCTCTCTCTCTCTCTCTCTCTCTCTCTCTCTCTCTCTCTCTCTCTCTCTCTCTCTCTCTCTCTCTCTCTCTCTGAGTTACTGACTGCAAAACAGATTTTGACTTATATTGGGTTGCACTGTGCATTAAGCTTGGCGTCCCTGACAGTAACTCAGTAAAGGACACGGTAATTGCACAGCCATTGTTATTCTCACAGAAACAAACAGAAAGTAGCAACGACGACGGCGACGACGACAACAGTAAAAAGAAACAAGAGACACCCCACAAAAGTATGAAGAAAAGAAGTAAGAATTGTTTGTGAATACGACACCAAGAATAGACTGGCCTGATGGAGTAGATGAAAGGATAAAGCAGGAAGAAGATGAATAAACAAACACAGACAATAGTCCGCCGCATGAGGAACGCCATTGAGGTGACGCGGATTTCCCACAAGTCCATGCAACAACAGCTATGATTATTCATACATTTCATTTATGGACCAATGGGCCGATGCATAACTTCGTATCCTCGTTGCACAAATTAGCATAAATAATTAGGAAAGCGCGTGAACACTCCACCCCATCCCATCCCGCCCCGTCCTGTCCACTCCCCATCATTAGCCACACGTAACCTACCACCACTTGACGGACATCACCTTTAGGCTTATGGCGACAAATAATATTTATTCCTTTGTTTCTTTTTTTTTTTCTTTTTAAAAAAAATATTATTAATGTTAGGAAGGAGGGAAGGGAGGACAACTCTTATAGCAGTACAGTTACAGATCTTATAGCAGTACAGTTACAGATCTTATAGCAGTACAGTTACAGATCTTAGTTACAGATCTTATAGCAGTACAGTTACAGATCTTATAGCAGCACAGTTACAGATCTTACAGCAGTACAGTTACAGATCTTCTAGCAGTGCAGTTACAGATCTTATAGCAGTACAGTTACAGATCTTATAGCAGTACAGTTACAGATCTTATAGCAGTACAGTTACAGATCTTACAACAGTACAGTTACAGATCTTCTAGCAGTACAGTTACAGATCTTCTAGCAGTATAGTTACAGATCTTATAGCAGTACAGTTACAGATCTTATAGCAGTACAGTTACAGATCTTATAACAGTACAGTTACAGATCTTATAGCAGTACAGTTACAGATCTTATAGCAGTACAGTTACAGATATAGCAGTACAGTTACAGATCTTATAGCAGTACAGGTACAGATCTTACAGCAGTACAGTTACAGATCTTATAGCAGTTCAGTTACAGATCTTACAGCAGTACAGTTACAGATCTTGCTTTTCTCTCTTGCCCAAATCATGACATTGATTCTCTCTCTCTATCTTTCTCTTTCTCTCTCTCTCTCACATGCACACACACACACACACACACACACCATCAGAAATCAGAAGACGATGAATCACGGAATAAAAACTCAACTTTTATTAAAAATACGCTGATAAATTACTAGCTGAACTAAAGGCACACGTGCTGATCAAAAAGAACTAAAACTAACACGTAGATTAGACTGAAGATTGTTTTGGTCTTATGACAATAAATATTCGTATTCGTATTCGTATTCGTATTCACACCCACCCACACACACACACACACACACACACACACACACACACACACACACACATTCACACACACACACACATACAAGCAAATACACTCCTACATCCAAACAAACATTAGAATGTCAGACGTCCAGTGTGTACATATTTGTACTGACTTGCTACCAAACCATGGGAACAGCAGCCAACTGAAAAACAATACAGGACTTCTATTTACTCACATTTGTAAAAAGCCTACTTAGATATATATTCCGCCATTTCTTGGGTCCTTCAGACAAGTTCCAGTTATCAAAATCTAGAGGTGAGATAACAGCCTAACATGGCGGAGTCATTTCTGTGTTCCCTAGATCTGTGGTTCACCAACCCTATGTTTTCAAAGCCTGTGGAACACATGCACGATCCCTTTATGCCTTCCAATGACCTTTATGTTGAAATCTATCCTAATATCAGTGGGTACAGGTCCTAATATCGTTGGGTACATGTCCTAATATCGTTGGGTACATGTCCTAATATCGATGGGTACAGGTCCTAATATCGATGGGTACATGTCCTAATATCGATGGGTACATGTCCTAATATCGGTGGGTACAGGTCCTAATATCGGTGGGTACAGGTCCTAATACCGGTGGGTACAGGTCCTAATACCGGTGGATACAGGTCCTAATACCGGTGGGTACAGGTCCTAATACGGTGGGTACAGGTCCTAATATCGGTGGGTACCGGTATTACATTTTTCAATATAAAGGCTACCTACAGTTAAAGTGTCTCTTTTAAAGTTACACAGGCCACAGGGGCATTACACGATTTGGGTGCCCGTATTATATAGCGCAGTGGTACACAAGCCTGCTGACATCTATTTCTGCGCTAGAGAGGGTATTCAAATTGTATAATCCCCTTGTGAAAGCACCATCCAAACACAAATGCCTAAACTACAGAGAAACAACATGGCAGCCATTCATTCATTCTTTGTTTCTTTCTTTTTTTTTTCTTTCTTTCTGTCTTTGTGTTGGTGTATTACAAAGGTGATAACGTCATAGAAAGGCTGACGTATTGTGTTAACACTGTGACGCCAGTGACAAGACATAAGCTGGTTACAAATCCCTCACAAACATGCTCACCGTTATTCCGTCACTCTCGACCAGCCTACAGGTTACAGGTGAGGGCACCAGCCACTAAAACCTTTTAGCACTTCCCTCATATTACCAACACGTCCGCTGAAAGCCTGTTGCCACTACTGTACGGAAAAGTATCCCATAATAAATGTAACTCATTTACTGTGCAAGCCTGGAGAGAGAGAATATAAACATTTCTTAAGTTATATCATATTGCTAACACCTCCGCCTGAAAGGCTGCTGCCATTGCTATAGGCAAACCTATCTGATAAAAAAAGATAACAGGTTGACGGCGCTAGTGGGGCCGGGTAGCTCAGTTGGTAAGAGCGTCTTGCTAGTAACCGAAAGGTCGCTGGTTCGAATCCCGGATTGGTCAACGTGTGATCATATTATTTTCCCCTTTCCCCAGTATAAATCGGTCCAGTAGTCACCTATATGCGAAAGTGCCGTGTGACTATAATCTACAAACAACGACGGCGCTAAGCAGGAACAGAGGAGCGAGCGAAGCGAAGCTTTACCTCCTAGAAAGGTTTCTTGGAAACCCATAATAAAACCTAAACACCAGACCAGGTCTGGCACTAGGTCATGCCCTCGTGACAGAAGCCGGCAGTCGGCCGACAACATGAAAAAGATATAACAAATAACAAAACAAAAAACGCGAACATGTGGTCAGACCACAGTCCCCTTCCCCCATGTAAAAGTATTATACAATTAGTAATTAATATATATAACGTATTTTAAAAAAATCATATATGTTGGCAAAAGATGGCGAATGGTCCAGGTCAGACAGGTCAGAAGAGTCAGCAGGGTTTGCGACTAGTAATACATTCTGTAATCTATTTATATTCACTGATAAGAAAACATGGAAAATACTGGGAAAATTTTTTTGTAAGCAAAAACAAACAAACCGTTATAATACAAGTCCCTCCTTGAAATCAAAATCAACTGTACATCCACAAACCTTTATCTTTTTTTTCCTAAAGCCCTCACGCCACTCTGCAAAAAATGATGAAACGATGTCCATAGCAGGACGGACAACGACCTTATGCACCTCAGGTGGAGAACGCAGGCCGAGGAGGGGTCAGGCCCCCGGCGCAACATTCTCGTTTACCGCCATGGAATTATCCTCCTTCCGAGGCTCAGCAGGCCGAGCATTATCGCTTCTCTTTGTGTGGGCGACCAAGGTAGTAATGGACTCCACAAGAACAGACACTAGGGAAGTTACATGTATAATCATAGCTTCCAGTCTATCAATATGTGTGGGCGACCAAGGTAGTAATGGACTCCACAAGAACAGACACTAGGGAAGTTACATGTATAATCATAGCTTCCAGTCTATCAATATGTGTGGGCGACCAAGGTAGTAATGGACTCCACAAGAACAGACACTAGGGAAGTTACATTTATAATCATAGCTTACAGTCTATCAATATGTGTGGGCGACCAAGGTAGTAATGGACTCCACAAGAACAGACACTAGGGAAGTTACATTTATAATCATAGCTTCCAGTCTATCAATATGTGTGGGCGACCAAGGTAGTAATGGACTCCACAAGAACAGACACTAGGGAAGTTACATGTATAATCATAGCTTCCAGTCTATCAATATCTGGCAGAGGTCCGCGCGCGGGGTCAGGTGTAGGAACGGAGACAGGAGTAGGCTCGCTTGAGCCAGACAGAGGTCGGGACCCACCCGGTCGGGCCCAATCCGCATAGGAGACCCTGACAGTTTCGCCCTCTACGGCCAGGCGGTGAGGCGATCCGGGCTGATCACAGGGATGGGTATGACATGGTGTGACTGCTGGAGCACAAGGAGCTGCAACAGAAGTACCGGTATTTGTTTTAAGCTGGTGTTTAGCCAAACAGATGGCTTGAGCGCGGGGCATATATATCACCGCGCGCAGCTGGTTCGCCAAACAGCGCTCCGTTCGGGGACCGGACAATTGTAATTGGAGGCTGAGTGGTCACTCTGACAATTTAGGCAACACCTATTGGTAGCCTTACATTGGTCCCCTGCATGTGTGACCAGGTTTACCACAAGAGGGACAGACCCTCTGCCCGATTTTACAACTTTTCTTTGTGTGACCAAAGCGTTGACAATGGGAGTAACTGGTACCACTGCCATTATACTGGCACCACTGCCATTATACTGGCACCACTGCTATTATACTGGTACCACTGCCATTATACTGGCACCACTGCCATTATACTGGTACCACTGCCATTATACTGGTACCACTGCCATTATACTGGCACCACTGCTATTATACTGTTATTACTGCCATTATACTATTTCTACTGCCATTATATTGCTTTTACTGCCATTATACTGTTCCCACTGTCATTATACTTTACCACTGTCATTATACTGTTACCACTGTCATTATACTGTTACCACTGTCATTATACTGTTACCACTGCCATTTAGCTGTTACTGCTGCCATTATACTGTTACCACTGTCATTATGCTGTTCCCACTGCCATTTAGCTGTTACTACTGCCATTATACTGTTACTACTGCCATTATACTGCTACCACTGAGAATGAAGACAACCAAGCAAAAAAAAAAAAACACTAACAAAATGACAGGGAAAGGAAAGAAACTAAGAAATGATGATGATGATGATGATGATGATGATGATGATGATGATGATGATGATGATGATGATGATGATGATGATGATGATGACGATGATGATGATGATGACGACGACGACAAAGAGGAGGACAAAGACAAACACATAAACTTAAAAGAAGAAGAACAATGGCTGGCAAAAAATCCTCGCAAAGCACTTCAAGCTAACATTGTTGATGCCAAACGCATCTCTGTGTTTTGACGTCCAAGTCACAGCCAGAAACAAAACACTTATCATTATTTATGACTCGTCAAAGGATCCAACAGTGCAGGTTTTCATTATGAAGCGGTAGAAGCACAAAATGTGGTACAGACAAACAAGAAGATTAAATAATATGACTGGCAAAAGGCACAAACACTACATTACCACAAAGAGTTAAATTTTAATAATGTCAAAGAAGATTTATAAAAATAAAGTATTTAATTAATTTTAAAAGGTGGCATGCCATTCAAATGTATCTTCAGAAAATCATACACATAAGTGAACATTAGCATTTTCCAAAGTGTTCATTTTCTTGGAGCTGTTCTGTCTGGGTTTTATCATAAACCATAAACATGAAAATAGGGAACAATTAGCCACGCTGTGAACTAACAAAATTAATACTTAGGAGCCATTGTCTCAGACAGTGGATCCCGACAGAAAATCCTCTCCAGGATTGCACAAACAACTGCTGCCCTGACAAGGTTGAAATCATTTGGAAAGACAGGACCATCAGTCCACACTCCAAAGTAAGGCTGCTGCGCTACCTTGTCTTCTCCATTTTCCTATATGCTTGTGAAACATGGACCCTCACAGCAGATCTACAACGAAGAATACAAAGCATGGAGATGAGGTGCTACAGAAGACTTCCGGGCATTTCCTATACCCAGCACACCACCAACGACGAAGTCCAACAGACCATCACACAAGCCATTGGACAACCCGATGATATGCTCACAGTGGTGAAGAAACGGAAAATCCGATTGTATGGCCACGTCACCAGAGCATCAGACGTTGCAATAACCACCCTGCAAGGTACGGTACAAGGAGGCAGAAGAAATGGGAGACAGAAAAAGAAGTGGGAGGACAACATTCGAGACTGATTTGGCTTGACACTGAGCAAAGCCATGAGGGTTGCTGAGGACAGAGAAAGATGGAGTACGCTGGTTAAACAATCATTCTGTGGTGCCCCAATGACTTTCGAGTTACGGGATACGATAAGGCTAAAGAATAATTATTCTTAAGCTAAAAGGTTTAATAGATTGTTTATGCAATCTTGAGATACAGAACAGTGTTTTACGCGAATGCGTGTATGTACTTGCGCGTGTATGCCTGCGTGTGTGTGTGTGTGTGTATGTGTGGGTGGGTGGTGTTACACTCCGTTTGATGTTGGTGTTTTCTATCAGTATCTGATTCAGCCCCGATGCTTGAATTCCTGATAGTTGTGTAACTCAGATTCGTTTATTCACACAGCCCGTCCAAACAGCATACAATTCACAAAGTCGACGTATGAAGTTTTCCACTTTTATTCAGCACACATCAACAACTGCATACAATTCTCAATTCAACTCAACAACTTTCACAGCAACTTTCCAAATCACTATCAACAACTTTACTATCCCAACAGCGACTCGGCACACGATTAAATAACCTCTCTCTTTTCTGGAACAATATGGTACATGGTAGAAATGACGTACTGCCACCAATCGAACTAAAGATCGTCATCACTGGCTTACGTCATTACACATTTTCTCTACTTCCGGGAACATTCACGACCTTCGATATCCATCCGGAAATTTCTATCAAGAGTAAACACGCAGATCCAGAAACTTCGCAAATTATCAACGTTATACAAAGCCTCTCCTAACAACAATGCAAACTCAAATCAAAGGTAAATAAACTCCATTATTGAATACTTTGCAAATCGAAACGATTAGATCTATCGTGCGCGCTTTAGACACACTTTCGTTCGTTTCAACGTAACATAACCCCCCACTCAAGAAGAAATTTACTTAATTTCTTTCAACAACGTTGAAACGTAATGCACAAACAAAGTACAGAATTAAGACTTATTTCAGTCTGCCTGAGTACTGTCAGTGTTCACAGTTCATTCACACAGAGTCAAAGTTTCTCATCTGCAAGTCTTTCTGGATTCTGTCAATGTTCACAATTCATTCACACAGAGTCAATGTTTCTCATCTGCAAATCTTTCTGGATACTGTCAATGTTCACATATCATTTACCCAGTCAACGTTTTTCATTTTCAAGTCTGTCATTACCAATATTTTTAGTTCATCCACACAGTCAACGTTCTTTCATTCGCAAGGAAACGACGCCCTCGTCAGTTGCAGTCGTCATCGGCCCAGGGTCAAAGACGATGATCACGTGGGCTTCCCTGGAATCAGTGCGTCCTCTGTTGTGTCCTTCTTCCATCGGATGTCCGACGCAGTCGACGTCGTCAGCTCCCAGGATGCATTCGCTGGGTCTTACGGTCAGGTTGGCTTCTGCGGGACGGTGGAACAGCTCCCTCAAGGTCTGCAGATGCTCCTTCCAGGTCTGGGTGTGGACTTCATGTTCGACCAAAGTCGTAGAGCCTGGGACATCATTGAAGTTATGGGGAAACTCGCCCATAAGGTCCTTGAGCTCCATCTTTTGACCTTCCGTCAAGCTTGGTCCTAGCTTAATATCATCAATGCCTTCTTTGCTGTGGAAGTCTCCCAGTTCCAACAGTTCTTCGCTGTCAAAGCTGTCGTCGGTCACAGCTGCTGTGGCTGCGTGCACAGTCTCTGATGGCCTTTCTACGTACAGCTTAAGGAGGTTGGCGTGGTATATCTTGGAATGCTGGCCGACCTTCACCTTGTAGTCGTTGATACCCACCACGGTCTCCACTTCGTACGGGCCTTTCCACTGCATCAGCAACTTATTATGATCAGTAGGTAGCAGCACCAGCACTTTGTTGCCAGGTTTAAACTTCCTGTTCACAGCCCTACGATCGTAGTAGTGCTTTCCACAGTCTTGGGACTTCTTCAGGTTTTCTCTGGCTATCTCGAGAGTCTGCTCCAGCTTCTCCCGTAGCTCAAACACGTACTGGTAACTGTTCTTCACCTCTGGGGTGTCCACTTCTTTCGTCCACAGTTCTTTTAGGATGTGCATCGGCCCTCGGATGGTTCTTCCGTACAGCCGCTCGAACGGAGAAAAGCCGGTGGACTCCTGCGGTACTTCTCTGTAGGCGAAAAGTAGGGCGTTGATGTAGCGATGCCATTGTCTGGGCTGCTCGCTGCACAGTTTCTTCAGGGTGGACTTCAGCGTAGCATTGAACTTTTCGACGAGCCCGTTGCACATTGGATGGTAGGGTGTCGTAGTCAAATGCCGGATGCTCAGCAGTCTGTTGACCTCCTTCATGCAGTCAGAGACGAACTGCGTCCCGAGGTCTGTCAGGATCTCTTCAGGCACTCCAAGCCTACTGAACATGTCCACCAGTGCCTCTGCTACAGTTTCAGTGTCAATCTTCTTCAGTGGCACTGCTTCTGGGTACCGAGTCGCATAGTCCACTAAAGTCAGTACCCATCGATGACCTTCTTCACTCGGAGGTCTTATTTCGCCGATTAAGTCTAAGGCCACCCTCTTGAAAGGTCGGTCGATCAGAGGCATCCTCTGCATAGGCACTTTCGGGACCCTTCCTCGAGGTATGGTCTTCTGGCAAATGTCACATGATCGGCAGAAACGGCTGACGTCCGCATGAAGTCCTGGCCAGTAGAATACCGCCTGGATTCGGTCTGACGTCTTCTTGATACCTAGGTGACCTCCCATAATTGAGTCATGCGCTACTTCCATCACCTGGCGCCTTAAGGGTAATGGTACCAGTACTTGACGTAGTGGTTTCCCTCCGTTGACCCTCGGGTGCTGGAAGATTCGGTACAGGATCTTGGCCTTCACCTCAAAATAGACCGTGCCATTGCCCTTGGTCACGTGGTCTTGGCGGTTCCTGTACTTGTTTAAAGTGCTATCAGCTTCCTGGAGCTGGATCAGCTTATCTCGGTCCACGATGGCAGCTTTAGAGTTGTCGGCGACCTTCAGTGGCGTAGACGTCTTGTCTCTCTTGGCCTGGGCCCTGGTAGTAACGGCACCGACGATCTCTGGTCGGCAGGGCTGAGCCGGAGTAACCACATTGTCCCGTAGCAGCTCTGTAAGGTCTCCATCGGGAAACGGCAATGGATCCTCCTCCACAACTTCGACGCGTTGGGTTGAGGCAGGACTCCACTCTGGATCGGGGTCGTCGGGTCGTCTCGCGCCGTCGATATTCCCGATCATCAAATCATACAGCGGCTTCTTCAGGCAAACCGCTTCGACTTCGCCTATGTAGAAAGGGGTGTTGACATGAATTTTTGCAACTGGCGCTTTCACACATTTGCTGTCGGCCATGAGTGTCCATTTAGAATCGCCAGTGAACTGTTCTTTAGCGATTAGGTCTTCTCTGACGATGACCCCACTGCAGCCAGAGTCTCTTAAGACAGTCACTTCATGATTTCCGACGCGTCCCTTGGAAACAGGCATGTTCTGTACGGTCACAGCTGCGCTGGCGACGACGGGGATGGATTTTCCGTTGGCAAGGAGGAGTTGGCCATCAGACATGCACTCTTGCACGTCCGCAGGAGTAGCTGTGCGCTTGGTCTCACTCGGAAGAATGACGCTCCCGCCGCACACTTGATGGTCAGATCTACTGGTTTGCCGTTGATTGGAGAAACGTCTCTGTCGGTTGCCCACCGCTGCACTGTCCGTACTGCCCCGCTGTCCGCTACTTTTGTTTTGAGGACAGTTAGCTGCTCTGTGGTCTGTAGCGTTGCAGGTGAAACAGCCTCTTGACTGCCCTTCCCTGGGAGGTGGCGTGGAGTCCGTCTGTCTCTGGCTCGTCTGGCTCCCTTGGATCTGGTTCCCATGGTTTCCAGTCTTCTGAAAATGTTTCGTCGCGCTGGGTGGCCCCAACGTTTTCTCATGAGCGATAAGATATCTTTCAGCAGCCTCAGCAACGTCTTTTAGCGTCTGCAACTTTTGTATTTCCAAGTGGATCGCGAGGTCCTTAGGGCAGGCGTTGAGTAATTGTTCCCTCACGATCAGCTCATGGAGACTCTCGTAAGTCTTCCCTTTGCCTGATAATTCCACCCACTTGTGTAGGTATGATGACAGGCGCTCCACAAATTGCTTTGGTGTCTCGTCTGACAAAGGCCGGCATTCACGAAAGCGTTGACGGTAGCCCTTTTCTGTAAAGTTGTAGCACTGCAATAGGGCCGCTTTCAAAACGTCGTAGTCTTTGGCGTCATTATTCGACAGTCTACTGTAGACATCGAGCGCCTTCCCCGTCAGTAGTGCGCTGAGTATGATCGCCCAGTCTTGACGTTGCCATTTAGCGCTTTCGGCGAACCTTTCGAACCTCGCCAGATAGCTGTCGATCTGGTCCTTTTTGTCGACGAACACTGGCAATTTTGGAGCCTTGAAGTCACTGATAACTTGTGGCGCATGCTGCTGTTGCTGGATGCGCGCCAACTCTAGTTGGTGCTGACGCTCACCTTCAAGACGCTTCAGCTCGAACTCTCTTTCTTCTCGGCGTCGTTGCTCTTCTAATTCTCGTTCTTCACGGCGACGCTGCTCTTCTAATTCTCGTTCTTCACGGCGACGCTGCTCTTCTCTTTCTTCACGCAATATTCTCTCCTGGCATTTGACGTACTCCGTCAGCTGTTTGCCTTTTAGATTTAGTTCAACCCCTTTCTGCCAGAAGTCAGCCATCTTGATGCTTCTGGAAAGTTCTTTTCTGTAAAGTTCTTTTCTAGAAAGTTCTTGACTGTAGAGTTCTTTTTCTGGAAAGTTCTTGACTGTGCTGTACCTTTCTAGACTGTTCTAGAACAGCACGCTTTCTGCAGTAGCGCTGATGCTTGTCACTAGTCGCTTTCGCTGACGCAGGCCCCGCTGTCCTCGTCGTATGCGACGCTGCACCACGCTGGTGTTGATGTATACGCTCCTGTGCTGAAGTAGACGCGACGTCCGCTCGACGCTCGCTGTAACACTGGCGATGTAGCTCCGAGACTGTCCCTCGACGTAGTCTTGCGGCAGCCACGTAGTCCCGACTTGTTGTTCGCTCACGAAGCAACTCTTCAGCGACTACACGCCCTTGCAGTCAACCCGAACCTATCGGATGTAGTCCCAGTATGTTGGCCCCTCTCGACGCAACTCGTTGGCGGCTACCCTCGATGACTGCCTCTCGTAACGTTGACTCGCTTGTTGTAGCAGTTGAACCCTTGGCTATGGCGTGAATCGCGGCTTGACCCCCAAAATGTTACACTCCGTTTGATGTTGGTGTTTTCTATCAGTATCTGATTCAGCCCCGATGCTTGAATTCCTGATAGTTGTGTAACTCAGATTCGTTTATTCACACAGCCCGTCCAAACAGCATACAATTCACAAAGTCGACGTATGAAGTTTTCCACTTTTATTCAGCACACATCAACAACTGCATACAATTCTCAATTCAACTCAACAACTTTCACAGCAACTTTCCAAATCACTATCAACAACTTTACTATCCCAACAGCGACTCGGCACACGATTAAATAACCTCTCTCTTTTCTGGAACAATATGGTACATGGTAGAAATGACGTACTGCCACCAATCGAACTAAAGATCGTCATCACTGGCTTACGTCATTACACATTTTCTCTACTTCCGGGAACATTCACGACCTTCGATATCCATCCGGAAATTTCTATCAAGAGTAAACACGCAGATCCAGAAACTTCGCAAATTATCAACGTTATACAAAGCCTCTCCTAACAACAATGCAAACTCAAATCAAAGGTAAATAAACTCCATTATTGAATACTTTGCAAATCGAAACGATTAGATCTATCGTGCGCGCTTTAGACACACTTTCGTTCGTTTCAACGTAACAGGTGGGTGTGGGTGTGTGAAGCCACTAAAAACCTGCTGATTCCAGGAAACGTTATTTGTGTTTAGGCAGAATGTGACCATCATTAGCCACGACAGGACGCAAGTGTTTAGGCAGAGTGTGACCTTCATTAGCTACGACACGACGCAAGTGTTTAGGCAGAATGTGACCTTCATTAGCTACGACACGACGCAAGTGGCACTCCACACCAGTCCCTACAAATGTTTCCCTTCATTTGACATTGCTTTTTGTTTCAATTTCAAGCTGTTGTTTCCGGAACCTTTAACGTACCATTTCAGATCCAATAAAACATTCATTTCCAAAAGCAGTATTGCAGTATTTTGCTTAGTTCAAGATCCATTTTCCGGAACGTATAAATTTCAATTTAACTCCTGTTGTAAAACCAACCCGAAAGACACTAAAGATCTGTTAATTGATGATAGGATGTGCAGCAGTTGCTGAGAGATAACTGTTCCTATGTTGCACGCAATCTCCACCTCTAAGCGTTACCCCAAAACTGAAATCTTTAAAATACACTTTTAGACCTAAATAATCCGTATCATTACATACATTCAACACCCAAGACTCAAATTTTATTTCACTTCAATAAAAGAATCCATTTTAAGCAGAGAGAAATTAAATGGGGTGTAACGGAAACCAGTCGCAAAATAACGGTGGTTAATACAGCATCGTTTGGTAATGGTAAAACGTCAATACTGATCCTATCCTATCCTGTCCCGTAACCCGGAGGTCGTAGAGGCAACACAGATGATCCTTTAACCAGCATACTCCATCTTTCTCTGTCCTCAGCAGCCCTGATGGCTTCGCTCAGTGTCAAACCAGTCCATTCTCGAATGTTGTCCTCCCACCTCTTTTTCGGTCTCCCTCTTCTTCTACCTCCTTGCACTGTGCCTTGCAGAATAGTCTTTGCAAGGCCTGGTGATCTGGTGACGTGGCCATACCATCGGAGTTTCCGTTTCTTCACCACTGTGAGCAGGTCATCGTGTTGTCCAATGGCTTGTGTGATGGTCTGTCGGACTTCGTCGTTGGTGATGTGTTGGGTATAGGAAATGCCCAGAAGTCTTCTGTAGCACCTCATCTCCATGCTTTGTATTCTTCGTTGTAGATCTGCTGTGAGGGTCCATGCTTCGCAAGCATATAGGAAAATGGAGATGACAAGGGAGCGCAGCTGTCTTACTTTGGAATGTAGACTGATGATCCTGTCTTTACAAATGGGCTTCAACCTTGCCAGGGCAGCAGTTGTTTGTGCGATCCTGGAGAGGACTTCCTGTCCAGACCCACTGTCTGATACAATGGCTCCTAAATATTTGAAGCTATGCACTGTGTTGAGGGATTGGCCTTGGACTTTGATGTCCGTGTTGATGCCAATGGTGATGTTGGTCATCATTTTGGTCTTCTCTGCACTTATTTCCATTCCATAAGCTCTGGAGGTGGTGTCAAGCCTCTGTACCAGCTGTTCAAGTTCTTGTTCTTCTCCAGACAATCCATCAATGTCATCCGCAAAACGAAGATTGGAGATTGCTCTACCTCCTATGCTGACTGTGCCTTCGTGATCTGCAAGAGAATCTGACATTATGCGCTCTAGGAAGATGTTGAAGAGTGCTGGAGAGAGTAGGCATCCTTGACGCACACCGATTGCTGTTCTGAACCAGTTCCCGATGGCGCTGTTGTGGAGGACTGCACTGGTAGCCTTGTCATACAGGCTTTTGATGACTTCAATAATTTTAGGGCTGATGTTGTACACTTTCATTGTTGCCCATAGAGCTGCATGCCAGACTCGGTCAAACGCCTTCTTGAAGTCTATGAACACATGATATAGATGTTGTTGGTGCTGTAGGTATTTCTCACAGATTATTCTGAGGTTGAAAATCTGTTCAGTGGTACTTCGCCCTGCCCTCATACCGATACACAAATGATTACACACACGCACTGGCATGCGCATCTCTCCGCACCCTACACACACATAATTATCCTTTAACCAAATGAAAACTAAACTGCAACGGACTGTATTGGTGACAGAATAGCTACGCAAGGGGGCTAAGCACAGGGTCTGGAAAAGAAACGATCCTGGTTCAATTCATGCGAGATGCTGACTTGAATCCCTAATGTCGAATAAATCCTTCCACGCCGCGTAATTGGCAGACAGCAGGGTCACACTTAACATTACCGCATTGTAGCCTAGCGCCTGTAAAAACAACCAGTCATACACAGTTTCGCAAGATGTAGATTTTTGTTCTCCCGGGTGTCGCCTTTGTGTAACGACTCTTTTAACGGTGTTCCAGTGGCAGAAAGTTCAAGAGCGTGTGACTGGAAAAGGTTAGTGATCGCTGGATTATATCCTATCCTATGCTATCCTATCCTGTCGTGTCCTATCCTATCCTGTCCTATCCTATCCTATCCTATCCTATCCTATCCTATCCTGTCCCGTAACTCTGAGGTCGTTGGTGTACCACAGATGATCGTTAAACCAGCGTACTCCATCTTTTTCTGTCCTGCAGCAACTCTGATGGTTTCGCTCAGTGTCAAGCCAGTCCATTCTCGAATGTTGTCCTCCCACCTCTTTTTCGGTCTCCCTCTTCTTCTACCCCCTTGCACCGTGCCTTGCAGGATGGTCTTTGCAAGGCCTGAAGAGATATCAATGTGATATCAAACTTCAATCAATCTTCTACAGCTGTACAAATCACACAGGACCTCCATCTTGGGGATATTGGACGCTTTCTGCCAAATGGTCACTAGGGCTTTCTATGATGTTATTATTTAGCAATGTAAGCATTTTATATGTACGTGTCTTGTTAATATCTTATAATGATGTTTATAGTCTATTTTGTTTTTGTAAACGGGGGTTCGATAAATTAGAGTAAAACCTCAGCGTCCCCTGCATGGGATGCCTTTATTGTAAAGTGGCCGGCTGAAGAAGTGCCTTCAGTGTTAAGGTTACAGTTGTTTCAGCAGATCTTTTATACGGATCAAGGGTGGGCCCTCTTTCAACCAAGTCATGGTCCTAACTCTCTCCCTCCTCCTCTCCTCTCTATTTCTCCTCCACCACCTTTTCTCATTCTCTCCCTCCCTCTCTCTCTCTCTCTCTCTCTCTCTCTCTCTCTCTATCTCTCTCTCTCTCTCTCTCTATCGCTACAAGTCAGGAATGATATAGCGCACTTCTTCCAATCTTGAGAGACACAATACTTGTTTCAAATCCAAACAAATGGCTTTCACACTAATGATTTTAAAAGTGTGTGTGTGTGTGTGTGGGTGTGTGTGTGTGTGTGTGTGTGTGTGTGTGTGTGTGTGAGGATGTTTACACGGCGTTATTGGGACAAATTAGTGCAAGTTTGCATACGTTCTTTGGACAGACCTCCTTGTTGGGACGTCCATTTAATGATCCGTGAGGGTTAGGGTTAGGGTAAGGGTTAGAGTTAGGGCTAGGGTTAGGGCTAGTGTTAGGGTTAGGGTTAGGGTTAGGGTTAGAACACTTTAAAGTACTTAAAAACGGGGTCGTAGCACGACCCATTGTCCACAGAACGTATGTGGCGATAGAGGAAAGTCCAAATAACGGTGTCTGCGCAAGTATGCGTGTGTGTGTGTGTGTGTGTGTGACAGAGAGAGACAAAGAAGAGAGAGACAAAGGAGGGAGAAAGAGCATATAATATTATATTTATAATTATTTGCATTTGCTGCCAATGATAATTCTAAAAAAAGAACGTTGCATAACGATGTTATGGCCAACTCTAAAGCAACGCAAATCATATATATATAGAAATTCCCATCCATGAGTCTTAACACACTGCCACAGTAGGCCCTGAGAGCACAGCCAAAACATCAATATCATTCATTATACCATCATTATACAATGTGCAACGCGCACTTATCCCAGATAAAAAAAAAAGAAAAAAAAAGATGAGTTGGCGACGCAGAAAGGAAGCGGGATAAATAACGTACCCGGTCTACACCCACCTTACACCCACCCTACACCCACCTACACCCATCCTACACCCATCCTACACCCACCATACTGTAACAAGAGGACCAGTTTACCCCGCACAATTTGAGCTTTTGCTTGTTTAGTCAGTGTAGGCTTAGAAGCTTACTGTTAGTCTATAGCAGACGACAGAAGTGATCATGCGTAACACAGTTGTAGCTTGACGCCCGCACAGTAGTGACATCATCGCAGCCTACAATAGAGCTCAGATTTTTCCAGCCAATGAGAACACAGCTAGGTTAGGTAAAACCAGTTCTGGCTGATTCAATCAGAGAGATAGGAGAGTGAGTCTACATTTAAACTGCCTAGAGTACACAGCTACGTACTAGCAGAAATCTCTCCAGTGATAGACCAGGGAAGCAGTACTTGTTGAATATTCGAATTCAATCAAGTTAGCGACGGCCTGACATTGTTAAAAAGGTAAATGAACATACTTCTGTTTCATCGTGATGTATTTATATTATTGTTGAATTATGTGTGTGAAGTTTGCTATGCATAGAATGAATTTTTAGTCCGACTTTGCGTGACCACGTGGAGAATCCGACCGCGAGGCGAGCACGACCGGCCGACGTCATGTTGTATTATGTACGGACCGACTGTTGTTTAACCTATATGTATGCTTGCAGACCAGCGGCTGTACCAGAGAATGTTTATAATATTAATTCGTTCTCTATGTGTATAGTTAGCCATGTTTTATATTTATATATGTAGAGGAAATTAGAGTGGAGATTCCAGTGGACCACAGACTTAGCAGAATGTTCGTCGCTTATATGTGGAGCTAATCACTGAGGGCTACTTTGGCCTTCAGTGAGATGCTCTGCACACACCTATTATACAGGGTTGTGCAGAATTTCGTCTCATATGTTACAGACGATCAGGCATTATATCGTGAGCCCAACTCGGTGAACAACAAAGACAAGTCGTCGCTTAAAGTTGGCTGCCGAGGCATCTCCAGCATTGCGCGAAGATAGCCCACCAGTCTAACCACTCTTCAAGAACTCTGACCATTAGGGCAGAAAGTATCCAGTGCCCTATGATGAGAAAGTAGCTGCCTAGACTATCAGCGAGCGAACCATTCGCATTGACATTTGAACTTTTAAGTTAGTTTCATACATCGAAGATCGTTTATAGAGCAGAGGAAATAAATGTGTGACTTTTACTGTTATCAAGTGGCTGGACTACATATGTTTCATAGCCGTGTGAAAGCTAGTGTGACAGAGATCTTTTACCATTTTTTCTATCTATCTCTGTACCCCAGCCGAAACACAGACCGAGATAAACAAATAAATGTATTATGTGAAGTCAAAGGGAGATTACTAGCGATCTCCATAGACTAAGACGAGTGAGTAATAGCAGTCCATTGTGCAGAGCCCAGCAACAATAAAACCCCACGTCACACCTACACCCACCCTACACTCATTCTACACCCACCCTACACCCACTCTACACCTATCCCACACCCATCCTCCACCTATCCTACACCAACCCTACAACTATCCTACACCCACCTTACACCCATCCTACATCCACCCTACACCCATCCTAAACCTATCCTACACCCACCCTACACCCACCCTTCACCCATCCTACACCCACCCTACACCCATCCTCCACCTATCCTACACCCACCCTAAACATATCCTACACCCACCCTACAACTATCCTACACCCACCTTACATCCGCCCTATCCTACACCCACCCTTCACACATCTACACCCACCCTACACCTATCCTACACCCACCCCACACCCATCCTCCACCTATCCTACACCCACCCTAAACCTATCCTACACCCACCCTACAACTATCCTACACCCACCCTAAACCTATCCTACATCCACCCTACACCCACACTACACCCATCCTACACCTATCCTACACCCACCCTACACCCACCATACACCTATCCTACACCCACCCTACACCTATCCTACACCCATCCCACACCCACCCTACACCTATCCTACGCCCACCCTACACGTATCCTACACCCATCCTACACCCATCCTTGCCGCTGCTGCGCTTTTATGGAATGTAAGCTAATTATATCGTGGTGTGTGTGTGTGTGTGTGTGTATGCGTGTGTGTGTATGTGTGGGCGTGTATAGTACTTTTTTTAAAAATAGGGATGGCTGTTTATTTTAACGTACCGTTGTAGCAACACGTAGAAGAGGACATCACAATCCTTACAGAATCAGTATAATATCAGTACAACTTATGTTAATCTGATGAATAAAAATTGATACAACAACAACCTTACAGAAAATGCAGCTATAATGAGAAAGACTGACAACTGCACACACACACACACACACACACACATCAACACACACACACACACATACATGTAATGATAAGGGTAGAGTCAATGATTGAGGAAATGAAGACACTAATTGAATTCCGATCTTAATAAACACAGTATGAAAATTACGACTCAATTCCAAGAAAAGCGATTAACACATTTCCAAAATTAAAAATCTACTACATTTACATTGACAAAATATGCCCAATGACCCCTGTCTTAGAAAGTATCCATTACAACACTCATTCCACGACAACTGGCTAACACTAAACATTGTACTGTGGTAAAATCCCTTACATTATCTAGCGTAGATTACAGTTATGAGGTCTGTGGAAGGAGCACAATAAATGTAGAAAAATACTACATACCAGTCCTTCAGTGACAAATACAACATATTTAAACTCTTTACTCTCACTGTCAAAAAACAGGTCCAATGAGGTAAGTAAAAAAAAATTTTAAAAAAAAACTATCAAAGAAAAAAAAGGTAGAACGTTTATTCCAAAACTACGGTTTTCACACATTGAGTCCAAATCTATCTACTTCACACATTGAGGCCACATCTATCTGTCCTACGTATCTTTACTTACGACTAACACATTTCTAAAGGTCATGTCTCAATTCGCATAATGACGTTAATCCCAACATTTAAACACAAAACATTTAGAACTGACAAAACCTCGTCCAATGTTCAGCTAAACACAGCCTCTCGCTTCTGTATCCCAGCACGCATTGTCAAACTATTGTTTTCACACATCTACAACTACGTATTTGCCTTAAATATCTTCACTTACAAATTAAAAAAACAACAGAACAGATATTAACATCTAAACAACGCATTTAAAACTGTCAAAAACTGGTCCAATATTTAGCTAACACGCGTCTTTGGCGCCTGCATTACAAACCTCATTCTCAAATCACTGTGTTGACACATGTAGGTCTGGCACTTGCTAAGCCAATGCTGCGCTTGCAATCCACGAGCTCCTGTCAGCCCGCTCTTCACAAGATAATGCAATCTACGTATAGCGAGCATGTGAGCCTGCTGAGGACTACGGTACCTATGTATCGCGCAATCTTCAGGCTCAGCCATTCTGGGTGACAAGCTACATGTATATGCAACAACAGTCGGGAACATCCTGTAACACTCGTCGATAATATCTCCAGTTCCACGAGCTTGAAATCCCTAAATAAAACGCACTTACTGAAAACGTTCTTTTGTTCTCAGTTTGTGCTTGACAGAAAACCTCTACGTCCTACATGCATCAACAGAGGGGAGAGCCAACTATGTGTGGAGGGTATGAAGAGGAAAACTATTCAATTCTGCAGCTAAAGACACTGTCACTCACACTAGTGCCAATAACACTACTTTGAGCCACAGGCGTAGGAAGCAATCCAGTACGTCAAATGTAGTTTCCGCGACAACAGGCTCACACAAATAATTAATTTAAATGATTACTGAAATCTGCAGCCGAAACCTCACTAATTAAGTTGGCGTCTTGAATGGCCCTAGTTTGATTGTGAATTAAGCCAGCGCCTTCAGCAACTCTTAGAGCTGTGTGCGCTATGTCAAAACAATAACGTGAACACAACTCACGCGTTAAACCCATTCTTCGATCCTTGCATTGGCTTCCAGTCGTGTTAACTATAAAATCCTGTCGTCTGCCTACTCGTGCATGCAGGTCGGCAAAAAAGAAGACGTACTCAACGCCTCCGCGAGAGACAGCGCAGGAGCTCATGACCTGCATTTTACATCGCGGCGGTCACTACTTTACATGCCGACCAGCATTTACCACTGCGGCGGTCAGCCGACCAGCAAGCTTCACTGCGGCGGTCCATCAGGCATCGCTATCATCTGCTCTAGGAGACGTTCAGACTCCAGCTGCTGTTAGTTCTCGACTGAATGGGCTTTCCGGATTGTCCCTTCAACCAAGACGCTGTGCGCTGTCAGCAGACTGGAGAGATGCCGACAGACGCTGTGCGCCCTCAGCAGACTGGAGAGATGCCGACACGATACTCCACTTCATCCTCCATACCTCATGTTCTCCATCCTGTGGGCTCCTTGGAATCAGCGCCGGCGGCAGTCCGACGAAAGGTGCCGCGCCACTACGCTGCTGGGCTGTACCCCCTGGCAGCTTATCTCTTTCTGGGATTGACTTTGGAGAGTGGCGATCTCCGGACAGCAGTCGCATAGGGTCGCCAGCGTTCTCTCGCTTTTGCCTTCGCTCCCTCATGCGGCCTCCTCGCTGGATTCCTTGGCTCCCTCGCCACACCTCCTGGAGCGATTATTGATCCTACACCCTACATGTACATTTGCGCCTCTGCTTCTTCAACCTTTCCGCTGCCTCGCGTGCGCAACCTCTTCATGACTTCTTATTTAAAGGCCCCTATACGCATACGTGTCCGGGGACAGAACTCTACTCTACTCGTGCATGAGACAGTCAGCTCCATTGTAGCACCAAGAAGTGGTTCCTACTTGTGAACCCACCCGTTGCTTTCGTTCTTCTCTAGTTTCGGGTTTGTTTGTGGGTTCGGGCACCGAATAGAATAGACCCAACATTTCTCGGAGTGTCGTAAGAGGCGACTAACAGGGGTGATGTCAGCTTGGCATCACTGGGCGAAAGTCTTCTACACAGAAGTCACCGGATAGGACGGTGGAACCTCATGTTACTGCAGGTTCAACGACCATGCGCTTGGGGCCAAGGCGAGCCACATTGTATTCGTGGATTTCAGCCTGGAGAGGATTGGGCCGCACCAGCTCAATGCCTATGTGAGCAGCACTGTTTAGTGCCTCTACATTTTGCTGGCTGCGGGCTATTTATAGCTTGCCTGCATCCTCCATTCCAGTGAAAGGAAAGGAAAGGTAGCATCGGCGAAGCTATTTATAGCTAGCCTGGCTGACCTAAACTCAAAACTAAAAAGCTTTGGTTGAGTCGGTGTGGGCCCTGCCAGGTCTTTCCTGCCCAAGACACACCATATGATGAAAAGAACCACTCACTCCATACCGGATCGGTCGCCGCCCGGGTCACCAAGGACCGCGTCTTCCTTTGGCCACGAGGACGGGGGTGATAAGTGTAATACTGATGGACAACTTAGCAAGATCCGCACCAGAGACAACATCGTCATAGGAACCTGGAATGTCAAGACCCTAACTGCGGAGGGAAAATTAGAAGAACTGGCCCACGAGCTAAACCACTATCGATGGAAGAGTTAGGTTTAGGGTTAGGGGTTAGGGTTAGGTGAAACAACGACCGACAAAGGCCACAAGCTTTATTTCAGCGGGAGAGATGACAGGCACGAACATAGCGTTGGATTCCTATTCTATCCTATCCCGTAACTCAAAAGTCGTTGGGGCACCACAGATGATCCTTTAACCAGCCGTAACGCCATCTTTCTCTGTTTTCAGCAACCCTCATGGCTTCGTTCAGTGTCAAACCAGTCCATTCTCGAATGTTGTCCTCCCACCTCTTTTTCTGTCTCCCTCTTCTTCTGCCTCCTTGCACCGTACCTTGCAGGATGGATTTTGCAAAGCCTGATGCTCTGGTGACGTGGCCTTACCATCGGAGTTTCAGTTTCTTCACCACTGTGAGCATATCATCGTGTTGTCCAATTGCTTGTGTGATGGTCTGTCGGACTTCGTCGTTGGTGATGTGCTGGGTATAGGAAATGCCCAGCAGCCTTCGTAGCACCTCATCTCCACGCGTTGTATTCTTTGTTGTAGATCTTCTGTGATGGTCCATGTTTCGCAAGCGTAGTACTATAGGAAGATGAAGAAGACAAGGGGACGCAGCAACCTTACCTTGGAATGTAGACTGAAGGTCCTGTCTTTCCATATGGGTTTCAACCTTGTCAGGTCAGCAGTTGTTTGTGCGATCCTGGAGAGGACTTCCTGTCGGGACCCACGCTGACCCGTTCCATCATTCACGCACAGGCACTAGGTACAAATTCCGAAAACTAGGACGCAGGTTTCGGATATATTCAAATATTATCTCTCAAGATGAACAGAACATCGGATTTAGTTTGTAGGGATTGGATATGGCTCCATAGAGCCATTGAAACAACTAGCAATGCCATAAGGCGTCTAATGTAATGTAATGTTTGTGTTGTTGTGGCTGTTGTCAGAGCTGTGAAAACTATATTACAATCACTTGGCTTTCCAATACCCACACAAAAAGTAGGCTATCTCTTGTAGGCTGCAGTTTCTGCTGCTAATGCTACTACTGATGCTGCTTCTTATTCTAGTGCTGCTGCTATCTGTACGACGAATGTTTTAATGTAGTGGTGGGGTGGTGGAGGTTGGAGAGAAGGAAGTGCAGTGATGGAAGTAGGATGGAGTACGCTGGTTAAACGATCGTCTGTGGTGCCCCTACGACCTCACAGTTACGGGACGGGTTAGGATAGGATAGGTAAATGCGCGTGCACTTGCGTTGTGCATTTGCGTTTGCGCAATTTGGCGTGTAAGTTTTGGACCGATCACTACTAGATGGGCGTGCAATTGGGTGTGAATTTATGCGTGCAATTGCGCGCGCATTTGACGCTTTCCGCGTTCCATACAACTACACCTAGCTTGATGGCTACAATGAACACTGACTGACAGACATGGAATATACACTCACGCAAACAAGTTTTGTCTTTGATTTCAACATACACAAACACACACACTGGAGGGGAGAGAGAGAGAGAGAGAGAGAGAGAGAGAGAGAGAGAGAGAGAGAGAGAGAGAGAGAGAGAGAGAGAGAGAGAGAGAGACAGAGAGACAGAGACAGACAGACAGAGAGAGACAGAGAGAGAGACAGAGACAGAAAGACAGAGAGAGCGAGAGAGAGAGAAAGAGAGAGAGGGATAATATTATGTCTGAAGGGTAAAATTTGTGTATAATCTTCAGAGACTGAATTTTCATCCTGCAGGATTGGAATGTTGACGGCGGTTTCGATGTTTTCTAACACAAGCAGTCTTCGGTATGCTTTATAACCCAAAATGCATATTGCTTTTGGAGACAGCCCTTTAAAATCTCTCCCCACTAAATCACCCTTGCCCCAATAGTAAATCATGGACATGCACTGTGGCAATGAGGCAGTCCAAATGAACCCTTCCAACGACAGAATGATGTGCTCATATAAACTGAGCTTTGTGACTCTGGGGCCGGGTAGCCACCGGGTAGTGGGGCCGGGTAGCTCAGTTGGTAAGAGCGTCTTGCAAGTAACCGAAAGGTCGCTGGTTCGAATCCCGGATTGGTCAACGTGTGATCATATTATTTTCCCCTTTACCAACAACTGGCCCGCTGGTGTCAGTATAAATCGGTCCAGTAGTCACCTATATGCGAAAGTGTCGTGTGACTATAATCTACAAACAACAACAACATCTGGGCTTACTTTTCTGCTTGGTTTGACTTCTTATCTGACGGAATGAGTGAGTGCTTAGGACTTAGTTATCGGTCTATCGCCAATATCGGTGCTATTATACAATGTCCAGTGCTACTATACAATGTCCAGTGCTACTATACAATGTCCAGTGCTACTATACAATGTCCAGTGCTACTATACAATGTCCAGTGCTACTATACAATGTTCAGTGCTACTATACAATGTTCAATGCTACTATACAATGTTCGGTCCTACTATACAATGTTCAGTATTACTATACAATGTTCAGTGCTACTATACAATGTTCAGTGCTACTATACAATGTCCAGTGCTACTATACAATGTCCAGTGCTACTATACAATGTCCAGTGTTACTATACAATGTTCGGTCCTACTAAACAATGTTCAATACTACTATACAATGTTCAGTGCTACTATACAATGTTCAGTGCTACTATACAATGTACAGTGCTACTATACAAAGTCCAGTTCGCTAACACCAAAAGGAAATTTAATGCCGAACCCAAACTTGCAAGCTGTACTGACAAACTGACTTGACAATACAAAGGTTTGGTTTACCATAAAAAGGTTTGGTTTACCATAAAAAGGTTTAGTTTACCACACAAAGGTTTTGTTCACAACGTGGCGAGTACCAGTACGGATACGAGAACGTAGGCAAAACGAGCTTAAGTGAAAAGCGAACATGACGCACCGACGAGAATGACATTCTATGTGAAATAATAGCAATGGCAAGAATGCGTGATTTGTCGGCAATGATTTCGTTCGTGTGTTAGTTCAAGAAAAACGAAATCTCAGGACTATGTACGTTGTAGCCGTGAATCCCTTGCCCCAATGGATATCACGTTACGATGACCTCAAGGGAGACAATAACAAAGCAATGCCGGGCTTTCATAGGCACTCCACACCGCATTGGCAGTGCTGTCCCCTTGCATAATGTCAAACCCATGATGACCTACCATGCACACCCTCTCTCCCACCCACCCACCCCACTCTCCAACCCACCCTCCTCGCCTCACCTATTCACACTTTTCTGCTACCCTATGCACCAACGGGAATCCTCCATTTAAGAGGGGCAACTCTTTCCGTTACCGTGAAACATACTTCCGGTTTCTTTCTCCGCGTATTGTTTATCCGAGTGTTTTGAGTGAGTTATTTCCAAATATTCAAGAATATGTCGAATCACATGAGAAAGCGTTGGTGGGAGCATAAAAGAGAAAGTGTTGCAGAGAATGCCTGATGGATTTGAAGTCCCAGTTGTGACAGTCAAGTTTACAGTGGGAAGACAACATGTGTCACTGGCCACCGGTATCATACCTTCACATAGTCAACTACTTCGTGTTTTGTGAAGGTTGCGACGGCGAAGCTATGGAAAACTACAAGAGTCTTCAGGTCCTGTTTCACTTTCTGTCGATGATCGTACTTTAATCGTTGTATCGCTAGCTCTTCCATCTGACGACTGGCGTTTTCGTTGTGGCTTTCTGCCGATCTTCACTTTGCTGTCGTAACCAAGAAACAGCTGGGGAGATGGATTTTGAATGGTGGGCTCTCGGTCAGTAAAATGAAAGGAACAGACAAAAATTGTCTTCGGTGGACGTTTTAAATGTAGTTTTGACAGCCACTCTCTTATCTGATCACAATTTGTAGGGGTGTGCAGTTTGTAGGGCTGCTGACACACGCACTCTCCATGAACCATTGGGTAGTGATCAACGCACCTCCGAAGTCGCCACACATACAGGCCTCTACCATTGTTTTTGCATCCTTTCACTGAGCATGTACTTCCTCCACCGTTTTTATACTTATCCCACTCGTTTTCTGGCTCTGACAATCGTCGTTTTCGGCAATTTGCCATATTTAAAAGTCATGCATCAAGCTTTGAGAAAAGCAAAACAAGCCAGACCGGAACTTGGTTTCACTCTAACCTCGTTTTGATTTATAATGGCGATACCCGCGAGTTTTTATGAGAGGTGCCGGAAAGTTGTGAATCTCCCCAGATTCAACGACAGTGGCCTTAAAAAGTTCCGTGCTGTCAGCACAATTAATCCGGAAAACTGTTGTTGACAGAAATAGGTGCGAATGTACCAGAGTTATATATAGCCCTTGACATAAGGCCTACCTCGTGCTTAAACCTTGTCAGGCACAATCGCCGTCACATTAAACTAAAAAATAAACGGATAAAATAAATAAAATAAATGAATGAATAAATAAATAAATAAATAAATAAATAAATAAATAAATAAATAAATAAATAAATAAACCAGTTTGCCCAAGGCAGGATTTGAGCTCAGGTCACCAAAGAAGCACAAGCGCTGCTAGCTGAAGCAGTGGACTGCAGGCGTTGGATCCTGTATCGATCAGCGCCTTGAGCAGCTCTTGAGCTGGAGAAGCGCGTTACAAGAACAATGTCCTTGACGCCAACATAAATCGTGCCTCTCTCTCTCTCTCTCTCTCTCTCTCTCTCTCTCTCGCCCCCTCTCTCTCTCTCGCCCTCTCTCTCTCTCTCTCTCTCTCTCTCTCTCTCTTTCTTAGATTAGAAAGGAAGCACGTTTGAATATTTATCGAATTATTTAAAAAAAGTGAAAGCGTGCAGGTATCCGCTTGAAGCCATTGCAGCAGGAAAAGGCAGTTTGCGCAATTTCCCTTTGCAGGAAACGGACTTAGGCAGATGACGTCTTCTTCAATATGCGCATTTGCCGGCTTCCTGCTGTACGCGAGGGCGTATCTGTGTGTGTGTGCGTGTGTGTGTGTGTGTGTGTGTGTGTGTGTGTGTGTGTTTGTAGAAAGAAAGTGTGTGTGTGGTCATGTGTGTGCTGGTGTGTGTGTGTCAGAGTCTGTTAAGTCTGTGTGTGGTCATGTGTGTGCTGGTGTGTGTGTGTGTGTCAGAGTCTGTTAAGTCTGTGTGTGGAGGGTGGGGGTGGGGTGTGTTTGTTTCTGTTGGTCTTCGTTCAGTGGCAAAACGTAACACCTGCCCTATTTGTCAGACCTTTGTTGGGCATAGGAACGGGGCAGTAGAACACCACCTGCCCTATTTGTCAGACCTTTGTTGGGCATAGGAACGGGGCAGTAGAACAACACCTGCCCTATTTGTCAGATCTTTGTTGGGCATAGGAACGGGGCAGTAGAACAACACCTGCCCTATTTGTCAGACCTTTGTTGGGCATAGGAACGGGGCAGTAGGACAACACCTGCCCTATTTGTCAGATCTTTGTTGGGCATAGGAACGGGGCAGTAGAACAACACCTGCCCTATTTGTCAGACCTTTGTTGGGCAAAGGAACGAGGCAGTAGAACAACACCTGCCCTATTTGTCAGATCTTTGTTGGGCATAGGAACGGGGCAGTAGAACAACACCTGCCCTATTTGTCAGACCTTTGTTGGGCATAGGAACGGGGCAGTAGAACAACACCTGCCCTATTTGTCAGACCTTTGTTGGGCATAGGAACGGGGCAGTAGAACAACACCTGCCCTATTTGTCAGACCTTTGTTGGGCATAGGAACGGGGCAGTAGAACAACACCTGCCCTATTTGTCAGATCTTTATTGGGCATAGGAACGGGGCAGTAGAACAACACCTGCCCTATTTGTCAGATTTTTGTTGGGCATAGGAACGGGGCAGTAGAACATCACCTGCCCTATTTGTCAGATCTTTGTTGGACATAGGAACGGGGCAGTAGAACAATACCTGCCCTATTTGTCAGATTTTTGTTGGGCATAGGAACGGGCCGGGCAGTAGAACAACAAAGGTGGATGGTGGGGCAGTAGGATGTGCATGTGTGTGGGTGGGTGGGGGGAGGGTAGGAGGAGGGGGGAGGTGGAAATCAATGGATTTTTTTTATTTTTATTCTTTGTATTGTTCGTCTGTAATATTGGAAGTTATCAACTCTATTCAATCACTGGTTTTAGTTTGTTTTATGGTTCAGTTTCGTAGTCACGTTTTCTTATTGTACGAGTATATAGTTTGAAATAGTGATCCTGTGCCTGTTGTCATTGCTTTTGAGGTAATGTATTATATTGTTTGTGTTGTATTGTATTGTCAATGAAGCCTGACAGAACGTTATTAGGTCAATATAATCAGCATGGGGCCACCACAAGACCATACTTTATTCCAGCAAAGTACTTCATACAGGGAATGGGCGGTTTAACAACTTGTTGTCTCCCTTGTTACAGTGGCCAGCTGTCACTTTCTATAATAACTCGGTTCAAAACTACCAACCCTGCAACCCTACATTTTAAAACTATGTTTGGCAAAGAATTCTATTTTAGAAAGTTGGGCTCTTTCCCATTTCCGCTGCCAGCCAGCGAAATTGTGGATACTTTTGTCGAATGAAGATGTTTTTTTCTGAGACACTTCATTCAGGCGTCTTCTCATAATTTGGAAAATCAGTCCCTTGGTTTTAACAAAGCCCAGCTGATACACTGACGACCTAAAAACACAGCAAAATGATTAGCTGTATCTACGGAACATATCTACTTATTCAAGCCATCAGCAGCAGCGGCGAATGAGAGATAGACCCTTACCATTATTCCAGCATTTAACGGAAGACAGCCACCAATAGGGATTTGTATCCAATATGCTGTCAATGCACTCCAGCTCATCTCTAAAGGAGCCATCTTTATTTACACAAACGTTTTGCCTCCCTTAGCAGCGGGAACCGCCCATTATTTACTAGGCTGACAACTAATGAACGTAGAGGTTGACATGTAACCCAGACACCGGCCCACGAAATTCGACAAACCGCAAATGTCTGATTGCACATGACAGCATATACTCCTCTCTGTGACAGCGCAGTTACTAGATTTACAAACAGACTGTATTTAGGCTTACTAGATCGGCTGGTTTCCCTGTCAGATAGCTTATTACTTCCCTTGGACAAAGAGCAGACCACTAGCATTGTGCTGCGTATTAGATTGTCTCGCTTGTATGTGCCATGGCTAGCCCCATGTCCATCTTCCTCTGGAAGTTCGCTATTCGCCTTTCGACGAACCCCATCCCTCAAGCCCCAGCCAATATAAAGAAGCAATTTCTACATCGTTTTGGTCTCGAACAACGTAGACACTGCCTGTGACAGATAGTTAGATACACAATCATTCACAAACAACAAATGCGCGCACCTGTGTGTGTGTGTGTGTGTAGGTGTGTGTGTGTGTGTGTGTGTGTGTAGTCTCTCTCTCTCTTTCTCTCTGTCTCTCTGTCTGTCTGTCTGTCTCTCTCTCACTCCATTTCTCTGTCCAGCTCTCCTCTGGTCTTCCCAAATTAATGTGGGATTCCCTGTAATTTGAAAATGGCAGGTATAAAAACGCAGCTGTTTAAAAAATAATATATTACAGTTTTTCCCTTGTAAATCAACTCTCCATTTCCCTTTCTCCGTCCCCCCCCCCCCTCTCTCTCTCTCCTTCTCCTCACCCTCCCCTTTCTTCTCATAACTTACTACTTTTTCCCCTATTTTCATTTTCTTTTTTTTTTACTACCCTCAATTTTATTTATTGTCTCTCACACACACACACACACACAATCACACACACACACACACACACACACATCCATACACCATACGCACACATGCAACTATACACACAAACAAAACACAACATATTTTGTTAGAAAGGGTTGCCAAAGTAGTAATAAGATTGTGGGCGTTGTCAATCACAATGTTGACTTATCTGTAGATAACACTAACACCCTTGTCTCCACTTCCCCAATGACGTAGATCTAACTACGATGTAATAAGGGGGTGGGGAGAAATGACGTGATGTTCACGTTTCTTAAACCCACTGACGTAACATTAATTGTCATGTACAAGTAAAACGAATAACGTGATACTTTTTTTTTTAAATCATATTTTTTTCTTATTCACCGCCGCGCAAGTCATTTTGATGTAAGAGCAAACAATTGATGCGAGTTTGTTTTCTTTGTCTTTTTGTCCCACCAGGGATGTAAATGTAATTGTGATGTAAAAAACAACAATGACGTAATTTTCCATAGTATTTTCTAATGTAACAATAATGTTGAGGTTTTAAAAACAAACAAAACAATGACTTAGCTTTCTCTTCTTTTTTTCGTCCCTGTTTGTATTCTTTGGCTACATGGAGAAAGGAGGACTTTACAAACTCAAAATTGAAATTCCAGAAGAAAAAGAAAGGTCTTAACTCAATAAACAGGTCTTGACCTCAAACGTTCTTATCCCAATTTCACAACCCTGTACTCCGCTGCTGAATAAGATTAGGTACTTTGCACCTGTCTCACAGAATTAGGACAACATCATTAAGACTTAAGAATTTTGAAATTAGGAGAACATTCCAAAGTGATCTCAGCATAAACTTGAACGGTACCAATGCCTGTGCCTGTTTTATTTTATATTACATGTTAATAGGCTTTCTTATATATTTTAGTGTGTATAAACATGATTAGTAACAAATATATCGTCCCATATGCGTCAAAACGGCAGCCAATATATTTTCTCTAAAGCATTGTGCACAGGACAACATTCCAAAATAGACTGGCTTGACATTGAGCGAAGTCATGAGGGTTGCTGAGGACAAAGACAGATGGAGTACGCTAGTTAAACTATCATCTGTGGTGTCCCAACGACTCTCAAGTTACGGGATAGGATAGGACAGAATAAGATTGTGCACGTCCGGCGTAAAAGTCAGCTAACAATGGAATCAGCTGATCGCAGATAGGGCCATTTTTTTTATAAGTCAAGTCAAGACAAGTCAGGTCAACAAATCTTAATTTCATACAAATAAAATATTGTTGTTGCTAAAGCTCTACATTATTTTTTTTAAAAGGAAATTTATTTACACTAATCACAGTTTCAATTAGGCTGGTATAACAAGATACAACTTAAAAAAACAAAAAAGTTTAGCAGTGATTTCACACACAAAAAAGTTACTAACTACCCAGTAATGTTTTTAAAAAGGTACAATACATTAAACCAAAAAAATTAAAAAAAATTAAAGAGATTAAAACAAAAGAAAATAAAATTACATAAAATAAAATACAACATGGAAATATTCAGAATTTCCGATACAACAAAAGCAGTAGCAGTCTGCGGTCCTATCCTATCCTATCCTATAACTGAAAGGTCGTTGGGGCACCACAGACGATCGTTTAACCAGCGTATTTTATCTTTCTCTGTTCTCAGCAACCCTCATGGCTGCGGTAAGGATTCTATTTTCGGCTTTTTTACTCTTCTAATCCCCAACATCTCCTCCACTCCACCCCCCACACCAAACCATCCCCCCTCTCCACCTCACCACGTCCCCCCTCTCCACCTCACCACGTCCCCTTCTCCACTTCACCACGTCCCCTTCTCCACCTCACCACGTCCCCCCTCCACCCGAAAATAAAACAAGTTTATTTTTCCAAAGCTGACAGACACATTCATCAATTCAGATATCCTGTTCTTCCATCTATTCTTTGTTGTTTTTGCTTTTTATATTAAAGTCATACTTCCACTCTTTGCAAGGATTATTTATTTATTTATTTGAATTATTTTTATTTATAATAATCTCTATAATTATTTTTTTTATTATTACATTAATTAATTAATTTTTTTTATTATTGTTTTGTAGTATTATTTTGTTTTGTTTAATTTCAGTTTATTTTCGTCGCTTTATATCTTTTATTATTCACTATCCTTTTTTCTGTTTTTTAACAGTTCCTTCTTAATTTATTAAAGTTGTTTATGGTTTATATACCAAAATCTGTCCTACAGAAATTGCAGTAATATCTCCAATAACAGCAACACTAATTATATCCCTTTAATGGTGGACGTTGATACACACAGCGGAGAGACAGGAGGGGGTGGGAGGGGGGAGTGGGGGGGGAAAGGTAAACATGTAGACAAAGACGATAGCACCTTTTTTTATAAGGACGAAGACATTGGATAATGTCTGCATCGTTCTGTGATCTCCCGCACTTCTCCCTTCCTCCCCCAGCCCCGTCCAGGCCCACCACCTCTCTCTCTCTCTCTCTCTCTCTCTCTCTCTCTCTCTCTCTCTCTCTCTCTCTCTCTCTCGCTCCCCAGTCATAAAGCACAGGGATGATCTTCTGCTCTTGAGGCACTCTCAAAGTCTCAAAGTAAGACTCTGTGTGCTTGGATGAAGTTCAAAGATTCAGCCCTTGGTGCAGGCACAGCAACCTTTATTTAAATGTGATAAAGACCAAAGAACTTTTAATAGACTTCCGCAGAAACCCCTTTCCCATTCCAGACCTTCTCATTGGTGGTGTTACAGTCTTCATTAAGTCAGTACCTCCGAACCATCATTGACGACAACCTGAATTTTTACTGCCAGTCCATTCAAAAAAAAAAAAAAAGGTCACTCCAGAATCTACTGTCTTCAGAAACTCTGAAACCGTCAAGTCAATAGCCGCATCCTTCAGACCTTTCAAGCTGCTTTTATTCAGTAAATTCCTTCTTTCTCTTGTATTTGCTTGCACAGAAGTCTGTGCGTGAAAAACATAAATGTTCTTGTTGGAGTGGTGAGTGGTGAATGCTTGTTGGAGTGGTGAATGCTTGTTGGAGAGGTGAATGCTTGTGGGACGGTTGTGAGTGCGAAACAAGAGTCTATGGAATTCCCACTGTAATGTTGTGAGTGTGAAATAAGAGTCTATGGAATTCCCACTGTAATGTTGTGAGTATGAAATAAGAGACTATGGAATTCCCGTTGTAATGTTGTGAGTGCGAAACAAGAGTCTATGGAATTCCCACTGTAATGTTGTGAGTGTGAAATAAGAGACTATGGAATTCCCACTGTAATGTTGTGAGTGTGAAATAAGAGACTATGGAATTCCCACTGTAATGTTGTGAGTGTGAAACAAGAGTCTATGGAATTCCCACTGTAATGTTGTGAGTGTGAAACAAGAGACTATGGAATTCCCACTGTAATGTTGTGAGTGTGAAACAAGAGTCTATGGAATTCCCGTTGTAATGTGGTGAGTGTGAAACAAGAGACTATGGAATTCCCACTGTAATGTTGTGAGTGTGAAACAAGAGTCTATGGAATTCCCACTGTAATGTTGTGAGTGTGAAACAAGAGTCTATGGAATTCCCACTGTAATGTTGTGAGTGTGAAACAAGAGTCTATGGAATTCCCGTTGTAATGTTGTGAGTGTGAAACAAGAGACTATGGAATTCCCACTGTAATGTTGTGAGTGTGAAACAAGAGACTATGGAATTCCTGTTGTAATTTTTTTTCATAACTTTCAGTTAAATAATCTTTATTTAGAAGACTATGTTATATATATAAGCATTTGTTTATAAAAAAAAGTAAGATTTTTCTAAATAATATATTTTTTCGCTAAATAACTCATTGTTTACCTAAACAATCTAATGTTAGGTAAATAAATCATCAAATAGGTAAATTAGGTATTGCTAAATAAGGAATTATTTATTTATATAATGCATTATTTAGCTCATTGTGTGAAATAATGTATTATTTAGAAATGTTTCGAAATAATTATTTCTTTCACTGTATACATTATTTAGCAGAATTTGCTAAATAAGGTACTATATTTAGAAGATGTTGCTAAATAATGCATTATTTACCTAAACAATGCATTGTTAGGTTACAATGTTTGTAAACAAGTGATTTATAAAAAGATATGCTTCTATATAGAGATTATTTAGCTGAAAGTTGTAAACACAACACCGGAAAAAAAGGCAAATAAATATTTTACAAAGGAAATTCCATAAGAGTCTTCATGTGCTGTATAAAAGGCGTGTTGTGTCAAAAGCTCTTTGTATCATCCATGATGAAAGTCATGTGCTCTATGAAAGGCATGTTGTGTCAAGAGCTCTTTGCATCATCTATGATGAAAGTCATGTGCTAGCTCACCACTTCTAGCTCCTAACTTCTGGCCGGCGCTTCCGACTGCCTAAGATTCGTACCTTGATAACTAAAAACAGTTTTATTCAACATTTTGTACGTCTGATTAACAGGTAATAAATTCAACCGGTTGTACAAGATGTGTGCGTGGTTGTGCCTGTATGCACTGTTATGCAAATTATACGCCTGCATTTTGTGATGGTTTTATGTACACCACGTAGTCTTATCCTATCCTATCCCGCAACTCGGAGGTCGTAGGGGCACCACAGATGATCGTTTAACCAGCATACTCCATCTTTCCCTGTCCTCAGCAGCCCTGATGGTTTCGCTCAGTGTCAAACTAGTCCATTCTCGAATGTTGTCCTCCCACCTCTTTTTCGGTCTCCCTCTTCTTCTACCTCCTTGCACTGTGCCTTGCAGGATGGTCTTTGCAAGACCTGATGATCTGGTGACGTGGCCATACCATCGGAGTTTACGTTTTTTCATCATTGTGAGCAGGTCATCGTGTTGTCCAATGGCTTGTGTGATGGTCTGTCGGACTTTGTCGTTGGTGATGTGCTGAGTATAGGAAATGCCCAGAAGTCTTCTGAAGCACCTCATTTCCATGCTTTGTATTCTTCGTTGGAGATCTACTGTCAGGGTCCATGTTTTGCAAGCTTATAGGAAGATGGAGATGATAAGGGAGCGCAGCAATCCTACCTTAGAATGTAGACTGATGGTCCTGTCTTTCAAACCTTCAACCTCGTCAGGGCAGCAGTTGTTTGTGCGATCCTGAAGAGGACTTCCTTTCGGGACCCATTGTCTGATACAATGGCGCCTAAATATTTGAAGCTTGCACTGTGTTGAGGGATTGGCCTTGGACTTTGATGTCCGTGTTGATACCATTGTTGTTGGTCATCATTTTTGTCTTCTCTGCACTTATTTCCATTCCATAGGCTCTGGAGGTGGTGTCAAGCATCTGTACCAGCTGTTCAAGTTCTTGTTCCTCTCCAGCCAATCCATTAATGTCATCCGCAAAACGAAGGTTGTGTGCCTTCGTAATCTGCAAGGGCATCTGACATGATGCGCTCGAGGAAGATGTTGAAGAGTGTTGTAGAGAGTAGGCATCCCTGGCGCACACCGATTGCTGTTCTGAACCAGTTTCCGATGGTGCTGTTGTGGGCACTGCACTGGTATCCTTGTCATACAGGCTTTTGATGACTTCAATAATTTTAGGGCTGATATTTTACACTCTCATGGTTTCCCACAGAGCTGCATGCCAGACTCGGTCAAACGCCTTTTGGAAATCTACAAACACATGATATAGATGTTGATGGTGCTGTAGGTATTTCTCGCAAATTATTCTGAGGTTGAAAATCCCTCATAAAGATCTCTCATAAATCTCTCATAAAGATAATAAAGTTGTCGTATTTGTATTTGTAGCCAATCCAATGTTCACTTGTATGGCGCACAACAGTTGAATTTGTAACATCAAAGGAGTTTTATTTTCAATGTCAATTAATATTATTAGTGTTATTGTGATGTGTATACTTGAGGTGATTGTTTGTACACCACAATGTCATTTCTCGAAAGAGATCATAAGGTTATCTCATTTTATCTCATCTTTATCTCATCTTTATCTTATCTTATCTTATCTTATCTTATCTTATCTTATCTTATCTTATCTTATCCATTCTTCGACGCAGCTCGCCAAGCACAACGATGACTCAAGTCCCGAATTCCGCGATGGGTAAGTAAAAAGTGGTCATTTTCACGGTCCATTTTAGCAGTATGCTTGCTCTGGTGGTTCAGTGTTGCCTTAGGTCCCCACTCCTCCTGTCTTGGATGGTTATGTAGTATATCTTTATTAAAGTCCATAAAACATTGAAGTCAAAGAGGGCTAAAACACCTTGAAATCGCTGGGGGTCTGGATGGTTATCCATTTCTACCATATCGCAATTATGGGTGTAGACCTTCAACTTCATTCATAAACTCTCTCTCCCCTCCCCCCCCCCCCCCCTTCTCTTTCTCTCTCTCCATTTTATTCGTGCTTCGGCAGTCAAAGCAACAAGACGTGTCAGCACGGAGCTCTAGCAGTCATACAGCGATTGTAAATTTTCCTATACTACAGTGAAGCTTGCCAAGATGAGTAAACGGACTTCAAATTAACTTATCGTTCTAATCCAAAGCCTGTTCCTGCCAAGACAAAGAAGATGAAGAAGCAGACGAAGGTGAAGAAACAGACGAAGATGAAGAAACAGACAAAGATGAAGAAACAGACGAAGGTGAAGAAACAGACAAAGATGAAGAAACAGACAAAGATGAAGAAACAGACGAAGATGAAGAAACAGACGAAGATTAAACAGACGAAGATGAAGAAACAGACGAAGATGAAGAAACAGACAAAAATGAAGAAAAAGATGGAGAAACAGACAAAGATGAAGAAACAGACAAAGAAGATGAAGAAACTGACAAAGAAGATGAAGAAACTGACAAAGAAGATGAAGAAACTGACAAAGAAGATGACAAAGAAGATGAAGAAACTGACAAAGAAGATGAAGAAACAGACAAAGAAGATGAAGAAACAGACAAAGAAGATGAAGAAACAAAGATGAAGAAACAGACAAAGAAGAAGAAACAGACAAAGAAGACAGTTCCCTAACAAAAATGCTGGTAAGTGCAACAATAACCAAGCAAAGAGTCTTAAATTTGTATCTGATTACGAAACATCTTTTCACGCAGGTAGGGAATTTCTAATATTATGTTATTGAATATTCATTCAACGAATATAATGATGATGACGGCTTGTTTGTATGAATATATATCAGTAAATGTCGGTGAAAGCCGTTTCATTGATCTTGACGTAAAATTGTATGTAGAGGTTTTTGATCGATTTTCAAATGTTTTTGAAGAACAACTTGAGTATAAGTGACCAGTAATGAATGATGCGATTGACTGCAATTAGTAAAATAGTCTACTCTCGGACAAGGATCACTTCCAACAAGTCCTCAGTATAAAGTCTATATTAGACTACGGGGTTCGAATCATGCGTGTGAATGTGTGTGTGTGCCGCGCATGGTAGCGCGTGGTGTGTGAATCCCTGTGATATTGCTATTGGGCATACTGCTAATGGGCAAATTGTTAATGGCCATATTGCTAATGGTCATATTGCTAATGGGCAAATTGTTATTGGCCATATTGCTAATGACCATATTGCTAATGGTCATATTGCTAATAACCATATTGCTAATGGGTAGACTGTTAATGGCCATATTTGTTATGGCCATATTGCTAATGGCCATATTGACAAAAAAGCAATAAAATGTCAAAGCGTCTCTCTCCATTTCTCTGTTCAAAAAAGTTCCAAAGTTTCAAATGTTTCAAAGTTTCTGTCCCACTCTCTTCCTGTCTTCCCAAATTAATTTGGGATTCCGACGACGTTGTTGTTGCTGCTGCTGCTGCTGCTGCTGATAATGATGATGATGATGGACAGAAAGCAGCATATAGCGGTGCTAACGAGATGCAGACGACGCTGATCAAAAGCGAGAGCCATGAATAATAGATAACCGCCATTTTGCCTGTGTCAGCACGGAACAGGATTGACCCACAACCTTTTCGCGCATTCCCGTCCAATTCCCAGGGATTTAGGGATTCTGGTTTTTCCCCAACCCATCTTCCCGACCCCAGTCCATCTCCGCTACTGCACGTCATAGCGTTGTATAGTGCCAACTGTCTGAAGGCCAGGTAATGTTCTCTTACAACTAACTACACATACTGCCAACTGTCTGAAGGCCAGGTATTATGGCGGTAATGTTTTCTTACAACTAACTACACATACTACCAACTGTTGGAAGGCCAGGTAATGTTCTCTTACAACTAACTACACATACTGCCAACTGTTTGAAGGCCAGGTAATGTTTTCTTACAACTAACTACACATACTGCCAACTGTTTGAAGGCCAGGTAATGTTCTCTTACAACTAACTACACATACTACCAACTGTTGGAAGGCCAGGTAATGTTCTCTTACAACTAACTACACATACTGCCAACTGTTTGAAGGCCAGGTAATGTTTTCTTACAACTAACTACACATACTACCAACTGTTGGAAGGCCAGGTAATGTTTTCTTACAACTAACTACACATACTGCCAACTGTATGAAGGCCAGGTAATGTTCTCTTACAACTAACTACACATACTGCCAACTGTTTGAAGGCCAGGTAATGTTCTCTTACAACTAACTACACATATTGCCAACTGTTTGAAGGCCAGGTAATGTTCTCTTACAACTAACTACACATACTGCCAACTGTTGGAAGGTCAGGTAATGTTTTCTTACAACTAACTACACATACTACCATCTGTTGGAAGGTCAGGTAATGTTTTCTTACAACTAACTACACATACTACCATCTGTTGGAAGGTCAGGTAATGTTTTCTTACAACTAACTACACATACTACCAACTGTTGGAAGGCCAGGTAATGTTTTCTTACTACTAACTACACATACTGCCAACTGTTTGAAGGCCAGGTAATGTTTTCTTACTACTAACTACACATACTGCCAACTGTTTGAAGGCCAGGTAATGTTTTCTTACTACTAACTACACATACTGCCAACTGTTGGAAGGCCAGGTAATGTTTTCTTACTACTAACTACACATACTGCCAACTGTTTGAAGGCCAGGTAATGTTTTCTTACAACTAACTACACATACTGCCAACTGTTGGAAGGCCAGGTAATGTTCTCTTACAACTAACTACACATACTGCCAACTGTTTGAAGATCATTCCGTGTGTTCTAACAGGCCTATACACATCGACAGCAACCGCCAGTACCAATGGATCAGTCAGTGAAAAGGATCAGACTATATGAAAGCTGTTGGTTTGTGGTTGTGACAGTGAGTTCACTTGGAAAATGGCGTTGTTGTCACATTAAAAGATGATATACTGGCCAATCGTTACTCAAACCCACCATTTAGTTTTGAAGATTAGGCGTCTCTTCCTTGTTGGGTAAACAAGCAACTGTGCTTAGTGTGCAAACGTTCGCTGTAGAGCTATTTTTACAATCAACCTCGAGGTTATTTCTTAGTAGACTCATACATAAATGAAGGTATAGATTTAAATCAAAGCTGTATTTTTGACAGAAGATATTGGGGGGGGGGGGAGGGGGGGCTTCTAATCTTAACTTTTGGGCTGAAAATTGACAAGGACCTGTGACGTGAAATGTACGATGTGTAACCCTAATCCTTTAAACTAATCAATCATTCAAGTCAGTACAGGACAAACTTTGGACTGCACCTGTTACAACTGTGAAGGTGTGGATTAGACCGCAAAACGTACCAATGAAACAACACCAGGAAACTTCCACATTTATTTATTTATTTATTTATTGCTTTAATATAGCGCTTTTCTAGCTCACGAGCGGCTCAAGGAGTGGCTGATACAGGATCCAGGTGATTTTCCCTCTGCCATCCGTAGTGGCACCTGTGTCGTTGACAAAGCCAAACTTATGTAATAGTTAAGATTATGTTCCTATTGTGGGAGGTCCCAAGCCTTTGCCAAACAATCATTTTCTCTGTGCCAAAATGTTGAAACGCGAATGATAGTATGGCTGAAGCGTGTACGATAGATCTAATCGTTTCGATTTGCAAAGTATTCAATAATGGAGTTTATTTACCTTTGATTTGAGTTTGCATTGTTGTTTGGAGAGGCTTTGTATAACGTTGATAATTTCCGTTAGTCGATATTGTTGTAGAATCTTCTGAATCGGCTTGTTTACTATCGATCGAAGATTCGGGATAATTGTAGAAATTTGAAGGAACGATCCGGAAGGAGAAGAAATGTGTAATGACGTAAGTCAGTGATGACGATCTTTAGTTCGATTGGTGGCAGTACGTCATTTCTACAGTATACCAAATTGTTCCAGAAAAGAGAGAGGTTATTTAATCGTGTGCCGAGATCGCTGTTGGGAGAGAGTAAAGTTGTTGATAGTGATTTGGAGAGTTGCTGTGAAAGTTGTTGAGTTGAGTTGAGAATTGTATGCAGTTGTTGGTGTGTGCTGAATAAAAGTGGAAAACTTCATACGTCGACTTTGTGAATTGTATGCTGTTTGGACGGGCTGTGTGAATAAACGAATCTGAGTTACACAACTATCAGGAATTCAAGCATCGGGGCTGAATCAGATACTGATAGAAAACACCAACATCGAACTTGAGTGTAACATTTTGGGGGTCAAGCCGCGATTCACGCCATAGCCAAGGGTTCAACTGCTACAACAAGCGAGTCAACGTTACGAGAAGCAGTCATCGAGGGTAGCCGCCAACGAGTTGCGTCGAGAGGGGCCAACATACTGGGACTACATCCGATAGGTTCGGGTTGACTGCAAGGGCGTGTAGTCGCTGAAGAGTTGCTTCGTGAGCGAACAACAAGTCGGGACTACGTGGCTGCCGCAAGACTACGTCAAGGGACAGTCTCGGAGCTACATCGCCAGTGTTACAGCGAGCGTCGAGCGGACGTCGCGTCTACTTCAGCACAGGAGCGTATACATCAACACCAGCGTGGTGCAGCGTCGCATACGACGAGGACAGCGGGGCCTGCGTCAGCGAAGGCGACTAGTGACAAGCATCAGCGCTACTGCAGAAAGCGTGCTGTTCTAGAACAGTCTAGAAAGGTACAGCACAGTCAAGAACTTTCCAGAAAAAGAAAAAAAAAGAGAACTCTACAGTCAAGAACTTTCTAGAAGAAGAACCTTCCAGAAAAGAACTTTCCAGAAAAGAACTTTCTTGAAAAGAACTTTCCAGAAGCATCAAGATGGCTGACTTCTGGCAGAAAGGGGTTGAACTGAATCTAAAAGGGAAACAGTTGACGGAGTACGTCAAATCCCAGGAGAGAATACAAGAACGAGAATTAGAAGAGCAGCGTCGCCGAGAAGAAAGAGAATTGGAAGAGAAGCGTCTAGAAAAAGAAATAGAACTAGAACAGAAGCGTCTAGAAGTAGAAGAGCAGCGTCGCCGTGAAGAAAGAGAATTTGAACTGAAGCGTCTGGAAATTGAACAGCAGCGGCAAGAAAGAGAAGATGAGCGCAGGCGTGAGGAAAGAGAAGCTGATCGGCAGTTCCAACTAGAGTTGGCGCGCATCCAGCAACAACAGCATGCGCCACAAGTTATCAGTGACAACACGGCTCCAAAATTGCCAGCCTTCGTCGACGGGAAGGACCAGATTGACAGTTATCTGGCGAGATTCGAAAGGTTCGCTGAAAGCTCTAACTGGCAACCTCAAGACTGGGCAATTCGACTGAGTGCACTTCTGACGGGGCAAGCTCTCGAAGTTTACACCAGACTGTCGAACGATGACGCCAAAAACTACGACGTCTTGAAAGAGGCCCTGTTGCAGTGCTACAACTTTACAGAGAAGGGCTACCGTAAACGCTTCCGTGAATGCCGGCCTAAGTCAGACGAGACGCCAAAGCAGTTTGTGGAGCGCCTGTCGTCATATCTACACAAGTGGGTGGAGTTATCAGGCGAAATGAAGTCTTACGACAGTCTCCATGACCTGATTGTGAAAGAACAATTTCTCAATGCCTGTCACAAGGACCTAGCGACCTACTTAGAAGAACAAAAGCTGCAGACGCTTAAAGATGTGACTGAGGCTGCTGAAAGATATCTCATCGCTCATGGGAAAACCCTGGGGCCACCCAGCGCGACGAAACATTTTCAGAAGACTGGAGAAACCATGGGAACCAGATCCAAGGGAGCCAGACGAGCCAGAGACAGACAGACTCCACGCCTCCTCCCAGGGAAGGGCATTCAAGGGGCTGTTTCACCTGCAACGCTACAGACCACAGAGCGGCTAACTGTCCTCAAAACAAAAGTAGCGGACAGCGGAGCAGTACGGACAATTCAGCGGCGGGCAACCGGCAGAGGCGGTTCTCCAATCAACGGCAAACCAGTAGATCTGACCATCAAGTGTGCGGCGGGAGCGTCATTCTTCCGAGTGAGACCGAGCGCACAGCTACCCCTGCGGACGTGCAAGAGTGCATGACTGATGGCCAACTCCTCCTTGCCAACGGGAAATCCATCCCCGTCGTCGCCAGCGCAGCTGTGACCGTACAGAACATGCCTGTTTCCAAGGGACGCGTCGGAAATCATGAAGTGACTGTTTTAAGAGACTCTGGCTGCAGTGGGGTCATCGTCAAAGAAGACCTAATCGCTAAAGAACAGTTCACTCGATTCAAAATGGACACTTATGGCCGACAGCAAATGTGTGAGAGCGCCAGTTGCAAAGATTCAAGTCAACACCCCTTTCTACGTAGGCGAAGTCGAAGCGGTTTGCCTGAAGAAGCCGCTATACGATTTGATGATCGGGAATATCGACGGCGCGAGACGACCCGACGACCCCGATTCAGAATGGAGTCCTGCCTCAACCCAACATGTCGAAGTTGTGGAGGAGGATCCATTGCCGTTTCCCGATGGAGACCTTACAGAGCTGCTACGGGACAATGTGGTTACTCCGGCTCAGCCCTGCCGACCAGAGATCGTCAGTGCTGTTACTACCAGGGCCCAGGCCAAGAGAGACAAGGTGTCTACACCACTGAAGGTCGCCGACAACTCCAAAGCTGCCATCGTGGACAGAGATAAGCTGATCCAGCTCCAGGAAGCTGATAGCACTTTAAACAAGTACAGGAACCGCCAAGACCACGTGACCAAAGGCAGTGGTACGGTCTATTTTGAGGTGAAGGCCAAGATCCTGTACCGAATCTTCCAGCACCCGAGGGTCAACGGAGGGAAACCACTACGTCAAGTCTTGGTACCGTTACCCCTAAGGCGCCAGGTGATGGAAGTAGCGCATGACTCAATCATGGGAGGTCACCTAGGTATCAAGAAGACGTCAGACCGAATCCAGGCGGTATTCTACTGGCCAGGACTTCATGCGGACGTCAGCCGTTTCTGCCGATCATGTGACATTTGCCAGAAGACCATACCTCGAGGAAGGGTCCCGAAAGTGCCTATGCAGAGGATGCCTCTGATCGACCGACCTTTCAAGAGGGTGGCCTTAGACTTAATCGGCGAAATAAGACCTCCGAGTGAAGAAGGTCATCGATGGGTACTGACTTTAGTGGACTATGCGACTCGGTACCCAGAAGCAGTGCCACTGAAGAAGATTGACACTGAAACTGTAGCAGAGGCACTGGTGGACATGTTCAGTAGACTTGGAGTGCCTGAAGAAGAAATTCTGACAGACCTCGGGACGCAGTTCGTCTCTGACTGTATGAAGGAGGTCAACAGACTGCTGAGCATCCGGCATTTGACTACGACACCCTACCATCCGATGTGCAACGGGCTTGTTGAAAAGTTCAATGCTACGCTGAAGTCCACCCTGAAGAAACTGTGCAGCGAGCAGCCCAGACAATGGCATCGCTACATCAACGCCTTACTTTTCGCCTACAGAGAAGTACCGCAGGAGTCCACCGGCTTTTCTCCGTTTGAGCTGCTGTACGGAAGAACCATCCGAGGGCCGATGCACATCCTAAAAGAACTGTGGACGAAAGAAGTAGACACCCCAGAGGTGAAGAACAGCTACCAGTACGTGTTTGAGCTACGGGAGAAGCTGGAGCAGACTCTCGAGATAGCCAGAGAAAACCTGGAGAAGTCCCAAGACTGTGGAAAGCACTACTACGATCGTAGGGCTGTGAACAGGAAGTTTAAACCTGGCAACAAAGTGCTGGTGCTGCTACCTACCGATCACAATAAGTTGCTGATGCAGTGGAAGGGCCCGTACGAAGTGGAGACCGTGGTGGGGATCAACGACTACAAGGTGAAGGTCGGCCAGCATTCCAAGATATACCACGCCAACCTCCTTAAGCTGTACGTGGAAAGGCCAACAGAGACTGTGCACGCAGCCACAGCAGCTGTGACCGACGACAGCTTTGACAGCGAGGAACTGTTGGAACTGGGAGACTTCCATAGCAAAGAAGGCATCAATGATGTTAAGCTAGGACCAAGCTTGACGGAAGGTCAAAAGTTGGAGCTCAAGGACCTTATGGGCGAATTTCCCCATAACCTCAATGATGTCCCAGGCTCTACGACTTTGGTCGAACATGAAGTCCACACCCAGACCTGGAAGGAGCATCTGCAGACCTTGAGGGAGCTATTCCACCGTCCCGCAGAAGCCAACCTGACCGTGAGACCCAGCAAATGCATCCTGGGAGCTGACAACGTCGACTGCGTGAAGACAACGGAGGATTTACTGACTCCAGGAAAGCCCACGTGATCGTCGTCTTTGACCCTGGGCCGATGACAGCCGCAACTGACGAGGGCGTCGTTTCTTTGCTGATGGAAAAACATTGACTGTGTAGATGGAATGTGAACATTGACAATATCCAAAAGGACTTGCAGATAAGGAACATTGACTGTGTGGATGAACTGTGAACATTGACAATATCCAGATAGACTTGAAGATGAAAACCATTGACTCTGTGTAGATAAGCTGAGCGCAATTACAGTATTCAGAAAGTCTTAAATTAGTTTCAATTGTGGACTTTGTTTGTGCATTACGTTTCAACGTTGTTGAAAGAAATTAGGTAAATTTCTTCTTGAGTGGGGGGTTATGTTACGTTGAAACGCGAATGATAGTATGGCTGAAGCGTGTACGATAGATCTAATCGTTTCGATTTGCAAAGTATTCAATAATGGAGTTTATTTACCTTTGATTTGAGTTTGCATTGTTGTTTGGAGAGGCTTTGTATAACGTTGATAATTTCCGTTAGTCGATATTGTTGTAGAATCTTCTGAATCGGCTTGTTTACTATCGATCGAAGATTCGGGATAATTGTAGAAATTTGAAGGAACGATCCGGAAGGAGAAGAAATGTGTAATGACGTAAGTCAGTGATGACGATCTTTAGTTCGATTGGTGGCAGTAGGCCTACGTCATTTCTACAGTATACCAAATTGTTCCAGAAAAGAGAGAGGTTATTTAATCGTGTGCCGAGATCGCTGTTGGGAGAGAGTAAAGTTGTTGATAGTGATTTGGAGAGTTGCTGTGAAAGTTGTTGAGTTGAGTTGAGAATTGTATGCAGTTGTTGGTGTGTGCTGAATAAAAGTGGAAAACTTCATACGTCGACTTTGTGAATTGTATGCTGTTTGGACGGGCTGTGTGAATAAACGAATCTGAGTTACACAACTATCAGGAATTCAAGCATCGGGGCTGAATCAGATACTGATAGAAAACACCAACATCGAACTTGAGTGTAACACACCTGTGTCGTTGACAAAGCCAAACTTATGTAATAGTTAAGATTATGTTCCTATTGTGGGAGGTCCCAAGCCTTTGCCAAACAATCATTTTCTCTGTGCCAAAAGGCAGTGACGGATCAAGTTATTTTGACACAATCTTACACCTCCAATCTCTCACCCCCACCCACCCATCGTCAACCCCCACCCACCCACACACCCACCCACACACACCCACACACACAAATTTAAAGGAAGAGGAGGAAAACCCACAAAATGGGACTAGGAGGGGAAGTAAGAAAGAAGAAGAAAAAGAAAATAGTAGGAAATAATGACTGAACATTGAAGTTGAACGTCTACACAGCCACCATTGGCGATAGGGCAGACAGGGATAATAATATCAAGGAAAAGAGAGTTTCAACACTAAACCAGCAGGCAATCATACTGCTAAGAACGGCAGTGAAAATGGCCAAGCATTTAGTTTGCCCACCACGAGATTTGGAATCTGGGTCACTGGCGTGCTAGGCCTGTTATCTACCACTGAGCTATAGCGGTAAGACTAAGAAGAAGAAGAAGAAGAAGAAGAAGAAGAAGAAGAAGAAGAAGAAGAAGAAGAAGAAGAAGAAGAAGAAGAAAAAGAGATTACTCTTATATAGCGCACTTATAAGCTCAGAGAGCTTCTCAAAGCACTGGCCACTACTATCCAGCAATTACAAAATAGTTTTGCTGAAGTCAGGATTCGAACCCACGTCGCCCGAGACGCGCGTACACAAGTCGAGCGCTCTGACGACTGAGCTATCCCTGAAGAAGAAGAAGAAGAAGAAGAAGAAGAAGAAGAAGAAGAAGAAGAAGAAGAAGAAGAACAAAAAGAAGAAGAAGAAAGGAGAAGGAGAAGAAGACGAACAAACACCCGGTACACATTGGTCGAAGGCTGCCAGAAGCATGTTTTACTAGTCGCCTCAACAGGCAATAAAGCATGCTCTCATGCTTCATAGCACTGCTTCCTACACGCTTCAAGCGCTATAGTGACGGAAAAAGCGCAATTTCACTGTAAATATATACAGAATGTTGCTCTACATCATTCCGCTCTTTCCGTCTAAAAAACCCAATTGCCTTGTTGGATTCTTAAATTGCATGAAACCAAGTGAGGACACTATCCGGCGTCAACAAACGGTTCAAAAACATTGTCAAACGGTTCGTAAAAGACAGTTGACCTAGAAACTAATACAGTTTGACCTAATTCGTCCCCTAGAGGAGACGAAACTTATTTTTCTATTTTCATGAGTTCACTGCAGTGAAATTGCGCTTTTTCCGTGACTATAGAGCTTGAAGCGTATAGAAAGCAGTGCTCTGAAGCATGGGAGCATGCTTTATCGCCTGTTGAGGCGACGAATAACGCATGCTTCTGGTAGCGTTCGACCAATGTGTATCGGGTGGAACAAAAGAGAAGAAGAAGAAGAAGAAGAAGAAGAAGAAGAAGAAGAAGAAGAAGAAGAAGAAGAGAAAGAAGAGAAAGAAGATGAAGACAAGAAGAAGAAGAAGAATGATAAAGAAAATAAGAAGAAGAAGAAAAGAAGAAGATCAAAAGCAACAACAACAACAACGACGACGAAGGGGAAATGGAAAAGGAGGAGCAGGAGCGAAAGAAGACAACCATACAATTTCATACTGACCTTTACAGGAATATACCTGTGGTGTCTCATCAGTCATACAGCTGTCTGCAACACACAAGGATTAATACCAGTAACACACGGAACGCAGTTAATCCAGACACATAAGGTATACAATGTAACAATGTATTATGCACACACAAACACTGTGCCGCCCACCACTGCTCATGTACTCACATACATTTACATTTACATTATAAAACTGACTTTCCTATCATATCCTATCCTATCCTATCCTATCCCGTAATTCGAAAGTCGTTGGGGCACCACAGATGATCGTTTAACCAGCGTACTCATCTTTCTCTGTCCCTCACAACCCTTATGGCTTCGCTCAGTGTCAAGCTAGTCCATTCTCTACATTACATTACATTACATTATTATTGTTTTAGGTCCAGCGGACTCTTCCGAGCCAAATCAGGACCGGACAACCCCCGATCCGCATAAAAGATCTGCTGAAACAACCCTAGTGGTAAAACCGAAAGCTCTCCACCAGCCAGTCACGTTACAATAAAACATCCCACGCAGGGGACGGCTGAGGCTTCACCCCAACTTATCGAAACACCGTTTACAAAAACAAAATAGAATACAAACATCATTATAAATTATGAACAAAACACATACATATAAAATGCCTACATTGCTAAATAATAACATCATAGGAAGCCCTAGTGACCACCTGGCAGAAAGCGTCCAATATTCCCAAGCTGATCCAACAGACCTCATACACAAACAAGGAGTCTTGTCCCGGAAGAGTTTTCAAGAGAAAAGGTAGGAGACTGGTCTAGCGAAGAAGACGATAGTATAGCAGATTGATAGAAAAGAGCAGGAATGAGAAAGAGCAAATGAGGAAGACAGCGACAGTGGGAATTTAAAGCACTAAATTTCCAGAAAGTGGGGATACTATTTATATTGAAACTCCCGGCACCCCAACGGGGGTAGTCCATTCTCTGAGCAATTCCTATATCCAGCACATCACTGTAACAGCAGAAATAGTGACGACAAAATGTAGGAAATTAGCTTTGCGCAAAATAGATACCATCGAATGAAACTGGACGTTAATTCAACAGTTATCTAAAAAGCAGCACACACATGTCAAATTAACTTCCTTGAGACAGTCACACCACCAGCCACTCCAGATACCATCTAACAGACTTCGCGATCCAAGACTAAATAGCATACTTAAGACAAAACTGACCATAACGTCATCTTCGTTAACTAGCTTACTTCACTGTGACCAGAGTCACTGAGACACTAAGTAGCCTAGGCTCAGCTTATCGCGATTATATCTATCCTCCACTCTACCCCTGACACTCCACATCAAGGATAATTATGCGTGTCTAATAACTAGGGCAGGTGGAAGAAAATATTCCAATAAAAACGATTAATCCCGTATATGCGAGATTAACTATGTCACAGGGCAGTCTGTGATGAAAACCGGGTAGTCTGTGTGGGTGAAGAGTATAAGGGCGGGGGTAGTAACTGCGTGTTGTCGTATGCGTGGTTGTTAGAGTTGAAGCGTGCAGAGCGTGATTCAGCCGCACGGGCCAGGTAGCTAGTAGGGAGAAATACTAACGTTTTGGCAGAACAAGTTTGATAGAGCTACAGTGTAGACCTATTTGTCTAGTGCTCTAGGAATTTTGTGTGTTCTGTGAGAATAGGGTAGGACGGTTAATGACGGATTATATTAACTGGTCCAGAACAATACTAGTTGTGAAAGTGCTATTTCTACAGTGTTACACTCAGTTTGAAGTATAGCTAAAGAAGAGCAAAGTTTGTTAGTGTGTGATAGGTTAGCATCGAGGAAGCGTCTGCTAACGGGACTATACACACTGGATTACCCTATTTGGAGTATTCGTTGGGGGAGCAGTGGAGTAAGGTCAACGAGTGCGTTTACATTCGAACCGTGTGGGTTAGTGCAATGGTATCTTTTCCTTACTGTGCCCATGAGCCCGGTGCTGGCTGTTTGGGGATGTAGATACGAGAGCTGTGCGACTGTGTAGGATGAAGGATGAGAATGGTTGCACTGTGGGAAAGTAGAGGGAAAGGAAGAGTGCGGCTGAAGGAGAGTAAGGAAGGATGAGATGGGTTGCACGGTGGAAGGCAAAGGGAAGGAAGTGGAAGAATGAGGGGAGGATGAAGGTAAGGATGGAAGTGGTTGCTGTTGTTGTTGTTGAGGTTGCTTGATATGAATAATGTGTTGGTGTTTACATGTATTCATTTGCAGCATTGCTCATTTCATGCATTCATAATTTCATTGAATTTTATTATATTCGTTGTTTACAAGTGACAATAACAGTAGCTAAAAGGGAAATAAGCGAGAGAGAGTCAAGGAAAGGGAAGCGGACAGCAGTTGTGCCCCTCAAGCATCAGAGATTAGTTGAGTTGAGAAGGAGGGGGGAAGGTGTACGGAGGGAGGGGGACAGAAGCAGGTAGACAAGATATTAACGATGCGACAAGCATGTTGCAGGTTCGACAGTTCGTTCGTCAGTTCGTCAACTGGTTAACGTGGATCAACGTTAACCAACGTCGTGCATCGATGACGACGGCACTTGGTCGGGTGGACTAAACATCATCATCACCATCAGTAACGTTCCGTGTTCATCGTTGTCTACACGTCCTCACCATTCACTTCATCATCATCATTCCTCAACCCCACCCTTCCTGTGGTGGTTGTGACGTGGGTGGACGGGACCCGGCCTCGACGTCGCGGTGTAGCTGACTGGAGGAGTCCAGCTGTGTGACGTCGACGGTGGCAGGGCTGCCGCGACTACTGCGTCACCATCATCATTTCATCACCATCGTCAGCGGCGAGTGGGAGCGGCGACGCCACCACGTTTGGACATCGTCAGCACCGGTCCGATAACAGCTACAAGAAGGGGGTGGATACCTTTACGGGGACTTCGACAGGGACTTCATTCCGCCAGGTTGGCTCTTTCCTTGTTGTCCCTCTCCTAACACTTGAACCCCCCTCTTGTTTGTTTACGTGCAACGGACATTTGCTGTGCACGGTTCGATACATGGACGTGGTTGAATAGCAACCCTCGATCATCCTGACATACCATTCCATTGTTTCATTGAACCATTGATTGTTTCATCATCATTTTCTTCGTTTCATGTGTAAATGTTGTATGTGTATGAGTGTGTGGCTTGAATGAATAAATAGGTTGAAAGTGGTATATATAATTGTTGTGTTTTCATCCCTTCACCTCTGCGGGAAATCACCATTCTTTCTGGGCTGTCTGCGTGCGGAAGTTGTTTGTTTGTGGCGTCTGCTCGGACGGAGTCGTGGTGGTGACAAACTAAGACGAGAGTTAAACGATTGGTCAAGAAGACTAAGGAACGCCTGCATATCGTTGGGGCCCCAATCTTAGCTAGTCACTCAGAAACTAACTGCCAAGCTGCGAGGGTCAACCAAAGGGACAAACTGCAGTGAACGCTTATCCTCAGCTTTATCATCAAGATAGACTAGAGACGGTTTCACGGATCTCAGAGTCTGGAAGTAAGATAACATTAGTAGTTTTGATATGTGTATGTTTAATTTATATTGATTGCCATGTATTAATAATGTGTTCTTGATATATATGTACATATATATATATATATATATATATATATATATATATATATATATATATATATATATATATATATATATAGTTACAGAAACAGATTATTGTTTCTGAGACAGTATGCATGTAGATTGATGTAAGATTCGAATCGAATTGTGCTTATAGGAACCTTGCAGGTGTCTGATGCTATAGACACTTTGCAGAGGAGACCGCACACTTGTATACAATAGCTGAACGACTCATCCGCTCAACCTGAGAGGCAAGACTTCTCAGAAGGACCCAAGCACTCTCATCTACAGAGCAGCTAAGTCACCCACAAATGCCATCTGATTGACCCTCGGGAAATTAGTCAACCACTTGAATAATTATATTCGCGTAGCATATGAAGAAAAAGACCTGCTGACAAACTTTCCCAGCACAGCGAACTCTTAGAATTATTAATTTACCGGTTTAATGAAGTACATGTAAAAGTTGTGTTGAATATATAAAACGAGAAAGTACATACATACGACTGGTGTCATTCTATTTGTATTGTTGTGTAGCTATTAGTTTTCTTCTCTCGTGACATAATAACCTAGTCTTTTGATTAGTAATTAACGGTTCTCAAGTTGAGCCATATGATACTAAAACGCCCGAGAACAAATATAAATGTTATGTGACCAAAGTGTCGTGATCAGTCTCTCACACAGCTTTCGGAATTCTGGTAAAAGAACGATCGATAGTGGTAGCACATCGCCCATCTATCAATAAGTCTTACCCCCTAGTAAGCTAAACGTATCTTCCCCAGAATATCATCACAATCACCAACGACGAAGTCCGACAGACCATCCAACAAGCCATTGGACAACACGATGACATACTCACAGTGGTGAAGAAACTGAAACTCCGATGGCCACGTCACCAGATCATCAGACCTTGCAAAGACATCCTGCAAAGCACGGTGCAATGAGGTATAAGAAGAAGGAAACAGAAAAAGAGGTGGAAGGACAACATTCGGAATGGACTGGTTTGACACTGAGCGAAGCCATAAGGGTTGTTGAGGACAGAAAGATGGAGTACGCTGGTTAAACGATCATCTGTGGTGCCCCAACGACCTTCGAGTTACGGGATAAGATAGGATAGGACCCTGTAAGCAATGAATAACTAACTAACACTAAAGTTTGGAAGTTTTACAAAAACCCAAAACGAATCTTACGTAGACGGCAAGTCATTCCAACGTTTTCCACGCTGCTGCAGATTTATTAGTCCTCCGCTGACGTTCAACCAGTAATTAAAGGAATTATAGTGATAGTTCCCATAGCTAACTCACGTTCTATCTCTTGTGTAGCTAACCCACTCTGTATCTCTTGTGTAACTCACTCTCCATCTCTTGTGTAGCTAACTCACTCTCTATCTGTTGAGTAGCTAACCCATTCTGTATATCTTGTATAGCTAACCCACTCTGTGTTACACTCGATGTTGTTTTTTCTCTATCAGTAGTTGATTCAGCTCCGATACTTGAAATCCTGATAGGTGTAACTCGGATTCGTTTATCCACGCAACCCGTTCAATCATCAACAAGGCAGGAGTCGTCGTTTGAAGTTTTCCACTTTTATTCAGCATACATCAACAACTGCATACAATCGTTCTATCGCTTTTTACTTTACAATTCTCGACTATCAACTTTCCACTTTTTACAACTTTCTCAACTCTAATACAACAACTCTCTCTACTTTCAACTCTCTCTTATTTTGAAACAGTGCGGCACTTATACAGTCTCTACATACTCCAGAACAAGCGAGAATACCCCACATGAAACACCACAACCAATCAGAAGTAATTTCACATCACTGTCTCACGTCATACAACATTATTTTGAATGGAAGCTTCTATAGTTACCACTAGAATTATCCATACGCTTCGATCGATAGTAAACAACCAATACTAGAAAATTCTCAAATAATATCGACCAACTAAAATTACCAACGTTATACAAAGCCTCTTCTAATAACAATGCAAAATCAAATCAAAGATAAATACACTCTGTTACTGCATGCTTAGCAAAATAAAACGATCTGATCTATCGCGCGCGTCACACACGCAAGCCTACTATCGCACGCGTTTCACACAAGTCATAAGTCTACCATCGCACGCGTCTCCAACGTAACACTCTGTATCTCTTGTGTAGCTCACTCCCCATCTCTTGTGTAGCTAACTCACTCTCTATCTGTTGAGTACTGTAGCTAACACATTCTGTATATCTTGTATAGCTAACCCACTCTCTATCTCTTGTGTAGCTAACCCATTCTGTATATCTTGTATAGCTAACTCACTCTGTATCTCTTGGGTAGCTAACTCACACTCTATCTCTTGTGTAGCTCACTCTCTATCACTTGTGTAGATAACTCACTATCTCTTGTGTAGCTAACTCATTATCTCTTGTGTAGCTAACTTACTCTCTATCTCTTGTGTAGCTAACCCACTCTGTGTCCTTGTGTAGCTAACTCACTCTCTATCTCTTATGTAGCTAACCCACTATCACTTTATGTAGCTAACTTACTATACTTGGGTAGCTAACCCACTCTCTATCTCTTGTGTAGCTAACCCACTATCACTTGTGTAGCTAACTCACTATCACTTGTATAGCTAACCCACTATCACTTGTGTAGCTAACTCACTATCTCTTGTGTAGCTAAGCCACTATCACTTGTGTAGCTAACCCACGCTATCTCTTGTGTAGCTAACTCTCTATCTCTTGTGTTGTTTGTCTGCCAGTCTGTCTGATTGTCTGGCTGACTGCCTGTCTATATGTTTGTCTTCCTGTCTGACTGCCTGTCTGTCTGACTGTCTGCCTTTCTGTCTGACTGCCTGTCTGTTTGTCTGATTGTCCGCCTGTCTGTAAGTCTGTCTGACTGTCTGTCTGACTGACTTCCTGTCTGTCTACTTCCTCTCACTCTCCACCCAGTCTTTGCCCCATGTGATGGAAGTTGAAAAAGAAGATGATGAATTAATGCTGCTGCTACTACCCCTACTACTATACTGCTCTTGCTGCTACTATTAATGCTACTGTTACTATTACTGTTGCTATTGCTGCTGCTATTACTACTACGGTTGCTTTCGCTGTTACTATTACTGTTACTGCTGCTAATACTACTACTGCTGTTTCTACTACTACTACTACACTGTGTGTTTGTAGGTGCGCGTGTGTGACAGGGTCTATTTCTGCCTTGCTGTATCTCTCTCTCTTTCGCTCTCTTTCTCTCTCTCACCTTCTCGTTTTCTCTCTCTCCTTCCCTCTTTCCGTCCCCCCCTCTCTCTCTCTCTCTCTCTCTCTCTCTCTCTCTCTCTCTCTCTCTCTCTCTCGCTCTCTCTTTTTCTCTCTCTCTTTTAATTAGAAACAGAGATTGAAAAAAAATAATCCATGGTCTCAAGAAATAAATGACTTGGAGAAACTGGATCTCATTAAATTACACAGGTTGAAGGAGTGTGAATGGAGGGGGGTAGGGTGGGGGTGAGTGGGGGATAGGGAGGGGAGCATGTGTAAAGCCCACAGTGCTACATCAACAAACTCCTTCATTCACCCTTCCCTCTTTCTCTCCATCACTCTCTCTCTCTCTCTCTCTCTCTCTCTCTCTCTCTCTCTCTCTCTCTCTCTCTCTCTCTCTCTCTCTCTCTCTGATTCCTGCAACGAGCAGCATCTTGAAGGGAGATAATCCTCTACTGACAATACACAACTTCCCGTGGCAGGAGTGTTGGGGACAAGCGGTTCAGTAGGAGATCAGTATAAAGATAAGCCTGTCAACACTGAACCCTATTCTAGCTGTGGTCTGTAAACAAGGGTGGTGGGTCATCACTGCCTCAAAGTGGATGAAGGGAGATAACCTTGTCACAAAGTTGGACCCTTGTATAGTGAAACGGCTCTGTCGACCATTAATACCCTCCTCACCTCCATTTGTAATTAGCAGTAGACAGTGCACAGTGTGGACACACAGATGTCGGCACAGGGTTTTCTCCGGGAGCTCCGGTGTGACATCATCAAAAGGCCGAGTATCCTATTTGGACTGGGAGCTACTGGGAGCATTCTGATTGGTCGACGCATTACAAAATTCGACGCATGCGCACAGTGCTATCGTAGTCTTAGTAAGGATTAGGGTTAAGAGTTACGACGCCTAAGAATATCGTGAAAAGGCCGGCCTGATTTGACCTGGCGCATGTACAACACCATTAAAATACTCCAGCAATCTGAGTCACAATTGTATTTTCAGGGTCACGTGCTGTACCACCTTCGGTGTCATAGCAATGGCCTTGGCTCTAGCGGTGGCGGTGGCCTTGAACCCCAGCAGCCATCATAGTACAGGCGCCCACTTGAAAAATTTTGAGATAATAGAGGTGGCGGTGCGCCGTGCTTCCTTTGTTTTTGCATTCATTGTCAGTTTGAGTGCCATGTTATGTAGGGGCACCACAGATGATCGTTTAACCAGCATACTCCATCTTTCTCTGTCCTCAGCAGCCCTGATGGCTTCGCTCAGTGTCAAACCAGTCCATTCTCGAATGTTGTCCTCCCAACTCTTTTTCGGTCTCCCTCTTCTTCTACCTCCTTGCACTGTGCCTTGCAGAATGGTCTTTATATATAAGTGTAAGTGTATGTGTGTATATATGTGTATATGTATGTGTGTATATGTATGTATGTATATGTATATATATATATATATATATATATATATATATATATATATATATATATATATATAATATATATATATATATATATATATATATATATATATATATATATATATATATGTGAGATTGTGTGTGTGTGATAGTGCGCGTGTGTGTGTGTTGGTGTGTGTGTGTGTGTGTGAGTGTGTGTGATAGCGTTATTGTTGATGGATCTTAATCACAGTAGATATCATCAACATTATTATTTATTTTGAGTTTAGTGTTGTTGCGGTTTTATTGCTTTAGATTTTATATGCAGATGGACACTGCACTAAAAATTTTCTTGCAGGTGTTTGTGGGGACAAGAAAGATTCTGTATTCTGTATTCAAAATCACCCGGCCATAATAAGATACTGGATCTAGCTGCGATGTTACACCGGTGTAACTTCGCAGCTGGACCGAGTGTCATAGCTGAGCCCACGGACTTTGCGCATTCGCCAGGTCAAGTCGGGCCGGCATTTTCACGATGTTCTTAGGCGTCGTAACCCTAACCCTAAACCTTAACCCTAACCCTAATCCTTACTAAAAGATTACGACAGCACTGTGCCCATGCGTCAAATTTTGTTATGCGTTTTAAATTTAGACCAACCAGAATGCTCCCTGTCGCTCCCAGTCCGCTGGCGATACTAGGCCCTTTGACGATGTCACACCGGTTCTAGTTTAAAATTTCAAAACTATAAATTCGATTTGATTTCCATCTTTTAATAGCGATTTGCATTTACACCACACGTTTGAGGGTTGAATGTGTGTTCTGTATGGAGAAGCGTCTAACATGTGAGCGTATATGTTGGTTACACATCGCCGCGCTTTGAGTCTCATTTAGGAATAAGGTGGGTATAGCATCAATTATTATTTATTATTATTATTATTATTATTATTATTATTATTATTATTATTATTATTATTATTATTATTATTATTATTATGAACAACTGACTGACCCTGGGTATATTACACAATGGAGAAACAAGGAGGTAGGCGAGCACAGCAACCAATGAACAAACTCATCTCCCTCTCTTCACCCTTCCCATGAACACACGTACACAGCTCGCTTCCAATTCTTCATTACAGCCAGAGATTACAGAGTCTGGAAAACATAGATGGATGGGGGAAGACTGGACACGTATACAGGCGTATTACACGGGAAAGAGAAAACAAGGTACGAGTGCACAGCTATTAATGAACAAAATCCTTCCTACGTCTCCATCTCTCATCCCTTCTCATTAACGCACACACACTCACGCACACGCACACCACACACACACACACACACATCACACATACACACGCACACCACGCACACACCACACACGCACACCACACACATACACACACACACACCTCCCTCAGCTCAATTTCTTAATTAGAACCAGAGATTGCAAAGTCTGGCGAAATAAATGTGAACAAACGGGATGTATATTGCATCTGGGGGCGCGTTGGAGAGAGCAGAAAACGGCAGGCCAGACAGTAAATCGCCATTTTGGATGAGGCGGAAAGGGAGAAAAGGGCTCCAGGCAGGAGCAACAACTCCTGAACGACCAAGGGAAACGACCCCGTGGAAGGAAATTGCCAAATGTGTGTAGGGCAGTGTGGGCGTCGCTGGTGGAGATGGGTTAATCATAAGTGTGGGCCAATGAAGAAGAAGAAGAAGAAGAAGAAGAAAATTAAAAAAAGAAAGAAAGAAGACGGCGACGACGACGACGACGACCAACAACAACAACAACAACAAAATAAAAAACAAGAAGAAAAAAAAACAAGAACAAGTAGAACAAGAACAAAAAGAACAAGAACAAGAAAGAAAGAAAGAAAGAAAGAAGAAGAAGAAGAAGATGAAGAAGAAGAAGAAGAAGAAGAAGAAGAAGAAGAAGAAGATGATGATGATGATGATGATGATGATGATGATGATGATGATGATGATGATGATGAGGATGATGATGATGATGATGATGAAAGGAAATATAAAATAAAGAAAGAAGACGGCGACGACGACGAAGAAGAAGGACAACAACAACAAAATAAAAAACAAAATAAAAAACAAGAAGAAAAAAAGAACAAGAACAAGTAGAACAAGCACAAGAAGAACAAGAACAAGAAAGAAAGAAAGAAAGAAGAAAGAAGAAGAAGAAGAAGAAGAAGAAGAAGAAGAAGAAGAAGAAGAAGAAGAAGAAGAAGAAGAAATCCTCTCTAATTAACGATTTTTTTTCTTAATTTGGAGTTTCGGATTGAGAGCAAATATCTGGTCACATGCAATGCTGATGAAATGGTGGTAGCTTTCTCAGTATAAGCATAGCAGTCACAGAGCAGCGTTTCTCAGGACAACCAGCCCTTTCCAATTCCACCCACTATGTAGTACAACTTCAACCGGCCTGATGGGAACAGAAAGAAGGCCTGTGCTCACACGCAGGTCAATGTCAGGGCAGGTGGATTGATTCAGCATGGTTGTATGGAATACCGGCAGAGGCAGAGACAGACAGAGAGGGAGAGAGAGAGAAAGAGAGAGAGACAAAGAGAGAGAGACACAGAGAGAGACAGAGACAGAGAGAAAGAAAGAGAGAGAGAGAGAGAGAGAGAGAGAGAGAGAGAGAGAGAGAGAGAGAGAGAGAGAGAGAGAGAGAGAGAGGGAGAGAGAAGGGATGATTTGTATAGATTTATCTACCCTCAGCTTTTGTGCGCTTCTCTTGCACCCAACTCAACTAATTTTCCTTGCCCTTTTTCAAACATGAGACGAGCTGAGGGTCTTTGAATAAATCGCTACACAAATATCTTGCCATTAGCCTGTCTGTGATGTAAAAAGAGTTGGATGATGCCTAATTACACAAATAATGAGCGCCATATTGGACGCCTTTAGAGCTCAAGTACATTCATTAAAGTGGAAACTTAGAAATACCTTCACATTTATCACACACACCCTCAAACTCCCCCTCCCCCTCTTCCAGCTCCTCTCTCTCTCTCTCTCTCACACACACACACACTACACATACACACATGCATACACACACACAACACACGTACACAACACACACACACATCAACTGTTTGACACTCTGATTTCTTTATCTGTATATACAATCCTAAGTAACAAGTTTTAAACGTATGATGATGGTGGTGGTGGTGATGATGATGATGATGATGATGATGATGATGATGATGATGGTGATGATGATGATGATGATGATGATCAAGATGATGATGATGATGATGATTGTAGTGGTGGTGATGGTGGTGTAGAAGAAAAAGAAGACAAGACGATGGTGGTGACGGTGATGATGATGATGATGACGACGATGATGATGATGTGCGCAATGGTAAGCCAGTGCATGTTGGAATTATTATAATTAGTTGTGGTTTAGCATCACAACACTGACCCCAACATAGACGTCTATTGATAGAACCACGGGCTATAAAGGAAACAAAGCGGAACGTGGGTTTTGAAATCACTGCTCTGAACTTCTGTCTGGTGGAATGGAGGAGGAGGGGGGGGGAAGGGGGTGGTGAAAGAGGGGTAGGGCGGTTGAGTAGAGGAGAGTGGAGTGCTATTTGTGTGATGACTTAGGCCTACATCTAATGTAAGCATAGTTGTGTTCATTCCATCCCTGTGTGTGTGTGTGTGTGGGTGTGGGTGTATGGGTGTGTGTGTGTGTGTGTGTGGTGTGTGCGTTTTCTGTTAACGGGCTTATAACATTTGCGTTGACACCGAAAATGATAATGTACTTAAGCTTAATTATTTATGATGATATTGACAATATTATTAATAATAATGACGATGACGATGCTGGTGATGGTGATGATGATGATGATGATGATGATGATGATGATGATGATGATGATGATGATGTATAATAATGACGATGACGATGACGATGCTGCTGCTGCTGCTGCTGCTGATGATGATGATGATGATGATGATTAACAACAACAACAACAGCAACATTATAATCCCCCTCCTCCTTTTCCTGATCACCTTCACTGGCACAGTAAAAAATCATTTTGGGTATAATGATTAATTTTTGTTTAAGTATCTGCTAAACTGTTATTTGTTATCTCCATAATTTCTGTTTAAGTATCTGCTAAACTGTTACTTGTTATCTCCATAATTTCTGTTTAAGTATCTGCTAAACTGTTACTTGTTATTACCATAATTTCTGTTTAAGTATCTGCTAAACTGTTACTTGTTATCTCCATATCTGCTAAACTGTTACTTGTTATCACCATATCTGCTAAACTGTTACTTGTTATCACCATATCTGCTAAACCTTTACTTGTTATCACCATATCTGCTAAACTGTTACTTGCTATCACCATATCTGCTAAACTGTTAATTGTTATCACCATATCTGCTAAAATGTTACTTGTTATCACCATATCTGCTAAAGTGTTACTTGCTATCACCATATCTGCTAAACTGTTACTTGCTATCACCATATCTGCTAAAGTGTTACTTGCTATCACCATATCTGCTAAACTGTTACTTGCTATCACCATATCTGCTAAACTGTTACTTGTTATCACCATATCTGCTAAACTGTTACTTGTTATCACCATATCTGCTAAACTGTTACTTGTTATCACCATATCTGTTAAACTGTTATTTGCTATCACCATATCTGCTAAACTGTTACTTGTTATCACCATATCTGTTAAACTGTTACTTGTTATCACCATATCTGCTAAACTGTTACTTGTTTTCACCATATCTGCTAAACTGTTACTTGTTATCACCATATCTGTTAAACTGTTATTTGCTATCACCATATCTGCTAAACTGTTACTTGTTATCACCATATCTGTTAAACTGTTACTTGTTATCACCATATCTGCTAAACTGTTACTTGTTTTCACCATATCTGCTAAACTGTTACTTGTTATCACCATATCTGCTAAACTGTTACTTGTTATCACCATAATTTCTGTTTAAGTAACTGCTAAACTGTTACTTGTTATCACCATATCTGCTAAACTGTTACTTGTTATCACCATATCTGCTAAACTGTTACTTGTTATCACCATAACTGCTAAACTGTTACTTGCTATCACCATATCTGCTAAACTGTTACTTGTTATCACCATATCTGCTAAACTGTTACTTGTTATCACCATATCTGCTAAACTGTTACCTGCTATCACCATATCTGCTAAAATGTTACTTGTTATCACCATATCTGCTAAACTGTTACTTGCTATCTCCATATCTGCTAAACTGTTACTTGTTATCACCATATCTGCTAAAATGTTACTTGTTATCACCATATCTGCTAAACTGTTACTTGCTATCTCCATATCTGCTAAACTGTTACTTGTTATCACCATATCTGCTAAACTGTTACTTGTTATCACCATAACTGCTAAACTGTTACTTGCTATCACCATATCTGCTAAACTGTTACTTGTTATCACCATATCTGCTAAACTGTTACTTGTTATCACCATATCTGCTAAACTGTTACCTGCTATCACCATATCTGCTAAAATGTTACTTGTTATCACCATATCTGCTAAACTGTTACTTGCTATCTCCATATCTGCTAAACTGTTACTTGTTATCACCATATCTGCTAAAATGTTACTTGTTATCACCATATCTGCTAAACTGTTACTTGCTATCTCCATATCTGCTAAACTGTTACTTGTTATCACCATATCTGCTAAAATGTTACTTGTTATCACCATATCTGCTAAACTGTTACTTGTTATCTCCATATCTGCTAAACTGTTACCTGCTATCACCATATCTGCTAAAATGTTACTTGTTATCACCATATCTGCTAAACTGTTACTTGCTATCTCCATATCTACTAAACTGTTAAGTGTTATCACCATAAAGGGTTTACAGAGACGGTAAAGGTTATACGGAATGCTTCACCACCATCCTTTCTAAACTGCTTATAATAAACAATCCACTATGAAAGTAGGTTTGACGTTACCATAAACAATCGACTATCGAAGTAGGTCTGACGTTACCATAAACAATCTACTATCAAAGTAGGCCAAACGTTACCATAAACAATCGACTATCAAAGTAGGCCTGACGTTACCATAAACAATCTACTATCAAAGTAGGCCAAACGTTACCATAAACAATCTACTTTCAAGGTAGGTCCAGACGTTACCATAAACAATCGACTATCAAAGTAGGCCATACTTTACCATAATCAATCTACTATCAAAGTAGGCCAAACGCTGCCATAAACAATCTACTATCAAAGTAGGCCAGACGTTACCTCGCCGCACAAAGGCAGTGATAGTGAGATAATTAATGAATCCCAAACGCTGTAGATGTCTCGTTTCAAAGCTTTAAAAGACATCGTCCTGATAAAATATCTGACTTTATCCTTCATGCAGGGACGTCCCAAGTATCCCGTCATTCTAACTCTCTGTTCTCTTCCCTTCATCTGTGTGTGTGTGTATGTGTGTGTGTGTGTGTGTGTGTGTGTGGGTGTGTGTGTGCGTGTGTGTGTGTGTATGTGTGTGTGTATAGTGTGCGTGCATGCATACCCCCCCCCCAAATTTGGCATTTGTTATATTTATTATTTCACAAATTAACACAGACTTGTTGAAAATGGTTGGATCCTCATCAGCAATGATATTGATGTCCAAGAGATGTGACCAGTGTACGGCTTGTGTATTTTGTCCAGGGAAGGTGGTGGTTTACCTTTTGATTTCTTGATTGTGATTTTCCATTGTTGATGTTTTGCTGCGCCTGTTGGTTTCACTGCTTACATTTCATTATTATCGGAAGACGATGTGTTGTAATATAATGCTTTGTCATTATTTCTACAGTAATTGTCAACATATGCTTGTGTCTGTCTTCCTGTGTCTGTCTTCCTGTGTCTTTCCTTTTTGTCGCTCTCTGTCTTTGTCCTTGTCTGTCTGTCTCTCTCCTTTTGTCGCTCTCTGTCTCTATCCTTGTCTGTCTGTCTCTCTCCTTTTGTCGCTCTCTGTGTCTGTCCTTGTCTGCCTGTCGCTCTCTCTCCTTTTATCGCTCTCTGTCTCTGTCTGTGTCTGTCGCTCTCTGTCTTTGTCTGTCGCTCTCTGTCTTTGTCTGTCGCTCTCTGTCTTTGTCTGTCTGTGTCGCTGTCTCCTATTTTTGCTCTATGTCTCTGTCCTTGTCTGTTGGTCTGTCTGTCTGTCTGCCTCTCTCTCTCTCTCTCTTTCTCGTGCACATACTGATTGTTGGGAACATACATAGCTTCGTTAACACACTCACACACACGCCCACACACACACACCCACACACCCACACACACACCTACACACACACACACACACACACACGCACAGCCGAGGTTACGCAGTATTATCACGACTTTCCCGAAACGCCACATACGTTGTGCTGACAATGGGTCATATTTCGTCCCCATTTTTAAGTACTTTGCAGTGTTCGAACCCTAACCCTACCCCTAACCCTAACCCAGCCCTAACCCTAACGGATCATTGTTCTGACGTCAAAACAAGTAGGCATGTCAATACAAGTTATGTAGATGTTCACTGATTTGTCCAGATAATACTGTGTAAACAAGGACGCACCCCCACCCCCCCTCTCCACATACACACACACACACACACACACATACACAAATGTTTATATTGAAAATTGGAAACCGCGAAAATGTCATTAAAACATCTTTGTACAAGTAGAATGGAGTAGTTAATATCTATATTTTTTTAAATCGAAGAACGTAATGGAAAAGGGAGACAATAAGTTGGTGTAAAACACAGATAAGAGTTGTCTCGCTTAAATGGAAAGGCCAACACGCTGGACAAAACAAGAATGGAACGATGGAGAGGGGAAGACGATAAGGAGAAAGGAAGAAGAAGACGGAAAACTTAATTAAGCAGGCTCCTCGTATATTGTACAAAACAAACAGAATGCCAACAGCCAGTTTGGGGAATGGAGGTTATCACACAAAAAAGTTATCTGAACTCCCCACAACGGCGTTTTTTGAACTCCAGAAAAGCATCGGAGCGGCCATTAATTTTAATTGTGTTCCGTGCTGGATAAGATTAAAAGAATGCCTGCTAGCGCTACCTACAGGCACACCACAAGGCGACACATTTCTATAACTGCTGAATTTTACCCACAGGCGCATGGCGAGAGTTTTATATAAATATTGTGTATTTTCCGGAGACGCATGAAAAGATTTACCGTTGAGTGTGCCAGTATGACAGTTTACTTACTACAGAGATAACGTAGGTCGGCTACTCTATCTCTTGTTGTTCTTCATGCTGTAGTAGTAGCAGCTACAGCGGTAGCAGTAGTAGCAGCAGCAGCAGTAGTAGTGGTAATAGTAGGGCCTAGTTCATCATCTTCTTCTTTTTCAACTTCTCTCAACCTTAGGAGATGAAATGGGGATGGATAGAGTGAGGAGGGGGACCAAAGAAAGAGAGAGAGAGAGAGAGAGAGAGAGAGAGAGAGAGAGAGAGAGAGAGAGAGAGAGAGAGAGACAGACAGACAGACAGAAACAGACAGTCACAAACAGACAGAGCTGCACACACTATATACATAACACAGTACTACATTATTCCTCAGTCTGCCACGCGGTATAAAAGACTTATTGTTCGGAGAAAACAGATAATGTTCTTCTCTAGACAATAGGCTACCTATAGCACAGCTAACAGCAAATGACATCCACACGCCCCCATCAGATAAATGATCATGTGTGTGTGTGTGGGTGGGTGTGTGTGTGTGCGTGGGTGTGTGTGTGTGTGTGTACTTCATTTCACCTGCCCCCTATGTTGTGATTTATCATGATTGCAGGTAGGAAGCGCGCACTGCATTACACGCTACTAAACCTTGGCCTGACACCACCGCTAGTGAAGGTTGTATATTGCACAATTGTTCATTTTTGTGCGACTAACACAAAATTTGATACAGTAGAAGAGTTACCCATGATAAACAAATACTAATACAGAGCCAAAGCAAATTTTAATTTTAATTTGTTTTTAAATGGCAGTCATTTGATTGTGTATAAACCTTAAAATATTCCCCAAAGTATATTGTATATTGTGTATAAACCTTAAAATAGTCCCCCAAAGTATATTGTATATTGTGTATAAACCTTAAAATAGTCCCCCAAAGTATATTGTATATTGTGTATAAACCTTAAAATAGTCCCCCAAAGTATATTGTATATTGTGTATAAACCTTAAAATAGTCCCCCAAAGTATATTGTATATTGTGTATAAACCTTAAAATAGTCCCCCAAAGTATATTGTATATTGTGTATAAACCTTAAAATAGTCCCCCAAAGTATATTGTATAATGTGAGAGTTTCCTGTGATAAAAATATAAAACTAGATAGCCATTGCAAGTTTTGGTTTTCAGTTTTTTTTTCATACAAAATTGCCACCATTAGACCTTGTTAATCGTAAAAGGTGAACACTCCCCACCATTTTTTATGGAAAATAACTTATTTCAATGCAGTTTTGAAGTGAATATTTTTGCTAATCATCTGTTTCACATTCAGCTCAAACAGCACAACTATGTTTTGTATTTAATGGGATTTACTAAATAAAATATTTACGTAGACATTAATTCTTCCGTTATGCATCTTACTACAGAGGACTATTAGTGTAACTTACTATCTTAGAATATTTTACCTTCAGTAGGCCTATACTTTATACGTGTACACACACACACACACCCACACACCCACACACACCCGCACACACACCTATACACACACACACGCAAACTTTTATACAAATACAATGAAAGGCGTTTCAATCTGTACCTATGACTACAAAATATAGGCTCAAAGCACTTTCAATGAAGCGGAAGGAATTTAAAATCTAGTAGACCGCATTATACGAGCAGTAGAAGTTTTTATTTTAAAAAATTACCAGAAGCAAACGAATTTCACCATTTGTTGTCGACGGCAACCAGTTTGAATTTTTGAGTGGTGCGAGATAGTGCATTCTTCCAAGCGTTTTAAAAATATATATACAGAATTAAATTACATATTGAGCAATTTTACTTTACCAATTAATAATATTCTTTCTTACTGCTAGGTAGATAGGTTTTGTTTTTAAAACTTTTTCTAAGGTAGCATTAATTCCGGATCGCAGACAGAAAGGTCACGGTCAGAGTGTGGCATTCTGGGAGCTAGAATCGTCTGCTACATGAGTTGTTTTTAATTAATTATATCTCGAAAGTAACTTTTTTTTTTGCAGTGGCTCTGTATCAACAATAAATTGAAATATGTTGATAGGTCAATCTGCAAAAAAAATATATTTGTCGCATAAGTTTGAACAACGATGACTAAATTTGCTACATACAACATACAACATACAACAAACATACAACCCCACTATACCACATACAACCCCCACTATACCACATACAACCCCCACTATACCACATACAACCCCCCACTATACCACATACAACCCCCCACTATACCACATACAACCCCCCACTATACCACATACAACCCCCCACTATACCACATACAACCCCCACTATACCACATACAACCCCCCACTATACCACATACAACCCCCCACTATACCACATACAACCCCCACTATACCACACCCCCACTATACCACATACAACCCCCCCACTATACCACATACAACACCCACTATACCACATACAACCCCCACTATACCAGCGTCACTATTTTACTTCGTCCGTAGTTTCTTGTCTTTCAAATAGTATGGAACAAACAAAAACAATAACATTTTATTAGACGATACAGAAAAGTGCTGCACACTTGCATTTTGGCTACCAGTTACAGAAACACCTACATGCACCCGTGCAGTGGGATAGTCTACAGTTTCGTCTGAAGGAAGGGTTGTTGAAATACTACCAAAGAGTGTATACTACATAGCAGCTAGCATACTCTATCAGAGAGGATTGAAGACAGCTTAACCCCTACTGCTCTAACTGCCGTCTAGTCACAGCGTCCAATCATCCTCTGTTTAGCTAAACAAACTGAGTACTCAGGGCATAGATAAGTGTGTACTCAGGGCATAGAGAAGTGTGTACTCAGAGCATAGAGAAGTGTGTACTCAGGGCATAGAGAAGTGTGTACTCAGGGCATAGAGAAGTGTGTACTCAGGGCATAGAGACGTGTGTACTCAGGGCATAGAGAAGTGTGTACTCAGGGCATAGAGAAGTGTGTACTCAGGGCATAGAGACGTGTGTACTCAGGGCATAGAGAAGTGTGTACTCAGAGCATAGAGAAGTGTATACTCAGGGCATAGAGAAGTTAGTAAAACAACTGAATGAGCAGCATTTAGACGGGAGATAATCCTGTGAAGGTTTCACAATAATGTAGCCAACTTCAAAGTTTGGTATAACTGTAGCTGAAACGACCTCTAGTGCCAGACGGCCAAAGAGCATTGCCAGTGAATTACTGTGCATCATAAGGTATTTCCAATGTCAGTTCTCCACCAAACCCTTTCAAGATCAAACTAGGTTCTCATGGTACCAAGTTGTGTTCTACAGGTGGCGGAATGGGCCGAGGCGATTGGTTCATGCTTGGGAGAGAGGTTGTCTACCTTCAATTTATTGGTTAGACTAGCCTTGGGTGGCTCCCGATGTGCAAAATCCTTTGGAATGGCCATTGGGTTATGCAGGACAATGGACAGTTGTGTTTTGCAGGTGCTGTTGGTGGTAAAGTATAGTAAAATGACAGCAGAATTGGCCACACAGCGTAAAAGAGATGTAAAATAACCTTGACCAAACAAATAATTATGACTGTTTGTCAACTGATGTTGTCTTTGGTTTTGTTATGCAACAAGTTGTTATTGTTGTCTTTAGTTTTGTCATGCAACAAGTTGTTAATGTTGTCTTTGGCTTTGTCATACAACAAGTTGTTGATGTTGTCTTTGGTTTTGTCATACAAGTTGTTGATGTTGTCTTTTGTCATACAAGTTGTTGATGTTGTCTTTGGTTTTGTCATACAACAAGTTGTTGATGTTGTCTTTGGTTTTGTCATACAACAAGTTGTAAATGTTGTCTTTGGTTTTGTCATACAACAAGTTGTTGATGTTGTCTTTGGTTTTGTCATACAACAAGTTGTTAATGTTGTCTATGGTTTTGTCATGCAACAAGTTGTTAATGTTGTCTTTGGTTTAGTCATACAACAAGTTGTTAATGTTGTCTTTGGTTTTGTCATGCAACAAGTTGTTAATGTAGAGAGACCCATCATACGTAGTTGAGCATTGTAGACACGGCTGGTCAACCACAGTGATAGCTTTACTCCCATTTGGATTGCTTTTTACATTGCAACAGTCTGCTACTCCGTGCACTTTGCACGTTTGGCATTGAGAGAGTTACATTAAACTTTGAAGCTTGCCTGATGTCTGCTCTTGTTGACAATATGTCCTTGGCGCACAAGGGGTTAACGTAAATTATGTGGAGTCTGTCTCCGTGGTCCGGAATACTCAGTACAAGCAGCGTGCTGTCTGTGTGTCTGGCACCGGAACACCCTTCTTCCGTCTGCGCCATAACTTTCATCACTATCGCCCCGACTGTGCAACGCCTTTAGTTCATACTACAGATCTACACATTTAATTAGACTAGAACCAGCAACGACCACCCTTTCATCTTTTTACGTAACAGCTACACACATTCAAATTCTATGAGTTTCAGTCACAACAGTTTGTTAATTTTGTTTGAAGTATGCAATTGGTGGGGGTGGGGGTGACGTGTACGTTATATCATAATAAGCGGGTAAACGGCGGGAGTTGCCAACAAGTACGGATTAGATGTACATTTATTACAGTCAATCTGACACTACAGTAGCGCTGTGAACTTGGTTATGACGGAGCTTCCAGCTGGCTGGTTGTACCTCTACAGCCAAAGGCAGCCAAATGGTCAACAGCGCGAACTCAATACTTTTGAACAATAAGGAAATGAAGTGTTCACCTTTTTAAAAGTTCAGCGTTTTGAAGCAACCTGTCGTCACACACTGTTGCCTTTGTGCCACAGAATCAAGACCAAGCACTCACATACACCAACACACAGGCAGTTTTCACCTTTTTAAAAGTTCAGCGTTTTGAAGCAACCTGTCATCACACACTGCTGCCTTTGTGCCACAGAATCAAGACCAAGCACTCACATACACCAACACACAGGCAGTTTTCACCTTTTTAAAAGTTCAGCGTTTTGAAGCAACCTGTCGTGATACATTGCTGCCTTTGTGCCAGAGAATCAAGACCAAGCACTCACATACACCAACACACAGGCAGTTTGACAAACCCTGGGTTTACACAACATATATATCTCTTCTACCAAATCATCATCATCATCATCATCATCATCATCATCATCATCATCATCATCATCATCATCATCATCATCATCAACATCGTCATTCTCTTCAACACCACCACGAGCACTATAAGCGCCATCAACATCATCAAAAACATCACCATCATCAACATCATCATCAACATCATCATCAACATAATAATAATAATCATAATAATAATAACGGATTTTTATATAGCGGGTACTCCAGCCTATGACCAGACTCACCACGCTTTACATAGTCATTACAAATAAGCCTAAATACATGCACTCTATGAAACATCACTTTTACTACAATACACCAAAAGACGGGACAGTAAAGGCACAGACTATTTACAACTATGTACATAAATTACAAAAAAGACAGAAAATAGAATAGCAAGAAGAAGAACAACAACGAAGCTTAACGTCCTATTGCATCAGCGTTAAGGACGATCACCACGTCGCCACCCTGACAATAATGATCATCATCATCATATCAAAGATGAGATTCTACGGATCTCTCGTTACCTATTCACAGCTATTTATATGCCCGGTTAGGCCCAGGAAGAAAAACAGTATAAATATGTTCAGCCGTTTATACACTTACGGCTCAGACATAGACAAAAGATGAGAGAATGGCAGCGGGATACAAATCAATCTGAATAATGCAGTTTGAAGAGGTGTGTTTTGAGGGCCTTTTTGAATGCTTGTGTTGATTGTATGTTGCGGATATGGGAGGGAAGGGAATTCCACTGCTTAGGTTGCGGAGTAAGCGAATGCACGTTGGCCGTATGTCTTAGTGCGGGTGACGGGAACCTTGAGTGTGCGAGTGTCAGCAGAAGATCTTAAAGTGCGTGAAGGGGAGTAGACAGACAGTAGATCAGCAAGGTAGGAAGGACAAGAATCTGTGAAGAGGTTGTGACAGAGAACAGAGAGTTTGTACTCTATGCGTGCTTGCACATGAAGCCAGTGAAGGGAATGTAGTAGAGGTGTGATGTGATCGCGTTTCTTAGCTCGGAATACTAGTCTAGCTGCTGAGTTCTGAACCTTTTGTAGTTTGTCAATGATGTGTTTCGGGGAGCCAGCAAGGAGAGAGTTGCAATAGTCAAAACTAGAAAGGACGAGAGCGCAGACTAGGGTTTTGGTGGCAGGGACTGTAGGATAGTGGCGAAAGGAGCTGATTTGGCGTATGGCCGTGTATGGAGAGCGACAGACCTTGGAGATGTGGTTGTTGAGGGACAGGTCATCGGAGAGAATGTAGCCGAGATTTCTTGCTGAGGATGAGAACTGAATGTTTGTTGTCCCTACTGTAAGCGATGTTGGGAGGGGCGAGAGTGAGGAGGAGGTGTTGTGCTTATGAATGAGGAGGGCTTCGGTTTTATCGTCATTAAGCTTAAGCTTGTTGAGTGTCATCCATGACTTGATGTCTGTGATGCAGTTCTCCAAAGTCTGAACAGTGGAATTAATGAGAGAGGGGGCGGTGGATTTATACAGTTGTGTGTCGTCTGCAAATGACTGACTCTCAACAGCATGCTTTCTAAGCAGGAGAAGCAGTGGCTTGGTGTACAGAGTGAATAACACCGGCCCTAAAACGGAACCCTGAGGCACGCCGCACACCAAGTCTGCTGTGCTGGAGAAACAGCCATCGACAGTGACTGCTTGTGATCTGTCGGAAAGATATGAGTGGAACCAAGCCAGGACCAAGCCAGAGATTCCAAAGTAGTGTTGAAGAGTGTTAAAGAGAATGTGATGGTCGACTGTGTCAAAGGCGGCTGAGAGGTCTTATAAGGTGAGAACGGAGACGTTACCATTATCTAAGGCAAGCAACAGATCTGTCTCAGTGCTGTGGAAGGGTCGGTAGGCAGACTGGTTGGGGCAAAGTAAAGCGTTATCATATAGGTAGGCAAACAGTTGTTTGAGAACAATTTTTTCTATGACTTTGGACAGGAAGGCGAGGTTTGAAACAGGTCTATAGTTCTTTAGATTATTTTTGTCTAAACTTGGCTTTTTAAGGAGGGGTTTGATGACAGCCGCTTTGAGCACAGACGGAACAACACCAGAGGACAGACTCTCGTTGATAATGTGGGTAATGGTCGGGAGTAGAGGATCAAGATTCTCTATCAACATGGGGGTAGGAATGGGGTCGAGAGAGCAAGATGTTGGTTTTGAGCTTAAGATGACTTTCTTGACTTCTTGCTCTGTTATTGGTTGAAAAACTTCCATCTTTGCGGTGGTGAGGGAAGGTGAGAATGGGTTAATGAGGTGGGATCTCATGGCTATCAAGAGCGGCCCTTATGTCAGCCACTTTCTGTGTGAAATAATTACAAAATACATCTGGGAGCTGACATGCTGGATGTGTGGATGGGAGTGATGTTGCATTGCTCTTACCCCTTAGCTGATTGAAAATGTCAAACAACTGTTTACAAGTTTCGCTGCTGCTAATTCTGTCGCTAAAGTACCGGGTTTTGGCAGTCTGGACTATTTTAGTGACCCGTTTTTTTGCAGCGGTGAAAATCTGATTGCTGACTTCTAAACCCGATTTGAGCCACTTTTTCTCAGCTTTGCGTCGGTGTTTCTTCGCCTCGGAGAGCTCGCCCGTAATAGACTCGTACCAGGGTGCTGAGCGAGTTGCCTTGACCTTTTTCTGGGCCACGGGAGCGTGCCGATCAAGCACCGCCTGAAGCGTACTATTCAGCTGATCCACAGTGGGGCACAGTTCTGGGGTCACTTTAGCGGTAAGCTCTTGCTTGAAAGCATCCCTATCCATGGTACGCAGGCTGCGAGCCTTCCTGAACATGGGGGGAGGAGGGGGGCTGCGACGCTTAGTTCGCACACGACACAGAAATGGTCAGATGTCAATTTCTGGGTGACTGAAGTTGATCTAACAACATTATCCTGAGGCCTATGCATAACCCAATCTATGATGTGACCACGGCTGTGGGTGGGTTCTGTGACTGACTGAGAAAGACTAAACTGATCTAAAAGTTCAATCATTTTTGCGGTGGAAGGTTGCTGGGGTTGGTCAAAGTGAAAGTTAATGTCTCCTAAAACTATGTATGTTCCTGACAGTGTGTTGCAATAATCAAGCAGGACTGGAAATTCTTGGTGGAAAATTGCATCAGTTAATTTATTTTTCTTGCTTGGAAAGGTGCGATATATGCATATGAAGTAAATGTTCTGCTGTGGAACGGACAGGCTAAGTTGAACAACTTCAAAGGACGAGTGGGTGAAAGCGAAGTCTGTAATGAAGCCAAGGTGACGGGACAGACTGTTTCTGTAAATGATAGCGAGTCCACCACCGCGATTCGAGCGAGGCAGCGAGCATACAGAGTAGCCAGAAGGGGTTAAATCAGAGCATTTACCCTCGTCGCCAGTCTGCCGAAACCAAGTTTCTTGAATGAACATTATGTCAGTCTGCTTGTGTGAGATGAATTCTTGCAGAGCGGTGCGTTTTTCAATGGGACCTAGTGATTGAGCATTGAATGATGCAATGCGTAGGCCTAGAGGGCAATGGCTATCGAGGTGTGAAGATAGATGTTGAGAGGAGAGGTTGATGTGAATGAGATTGTCTGTGTTACAGCGATGAGTCTCAGGCCTAGTGGTACACTCTGTGTGTGATGCAACGTGAAGCGTGGGGTCGGAGATGGAAAGCATAGGCGATCTGTGTGTAAGGACAACACCACCACGAGCACTATAAGCGCCATCAACATCATCATTAACATCATCATCATCAACATCATCATCATCATCATCATCAACATCATCATCAACATCATCATAATCATCATCAACATCATCACCATCAATACCACCACACACTACCGCCTAAATCCTCCTGTTAATTAGTTAGTCATTGTTTATATGGTCCAGTGGACTGCAAAGAGTTGAATCAGTACCACCCCTTTGTTAATGATTGCGTAGTTCCATAGGTACCGAGAGACAGAGAGACAGAGACAGACAGTGCGTGTATGTGTGTGTGAGTGGGTGCGTGTGGGTTCGTGCGTGTGCTCGCGCACCTCATGGTGTCAATACATTGATGGATAACAACGCAAGCACTGCAAGACGAAGTATGTACACAGTTCTTAATTCCTCGCCGCTCATAAACACATCCTACCATTCGCCATAAAAAAGTTAAAAACAACAACATTCGCAGACAGCTTAATTAAGCACATAGGTTAAATATTTACAAGCATTAGCGTTTGGACAATCCACTACTAGTACAATGTTCAAAATACCACCCTAAAGTCTTTTATTACAGCTAGTATGTAATAGTTGGTGTTGTGATTTTGTATATGCAGACCAAACATAATCATCATCATTATCCTCCTCCTCCTCATCATCATCATCATCATCATCATCATCATCATATTATTATTATTATTATTATTATTATTATTATTATTATTATTATTATTATTATTATTATTATTATTATTATTCATTTGGTGTGTGGTTGTAAAGATCAGAGTAGTACTCTCATTCATTCACATTCTGTCCGCCACGAAATGTATGCTGATGACACCCAACTTAATCACTGACTCTCCTTCTAACTACAATTAATTAGTTCTGACCCTTCAAGATTTTAGTACTGAGGTAAAATTGTGGATGTCAAACAACCGTCTCAAGCTGAATGATAACAAAACTGAGGCTCTCCATGCCTATCCGTCATCTGCAGACCCCTCTTCTCTTCCCTCAACCATCACTGTTGGAACTACTTATATTTCTTTTTCTGACACTGTTTGCGACTTTGGGTTTTTTCTCGATCAGGATCTCTCCATGCAGCAACACATTGCAAACATTTGTCAGTTGCATACATTGAACTTAGACGCATAAGTTCCATTCGACAGTATCTCACACAAGAAGCAACAAAAACACTAGTTAGCGCATGCATTCTGTCTAGATTGGATTATTGTAATTCACTCTTTGTGGGTTGCACACAGAAGGTCCTTAGACCTCTTCAGCAAGTCCAAAACTCTGCAGCTAAACTCATCTTCAAAGCACGGAAATCACAGCATTGCACACCTCTCTTTCAAGAACTATACTGGCTCCCAGTTGAACAACGAATTAAATATTAAACCTCATGTCTTTGCTACCACATTATCTCTGGAACTTCTCCTAGCTATCTTTCTGAACTTTTGACTGTCTATGTTCCTTCTCGGTCTCTTCGCTCGTCTGCAGATGAAAGGATGTTCCGTGTACCAGAATACCACAGGGTGAGACACGGAGGTAGAGCCTTCAGTTTCTTCTCCGTTCAGACCTGAAACTCGCTACCTCGGTCCGTCCGTCACAGTCCTTCGCTAGCGTCTTTTCAAATGAACTTGAAGACGCATCTTTTTAGAGAAGCCTTTTCTTAGGCGCCATGAGTGAGTGTTGTTAGTTATTTTTGGTGTTGAGATGTATATGTGGTTGCGTGTTATTGACCAATGTACGCATGTTGTGTTTACTTTTGTTTGTGTAAAGCGCTTTGTGAGTTTGGAAAGCGCTGTATAAATTGCCTGCTATTATTATTATATTACTCTGTCCATCTATCCAAGACTTCTTGTTCTTATGTAAGGCATATGCCAGACTTGCTTTGGATCATGGAGACCTCAGGCTGTTTAACACTTGTCAGCCGCTTCACAGTTTGTTAGGCCTTCTGGCTGTTGTTCTTGTTCAGACTGTTCTCTATTTCATGGCATTGCTCTTCTATCCAGCCATTGTATCAGACAAGGAAGTCCTCTTCAGGATCGCACAAACAACTGCTGCCCTGACAAGGCTGAAGCCCATTTAGAAAGACAGGACCACCAGTCTACACTCCAAGGTAAGGCTGCTGCGCTCCCTTATCATCTCCAACTTCCTATACGCATGCGAAACATGGACCCTCACAGCAGACCTACAACGAAGAATACAAAGCATGGAGATGAGTTACTACAGAAGACTTTTGAGCATTTAAAATATCCAGCATATCACCAACGACGAAGTCCAACAGACCATCACACAAACCATTGGACAACACGATGACATGCTCACAGTGGTGAAGAAACGGAAACTCAGATGAGATGGCCACGTCACCAGAGCATCAGGCCTTGCAAAGACCATCTTGCAAGGCACGGTGCAAGGAGGCAGAAGAAGATGGAGACTGAAAAAGATGTGGGAGGACAACATTCGAGAATGGACTTGCTTGACATTGAGCGAAGCCATGAGGGTTGCTGAGGACAGAGAAAGATGGAGTATGTTGGTTGAACTATCATCTGTGGTGCCCCAAAGACCTTCGAGTTACGGGATAGGATAGGATAGATAGGATAGGAATAATATAATAGCACTGAGCCACTCTTCACACGGTTTATAGGCGTTTCGCCGGATGGTCGATTCGCCGGAAAGGCCTGGTCGATTCGCCATTGGTCGATTCACCGATAGGTCGATTCACCGACATGTAATTCAATCACTTGTAGACGGACCGCTAGCCCTAACCCTAACCCGTTTCGAGCGGTATATGTGTAGCACTGCCTTACCCTACCCGTCGAAGCACTGCCTTACCCTACCCGTCGTTCTAGAATTTTTTCTTGTCGTAGGAGCAGCCACTTGGACGTTTCGCCTGAAAATCTGATTGGTCGATTCGCCGGATTCGGCGAACGTGATTTCCGGCGAAACGACCATGTACCCTTCACACACATATATCCACACACAATGACAGAGAGAGAGAAAGAGGAGAGAGAGAGAAATTGAGAGAGAGACGCACAGACACACACACATACACACACCCACACACACACATGCACACAATACCAAATAGAGACAGAGAGACAGACAGAGTAAACCCCACTTTTAAAAAGCAATAACACTTGTCAGCAAAAAACACAGCACGGGATATGCAAATCCTCCCTTACTCCCTTTGCTAACCACACTTTACCATTCCAACATACAAACATCACAATACAACAACATACCATTCCAACATACAAACATCAAAATACAACAACATACCATTCCAACATTCAAACATCACAATACAACAACATACCATTCCAACATACAAACATCACAATACAACAACATACCATTCCAACATACAAACATCAAAATACAACAACATACCATTCCAACATACAAACATCATAATACAACAACATACCATTCCAACATACAAACATCACAATACAACAACATACCATTCCAACATACAAACATCAAAATACAACAACATACCATTCCAACATACAAACATCATAATACAACAACATACCATTCCAACATACACACATCACAATACAACAACATACCATTCCAACATACAAACATGAAAATACAACAACATACCATTCCAACATACAAACATCAAAATACAACAACATACCATTCCAACATACAAACATGAAAATACAACAACATACCATTCCAACATACAAACATGAAAATACACCATCATACCATTCCAATAGACAAACATGAAAATACAACAACATACCATTCCAACATACAAACACGAAAATACAACATACCATTCCAACATACAAACATAAAAATACAAGAACATACCAAGACATCAGAAAGAAGCAGCAAGGAAAGCGATTTACAAGCGATAAGTCACCACGATTCCAACTAAGCCACAACCACAGTTAAAGTGCTATGTTTTCAAGCAAAGCACTTAAACACGCGCACACAGCCAATGCCTCCATAACCTTCCACACCCACACACACACACACACTCACACACATACACACACACACATACGCACTCGCGCGTGCGCACGCACACACTCCCTTCCCCAATCTCTACCCCGCAAACACATGCACGACTTGCCATCCACACACAGCCTATTGCTCCTGAGCTCCATCTGTTAAACAGGTCCACCTCTGTTAAACAGGTTTACTTCTGTTAAACAGGTTTACTTCTGTTAAACAAGTCCACCTCTGTTAAACAGGTCCACCTCTGTTAGACAGGTCTGTTAAACAGGTTCACCTCTGTTAGACAGGTCTGTTAAACAGGTCCACCTCTGTTAGACAGGTCTGTTAAACAGGTCCACCTCTGTTAGACAGATCCACCTCTGTTAGACAGGTCCACCTCTGTTAAACAGGTCCACCTCTGTTAAACAGGTCCACATCTGTTAAACAGGTCCACATCTGTTAAACAGGTCTACCTCTGTTAAACAGCTCCACCTCTGTTAAACAGCTCCACCTCTCTTAAACAGGTCCACATCTGTTAAACAGGTCCACCTCTGTTAATTAGGTCCATCTCTGTTAAACAGGTCCACATCTGTTAACCTCTGTTAAACAGGTCCACCTCTGTTAAACAGGTCCATCTCTGTTACACAGGTCCACATCTGTTAAACAGGTCCACATCTGTTAAACAGGTCCACCTCTGATAATTAGGTCCATCTCTGTTAAACAGGTCTACATCTGTTAAACAGGTTCACATCTGTTAAACAGGTCCACATCTGTTAAACAGCCCTACCTCTGTTAATTAGGTCCATCTCTGTTAAACAGGTCCACCTCTGTTAAACAGGTCCACCTCTGTTAAACAAGTCCACATCTGTTAAACAGGTCTACATCTGTAAAACAGGTCCACCTCTGTTAATTAGGTCCATCTCTGTTAAACAGGTCCACATCTGTTAAACAGGTCCACCTCTGTTAAACAGGTCCACATCTGTTAAACAGGTCCACATCTGTTAAACAGGTCTACCTCTGTTAAACAGCTCCACCTCTGTTAAACAGCTCCACCTCTGTTAAACAGCTCCACCTCTCTTAAACAGGTCCACATCTGTTAAACAGGTCCACCTCTGTTAATTAGGTCCATCTCTGTTAAACAGGTCCACATCTGTTAACCTCTGTTAAACAGGTCCACCTCTGTTAAACAGGTCCACCTCTGTTACACAGGTCCACATCTGTTAAACAGGTCCACATCTGTTAAACAGGTCCACCTCTGATAATTAGGTCCATCTCTGTTAAACAGGTCTACATCTGTTAAACAGGTTCACATCTGTTAAACAGGTCCACATCTGTTAAACAGCCCTACTTCTGTTAATTAGGTCCATCTCTGTTAAACAGGTCCACCTCTGTTAAACAGGTCCACCTCTGTTAAACAAGTCCACATCTGTTAAACAGGTCTACATCTGTAAAACAGGTCCACCTCTGTTAATTAGGTCCATCTCTGTTAAACAGGTCCACATCTGTTAAACAGGTCCACCTCTGTTAAACAGGTCCACATCTGTTAAACAGGTCTACATCTGTTAAACAGGTCCACCTCTGTTAATTAGGTCCATCTCTGTTAAACAGGTCCACCTCTGTTAAACAGGTCCACATCTGTTAAACAGGTCCACATCTGTTAAACAGCTCCACCTCTGTTAAACAGGTCCACACATGTTAAACAGCTCCACCTCTGTTAAACAGGTCCACATCTGTTAAACATGTCCACCTAAAGACGGCAGCCTGTTATAGGGTTATATACTCTCCAAAATCGTGGACATTGTTTTGTTTGTAGCTAGAGACACGTGCAATGTTTCCGTCATCACATGAACATGGAGAAAAGACTGGGACCGAATGGGAAACAAAACATCCCAGCGGAGACGGATTGAGAAGCCCTAAGCCACAAACAATGCAGTCTGGAAACAGATTCTGAAATGTAACACCGCGCTGTTTAGGCCCAGCTTTCTTTTTTCTTCTTCTTCTTTTTTTTATTTACCAAGAAACACATGTATTCACGCACGCTTAACTCATCTCTCTCTCTCACACTCTCTCTCTCACTCTCTCTCTCACTCTCTCTCTCGCTCTAAAATTAGACTCCACAAATTTCTATTTTTCTTGCTCCTAATATTTAAGATGATTGTATACATTTTGTTCTTTCCTATCTTGCGACAGTTTAATTTGTTCATGTGTTAATTACCTTGTGTATGTGTGTGGTTGTGGTGGAGGGGATGGGGAGAGTAGGAGTAGGGAAGGGGTATTGGAGGAAGGTGGGGGGAGGGAGTATGTGTATTTCGCTACATTAATTTTCTTAGTAATTTTTCTAATTCTTACCATTTGTGGTTTGTGTTAGTTTGCAATCAATTTTATGTTAATTATTTTGTTTGTTCTGATTTTTTTTCTTTTTTTTTCTTTTACAAATTTATTAAGGACTAGCTGTAAGACAGGTCCATAGGACCTAATGCTATTATCCTATTAAAGGTTTCGACTTCGACTTCGACTTCGACTTCTCTCTCTCTCTCTCGCTCTCTCTCTCTCGCTCTCACACACACATCAAAGCACATTCATCTATCCTGCCCCACCCCTCCCCAATACACACACACACATTTTTCTAAGCCATATATATCTTCTTTAGATTACGGTAAAACCCAGGGTTTCCTGGCAAAATAGAAAAGAAGATTATTTCTAGACTGAAACAACAACACCCAATCCCATCTCAACATCAATCACAACACTATGAAATGTAAACTTTCTTTTTAATACAACTGCAACTTAAAACACACCTGCATGCAATCACCTTAACTGTGAACAGTGCATATCCACACAAGCTCTCTCTCTCTCTCTCCCCCTCTCTCTCCCTGCCCTCCCCTCTCTCCCTCCCCCTCTCTCTACCTCCCCCTCTCTTTCCCTCCCCCACTCTCTCCCTCCCCTCTCTTTCCCTCCCCCTCTCTTTCCCTCCCCCTTCCTCCCCCTCTCTTTCCCTTCTCCTCTCTCTCCCTCCCCATCTCTCTCCCTCCCCCTCTCTTTACCCCCCCCTCTCTCTCCCTCCCCCTCTCTTTCCATCCCCCTCTCTTTCCCTCCTCCTTCCTCCACCTCTCTTTCCCTTCTCCTCTCTCTCCCTCCCCCCCTCTCTCTCCCTCCCCCTCTCTTTCCCTCCTCCTCTCTCTCCCTTCCCCTCTCTCTCCCTCCCCCTCTCTCTCCCTCCTCCTCTCTCTTTCTATCTTCGAACACCACACACACACATGTACTTGAGCACGCGCACACACATTCTCTGTTGTCTGTCTGTCTGTCTGTCTCTCTCTCTCTCTCTCTCTCTCTCTCTCTCTCTCTCTCTCTCTCTCTCTCTCTCACACACACACACACACACACGACACATTGAAAGTTCAAACTCTTTCGATCAAGAGAAATTCTAATTCAAAACTGATTGATCATTCACACACACACACACACACACCCACACACACACACACACACACACACACACACAATCACCCCCACACACACACACCCTCAATTCCACCCCATTGCAAGCTGACAATTTAAGAGTAAAGATAATTGAGCATTGAAATGTTATTACCCCCTCCTACGTCCCATAAACACAACTCCCCATCTCCCTCCCCTTTCCCCACACGCATCTCTCCACCCCCTCCTAAACCTTCCCACCACACACAATCGTCCCGCGAAAGCCACTCTCACCTTCACCCCACCCCCCATCCTCCCACCCATATTTCCTCACCCGCAAGCTGAACAATTTTGAGAGAGGTTGAGAGGTGCCCACTGGCGATTGATTGTTCATTAAATTGCACTCAGCCCACCTTTTAGCACTGTATTATTGAGTTACCGTTCACTCATCACGCTGTTCTTGACTTCTGCCCTGTGGTACTAACACGCAGCAAGTCCATACCATGTTAAACCGGTGTATGCCAGCAATGAAGTATTGACCACATGTACGGGCCATGTTATAAGTGCCATATTGTTTGTCCTAGGCATGTACATACACATCGCTCGTCATTTCAATCAACCAGGGTCCACAAATACAAGTGAAGGGGTCAAAAATGAACATCACCTGTGCAGAAAGAAGTTGAGAGCTGCAAAATCGCTGTAGAAGCTACCAGAAGCCGTTACCAATTGCAGCATCGCACCCCCACCGTTGCCCCATGAGGACAGTTAATGGATGCCAGCAACTTACAAAATCCAGATCCACATCCAGCAGTCAGTGCGGGGAAAAAAGTCAATTTCACTCCTTCAAAATAAACTCAAACGGTCAAGGGCAGCAGATGCTTGTGATAGGTTAGTGTTTAAAAATAGAAGTCTCGGCGTCAAAATGGCCGTCACGGCGTGAAAGTGAGCAGTTAAACACAAAGCCATCCCCTAAAAAGGCAGTTAATGCGTTCCATGGTAACTACCAAAATATACAACACTAATATACAACACTATGTCTGAACAATGCAATTCACAGCGTCAAATGGTCATGGATCCTCAAGCCATATAGAAGTCAACCCCCCCTCCCTCTTCCCCCAAATTAAAAAAAATATATTCGTCATGTTTCATATGATTTGTTTTAATGGCTGTTATAGACATGATTTAATGCGATGGAGGTGCATATACCGGGGGTTTCTGTATAAATAGTATCCACACTTTCTGGAATTTAGGGCTTTAAGTTCCTACTATCGCTGTCTTTCTCCTTTGTTCTTTTTCATTCCTACTCTGTTCTTAAAAACTCTTCCAAAACTCATTTGTGTATGAGGTCTGTTGGGTCAGCTTGGGAATATTTGATGCTTTCTGCCAAATGGTCACTAAGGCTTCCTATGATATTATTTAGCAATGTAGGCATTTTATATGTATGTGTTTTGTTGATATTTTATAATGATATTTTTATTTTATTTATTTATTTATTTATTTATTTATTTATTTATTTATTTGTAAACGGGGATTCGATCAATTAGAGTATAGCCTCAAGTACCTGCGTGGGATGCCTCTATTGTAAAGTGACCGGCTGTTGGAGTACCTTCAGTGTTACCACTAGCTCCATCCCTCTCTACACACACATCCTCTCTCTCTGTCTCTCTCTGTCTGTCTCTCTCTCTGTCTCTCTGTCTCTCTCTCTCTCTCTCTCTCTCTCTCTCTCTCTCTCTCTCTCTCTCTGTGCGGACCTGAAAGAAGTAGGAAGGACGACTAGACTGCATGGCGATCACTGTCATCAATCCATTAAGGTGATTACCTGGGCTAAAGGCCGAGCACCTTGTCACAGGGCAGCCTGTGATGAAACCGGGTAGAAAGTGTGGGTGGAGAGTTAATGAGTTGGGGTAGTAACTGCGCGCTGTTGTATGTATGGTTATGCGTGGAAAGCGTGATTTTTGAACAGCATAGTTTGGCCAGCCAGTTTTGGGAATGTGTTCACTGTTAGTCAGAACACGTTTTGCAGAGTGATAGAGAAGACGTACGGTCTTAGTTCTCTGGGGTTTTGTTCTGGAAGTAAGGGTGGAACAGTCATTAACGTAAATAATAACTGGTTCTGAAAAGAAAACCTAGTTGGAAATGTTACTGTGGTAGTAGCAAGCTCGAGGAAAAGTGTGAGCAAATAACTAAGTTTGTGAGTTTGTGGCAGGTTAGTGTCGAGGTTATTGTCCACTAACGGAAACTACTACGCACTGGATACCTTACTTGGAGTACTGTGTAGGCAAGCAGTCGGAAGTTCGCTAGCTACAGGTACTTTACAATCGAGCCGTTGGGTAAGTGTGTTGGTGATCTTTCCTTTACTGTGCTAATGACCGATGGCCGGCTGTTTGGGGTGTTGAACGATAGCTGTGCGTGAGGCTGGGGGAAGAATGGTTGCACTGAGGAGAGGAAGGGTGCGACTGAAGGAGGGAGAATGAGGGAGGAGAATGGGGGTGAAGTGTGATGAAGGAAGGATGGAAGTGGTTGCTGTTGTTGAGGTTGCGGTTGCTCAAGATGGGTAATGTGTTGATGATTTAATGTATTCATTTGCAGCATTGTTCATTTCATGAATTCATAATGTCATTTAGTTTTGAATTATGTGTTTGATTACAAGTGACAGTAATAGTAGTCAAGGGAAGTGAAATGGACAGCAGTGGCGTTTCCTCAAGGTACCGGAATTAGTTAGTGTAGTAGGGGGGAGAGTGTGAGGAGGGAGGGGGACAGAATCGGGTGGACTTGACATTAACAATACGGCAAGCATGTTGCAGGTTCGAAAGTCTTCGTTTGTCGTTCGAAAGTCGTCGAAAGTCTTCGAAGTTCGTCATCGAAAGTCTTCGTTCGTCGCTCGAAAGTCTTCGTTCGTCGCTCGGAGGTTCGTTGTTCGAGGGTCTTCGAGGTTCGTCGAATTCATCAGCGCGACGACGACGACGACGACATCTGGTCGTTTGGACCCACATCATCATCACCACCCGTTCGTCCACGTCCACGTTTGTGACATCCTCATTGTTCCACAACCCCATCTTTCCCGCGTGATCGTGACGTCTGTTACGGGACCTAGCCTCGACGTTACAAGGTAGCCGACAGGAGGAGTCAGGCTGAGAGGCGTCGACGGCGGCAGGCTGCCGCAACTACAGCGTCATCATCATCATCATCGTCAGCGGCGGAAGGGAGTGGCGACACCACTACGCCTGGATTCCATAGCGACAGTCCGGTGACAGTCACGGGGAGGGCAGCTACTTTCCGGAGACATCAACGGGGACACCCTACTATCAGGTCGGCTTGTTCTTTGTTGTCCCCCTCTTGATGCTTGACCCCCTCTGTGCTCGGACATTAGCAGTGCACAGTCGTTAGTTAGACGTGGTTGATCAGCAACCCTCGTTCATCTGACATTTCCATTTCAATGTTCATTGACCCATTGATTGTTCCATCACCATTTTTCTCGTTTCATGTGTAAATGTTGTATGTGTATGAGTGTGTGGTATGAATGAATAAATAGCTTGAAAGTTGTATATCTATTTGTTGTGTTATCATCACTTCACGTCTGCGGGAAACTGTCATTCTTTCTGGGTTGTCTGCGTGTGTAAGGTGTTTGTTTGTGGCGTCTACCCAGGGAGAGTCGTGGCGGTGACACACCTTGTGCTGCCTCATGCCTGTGGTGCCTCATGCCTGTGGTGCCTCATGCCTGTGGTACCTCATGCCTGTGGTGCATCATGCCTGTGGTCTATCACATCTCATTGTACCACAGTTTTGTGCGGCTAACCTTCCCCACCCACCCTCTATGCACCTATCACCACCACCACTCCTCTCTCCCACTCTCTTTCCCCGCCGTGGCGAGGACCCTCCCCATGCACCTATCCTCCACCCCCCCCTTATACCTCTGTGCCCGCCTTGGCGAGAAGGACGCTCACCACACACCTAAACCCCTTCCCCCCTCTTTCCGCGCTTTTGCGAAAAAGACCCTCCCCACACACCCTAATCCCCCCCACCCCCTATTTTCCCGCCCTCCCACCCCACTCTCTCTGACCCCTTAAACCTTTGTGCAGTCGCAAGAATACAAAACCGTTGCTTCCGTTGAACTGATTGCGTGTCTTCATTTATGCTGCAAATTTAATTTGATGTCCATCCACTGACTTGGTGTTTGTCATCAGTATTCATTCAATGTTGTCAGGGACGCTCTTCCCTGACTACTATGCCCCCACCCCACCTCCAACCCCATCACAACTTTCTCCACCAACAGAATTCTCTCCCCTTCCCCCCCTATCCTATCCTATCCTATCCTATCCTATCCTGTCCCGTAACCCGGAGGTCGTAGGGGCACCACAGATGATCGTTTAACCAGCATACTCCATCTTTCTCTGTCCTCAGCAGCCCTGATGGCTTCGCTCAGTGTCAAACCAGTCCATTATTGAATGTCGTCCGCCCACCTCTTTTTCGGTCTCCCTCTTCTTCTACCTCCTTGCACTGTGCCTTGCAGAATAGTCTTTGCAAGGCCTGATGATCTGGTGACGTGGCCATAGGCTACCATCGGAGTTTCCGTTTCTTCACCACTGTGAGCAGGTCATCGTGTTGTCCAATGGCTTGTGTGATGGTCTGTCGGACTTCGTCGTTGGTGATGTGTTGGGTATAGGAAATGCCCAGAAGTCTTCTGTAGCACCTCATCTCCATGCTTTGTATTCTTCGTTGGAGATCTGCCATGAGGGTCCATGCTTCGCAAGCACATAGGAAGATGGAGATGACAAGGGAGCGCAGCAGTCTTACTTTGGAATGTAGACTGATGGTCCTGTCTTTCCAAATGGGCTTCAACCTTGTCAGGGCAGCAGTTGTTTGTGCGATCCTGGAGAGGACTTCCAGTCGGGACCCATTGTCTGATATAATGGCTCCTAAATATTTGAAGCTATGCACTGTATTGAGGGATTGGCCTTGGACTTTGATGTCCGCGTTGATGCCATTGGTGTTGTTGGTCATCATTTTGGTCTTCTCTGCACTTATTTCCATTCCATAAGCTCTGGAGGTGGTGTCAAGCCTCTGTACCAGCTGTTCAAGTTCTTGTTCCTCTCCAGCCAATCCATCAATGTCATCCGTAAAACGAAGATTGGAGATTGCTCTACCCTCTATGCTGACTGTGCCTTCATGATCTGCAAGAGCATCTGACATGATGCGCTCTAGGAAGATGTTGAAGAGTGTTGGAGAGAGTAGGCATCCCCTTCCCCCCATCACTATGTAAGTATATGTTAGTATGCGTGTACGCTAACAAGATTCTTACCAATAGAATAATACCGCATCAACAAAATAGTTGGCACAATCAGGATCGAACCGTAGTTGCCTAAGTCGTTTGTGTGGAATTTAATGACCTATGTGTGGAACCTACTGACCAACTTCACAAGATGGATGTCACAGAGCATTGCCTTACACGGATGTCACATCCTAAAATCTGTAGTCAGGTACGTCTCAGTATCACGTCCTTGGACAAATAACACAGCACGACCGATGAGCTCAGAAATCACGTTCAACTATTGGATACAGATGTCAGTTTTACGTCCCCGAACACAAGAGCGTATGGGGGGAAAGGATACAGATGTCACGACCCAGTGTATATAAAGGCCTCGATGTCACGTTCCGTTGTCGGTGCAAAGCTCACATCTCTTTTTTTTAAAATCCCCTTGTTAGCACCAACATCAAATACACGCGAGGCTGCGGAAAAGGCGAGATAGTCACCATTGGTAATGGGACTAATTGGGCACACCGAAACCACAGCCTAATCCCACGGCACTTCCGCATCCGGGCTGGCGTCTAAAAATAGTACAAGCCTAGAAACTCAACATGTCAGACTGGCATTTATCAGTGATGAGAAGTGTTAAGGTAAAACGTAATCCGGGAATTTGTGTGGAGTACATGCAATGACTGCAAGCAGCCACATCATCATTCGTGGCGTGCTGCACACATTGTGTGTGTGGGGAGAGGGAGGGGAGGAAGTGGAGGTGAGCAGGGAAGATTGGGAAAGGTTGTACCATTTCGTGATTGGTTCGGGACATTCTGCAAGGAAAACAGATGAGTGAGAGAGTTTTCTGGGACAACAAAAAAAAAGAGATCAAATGCTTGGAGTGGTCCTAATCAAATTGTCCTAGGCAATAGTAATTCCAGTGCGTGTGCAGGGCAAAGTTTCTACAATTATCCCAGTCTATGCGATGCTGGGGTGGAGGAATAGTGTAAATAGAATCGTGTTTCAGGGGTCGCGAGTTTGGTCGAAGTTCCCCCGAACATCGAAGTTACCCCGGACATTAAACTTCCTGTGATCTCTGGCAATCCTGCTGGTTCCATCAATCAAGTGTTTCGTTTGAGTGCATGGTGAGGACGATCACGCCAAATCTTGTTTCTAAAAGTCGCGAGTTCCATCAAGGTTGCTCTCTGATCAAGGTTGCTTCTAAGGTTATAATGGCTGACCTATTTTGGCTGGCCGAGAACATTCTGATTTTCAGACACAGAAGAAGCGTTGTTGTTCTAGGGAGGTTTAATATACGTTTGAGTATCCGGCCAGCCAGAGCGCTGCTCTGCTCAGCATATTGCCTCACTATGCTTGTTATTTCACTATGCTTGTTATTTCAATGCGTGGTTGGACAGGAGAAGGCGCGGTTTCATAAACGGAGGGGTTCATGAGTCCAGTTCCCCATTGTCCTAGGGGTTCATGAGTCCAGTTCCCCATTGTCCTCGGGGCTCGTGCTTTCCGCCTTGGGCTGAAAAAGCGAACCTGATTTTAGTGACAATGTCTATGTTCCAGCTTCCCGTTTTAACCTTCTCCCTTCTAGCTCAAAGTTTAAGAAGTATGTTCAGCACCTCTTCCACCTCTAGCTCACAGCTTAAGAAGTATGTTCAGCACCTCTTCCTCCTCTAGCTCATAGCTTAAGAAGTATGTTCAGCACCTCTTCCTCCTCTAGCTCACAGCTTAAGAAGTATGTTCAGCACCTCTTCCACCTCTAGCTCACAGCTTATGAAGTATATTCAGCACCTCTCCCACTTCTAGCTCACAGCTTAAGAAGTATGTTCAGCACCTCTCCCACTTCTAGCTCACAGCTTAAGAAGTATGTTCAGCACCTCTTCCACCTCTAGCTCACAACTTCAGAAGTATGTTCAGCACCTCTCCCACTTCTAGCTCACAGCTTATGAAGTATGTTCAGCACCTCTCCCACTTCTAGCTCACAGCTTAAGAAGTATGTTCAGCACCTCTCCCACTTCTAGCTCACGGCTTAACAACTATGTTCAGCACTTCTCTCACTTCTAACTCAGCTTAACAAGTATGTTCAGCAATTCTCTCACTTCTAACTCACAGCTTAACATACTCAGCACTTCTCCCACCACTAGCTTACAGCCTAAGAAGTATGTTTAGCACCTCTCCCACCACTAGCTTACAGCCTAAGAAGTATGTTTAGCACTTCTCCCACCACTAGCTTACAGCCTAAGAAGTATGTTTAGCACTTCTCCCACCACTAGCTTACAGCCTAAGAAGTATGTTTAGCACCTCTCCCACCACTAGCTTACAGCCTAAGAAGTATGTTTAGCACTTCTCCCACCACTAGCTTACAGCCTAAGAAGTATGTTTAGCACCTCTCCCACCACTAGCTTACAGCCTAAGAAGTATGTTTAGCACTTCTCCCACCACTAGCTTACAGCCTAAGAAGTATGTTTAGCACCTCTCCCACCTCTAGCTTAGAGCCTAAGAAGTATGTTTAGCACCTCTCCCACCACTAGCTTACAGCCTAAGAAGTATGTTTAGCACTTCTCCCACCACTAGCTTACAGCCTAAGAAGTATGTTTAGCACCTCTCCCACCACTAGCTTACAGCCTAAGAAGTATGTTTAGCACCTCTCCCACCACTAGCTTACAGCCTAAGAAGTATGTTTAGCACTTCTCCCACCACTAGCTTACAGCCTAAGAAGTATGTTTAGCACCTCTCCCACCACTAGCTTACAGCCTAAGAAGTATGTTTAGCACTTCTCCCACCACTAGCTTACAGCCTAAGAAGTATGTTTAGCACCTCTCCCACCTCTAGCTTACCGGTCCTGATTTGGCTCGGAAGAGTCCGCTGGACCTAAAGCAACAATAAATCAATCAATCAAAAAACCTCTAGCTTACAGCCTAAGAAGTATGTTTAGCACCTCTCCCACCTCTAGCTTACAGCCTAAGAAGTATGTTTAGCACTTCTTCCACCTCTAGCTTACAGCCTAAGAAGTATGATTAGCACCTCTCCCACCTCTAGCTTACAGCCTAAGAAGTATGTTTAGCACCTCTCCCACCTCTAGCTTACATCTTAAGTATGTTTAGCACTTCTTCCACCTCTAGCTTACAGCCTAAGAAGTATGATTAGCACCTCTCCCACCTCTAGCTTACAGCCTAAGAAGTATGTTTAGCACCTCTCCCACCTCTAGCTTACAGCTTAAGAAGTATGTTCAGCACCTCTTCCACCTCTAGCTCACAGCTTAAGAAGTATGATTAGCACCTCTTCCACCTCTAGCTTACAGCTTAAGAAGTATGATTAGCACCTCTTCCACCTCTAGCTTACAGCCTAAGAAGTATGATTAGCACCTCTCCCACCTCTAGCTTACAGCTTAAGAAGTATGATTAGCACCTCTCCCACCTCTAGCTTACAGCTTAAGAAGTATGATTAGCACCTCTTCCACCTCTAGCTTACAGCCTAAGAAGTATGTTTAGCACCTCTCCCACCTCTAGCTTACAGCTTAAGAAGTATGTTTAGCACCTCTCCCACCTCTAGCTTACAGCCTAAGAAGTATGTTTAGCACCTCTCCCACCTCTAGTTTACAGCCTAAGAAGTATGTTTAGCACTTCTTCAAATTCACTCCACCCACGCACTAATCCTCCTCATCACCAAAAACAAAATCCAATATACACGATCTGGGACCAGTGACTCCCAGTGCTGTCCCGAACTCTCAGGCTGAGACGTAAACTCCTCCCGTTCGCAGACTTGATTGATGGTAGGGAACCGCTCTTTCTTATCGATCGCTTTAACAATGCAACCCTTCTCCTATGCCTTCTCCCTCCCTTCCTCCCTCCATCCCCCCTATTCTGCTCCTCAAAGTTTAGCTTGATCCTTTCTGTCTGTCTCAACATCCAACTCAACCAGCTTAGCCTACATCCAGCTTGACTCCATAGTCCTCTTGCAATAGCTTTTGTTTGACTCTATAAATAGTCCAGTGGTCTGAAGTGCTAGGCGGTGCGCGTCAAGGAGCAACTTGGCGCCTTGAGCATCTCTGTGAGATGGCAATGCGCTATACGAAAAAAAAGGACAGCTCTTTCCTCTACACCGAAACATCCCAACACACCCAACACCCTTGCTCCATCACTGTTAACAGAGCTGCCTCCAGCCTTCGTGCCTTCTTACCAACACTGACCGTCACACAACCTTCTTACATACACTGACCGTGACACAACCTTCTTACATACACTGACCGTCACACAACCTTCTTACATACACTGACCATGACACAACCTTCTTACATACACTGATCGTCACACAACCTTCTTACATACACTGACCGTCACATAACCTTCTTACATACACTGACCGTCACACAACCTTCTTACATACACTGACCGTGACACAACCTTCTTACATACACTGACCGTCACATAACCTTCTTACATACACTGACCATGACACAACCTTCTTACATACACTGACCGTCACACAACCTTCTTACATGCACTGACCATGACACAACCTTCTTACATACACTGATCGTCACACAACCTTCTTACATACACTGACCGTCACATAACCTTCTTACATACACTGACCGTCACACAACCTTCTTACATACACTGACCGTCACACAACCTTCTTACATACACTGACCGTGACACAACCTTCTTACATACACTGACCGTCACACAATCTTCTTACATACACTGACCGTGACACAACCTTCTTACATACACTGACCGTCACACAACGTTCTTACATACACTGACCGTCACACAACCTTCTTACATACACTGACCGTCACACAACCTTTTTACATACACTGACCGTCACAAAACCTTATTACATACACTGACAGCCACACAACCTTCTTACATACACTGACCGTCACACAACCTTCTTACATACACTGACCGTCACACAACCTTCTTACATACACTGACCGTCACACAACCTTCTTACACTGACCGTCACACAACCTTCTTACATACATGATACACTGACCGTCACACAACCTTCTTACATACACTGACCGTGACACTACCTTCTTACCTACACTGACCGTCACACAACCTTCTTACATACACTGACTGTGACACTACCTTCATACCTACACTGACCGTCACACAACCTTTTAACATACACTGACCGTCACATAACCTTCTTACATACACTGACCGTCACATAACCTTTTACATACACTGACCGTTACATAACCTTCTTACATACACTGACCGTCACACGACCTTCTTACATACACTGACCGTCACATAACCTTTTACATACACTGACCGTTACATAACCTTCTTACATACACTGACTGTGACACTACCTTCATACCTACACTGACCGTCACACAACCTTTTTACATACACTGACCGTCACACAACCTTTTTACATACACTGACCGTCACATAACCTTCTTACATACAATGACCGTTACATAACCTTCTTACATACACTGACCGTCACACGACCTTCTTACATACACTGACCGTCACATAACCTTTTACATACACTGACCGTTACATAGCCTTCTTACATACACTGACCGTCACACGACCTTCTTACATACACTGACCGTCACACGACCTTCTTACATACACTGACCGTCACACGACCTTCTTACATACACTGACCGTCACATAACCTTTTACATACACTGACCGTTACATAACCTTCTTACATAAACTGACCGTCACACGACCTTCTTAAATACACTGACCGTCACACGACCTTCTTACATACACTGACCGTCACACAACCTTCTTACATACACTGACCGTCACACAGCCTTCTTACATACACTGACCGTCACACGACCTTCTTACATACACTGACCGTCACACGACCTTCTTACATACACTGACCGTCACACAACCTTCTTACATACACTGACCGTCACACAACCTTCTTACATACACTGACCGTCACACAACCTTCTTACATACACTGACCGTCACACAACCTTCTTACATACACTGACCGTCACACAACCTTCTTACATACACTGACCGTCACACGACCTTCTTACATACACTGACCGTCACACGACCTTCTTAAATACACTGACCGTCACACAACCTTTTTACATACACTGACCGTCACACAACCTTATTACATACACTGAACGTCACACAACCTTCTTACATACACTGACCGTCACACGACCTTCTTACATACACTGACCGTCACACGACCTTCTTAAATACACTGACCGTCACACAACCTTTTTACATACACTGACCGTCACACAACCTTATTACATACACTGAACGTCACACAACCTTCTTACATACACTGACCGTCACACAACCTTCTTACATACACTGACCGTCACACGACCTTCTTACATACACTGACCGTCACACAACCTTCTTACATACACTGACCGTCACACAACCTTATTACATACACTGACCGTCACACAACCTTATTATATACACTGACCGTCACACAACCTTCTTACATACACTGACCGTCACACAACCTTCTTACATACACTGACCGTCACACAACCTTCTTACATACACTGAGCATCACACAACCGTCTTATAATTATCGTGATACAACCTTCTTCCAGCATCCCAAATTTACATCTTTTAGAACACGTCTCTTAAAATAAATTAACAATTAAATATGCATTAATGAGTTGTTGATCGATTGTAACAACATTAATTTGACTTGAATTTTTGAAAATGATTTTAGCTAACTATGACCTTGTTTAATTGTCATTTTCCCGAGATGTTAATGTTATAACTTTAACATTTTGTTTTTAATAGTTATTGTTACAAGCCCCAAGGGCTAGAGGTACAAAAACGAATCCAGCGCTTACTTTTTTACCTTTGCTAAATCAAAATATCTTATCTTTTCGCCAGCCTTATCACTGTATTGCTCGCCGTCCTCGAGACGTTCAACAGCTCTTCCTACAATCCTGGACTTCATTCCAAACAACAGCCTGTTAAGAAGGCAGTACGGTTCTGATTTGCTGTTTCTCGGATCTTTGAAACCTCAGTTGAGTCACAAACCCCACCCCCACTCTTCTTACGTACCACCACTCACTCACTTACACACACACACACACACACACACACACACACACACACACACACACACACACACACACACACTCTTCCATCTTTCTTGGCTTTGTCATTCCTTTACAACATTTGTAGTTTGATATTTCCCCCTAACAAATGAACTAGAGTTCACAGACATCTCTTGTATCGCGTTAAATTCAACGGCCGAAATCCCATTTCCCACCTTCAGCACACACATGTCTTTCATCTCCTTCAAAGTGCTGTTCGCTACTGCTTTTGTAGTTTGATACTTTCCCCTATTCCATGAACTGCAGCTCACATTGCTTGTATCGCTGATCTCATAAACCCACAACAACAGCCTGAATCTTCATCATTCTCCTCCCCTTCATCTATGTATCCAACCTTCCAGAAATAATTGAATATAGTGTTGCAGGACGATACAGCGGGTAATACATGAACCAAATGCAGGCATCTGAAATCTGTTTCATTTTCGGTCAAGCTGATACGGGCGGTTTACATCGTCATCATCACTGCATTGCCAAATACCATTTGATTTGTTAGTTTTGGCTGTTTTACTTAATGCATTCTTTGATTGATTTGTTAGTTTTGGCTGTTTAACATAATGCATTCTTTGATTGATTTGTTAGCATTTCTTATTTTACACATCTCTCTCTCTTTCTCTCTCTCGTCATTGTACTTTGACATGGTATGAAATTCCGTGCACTTTGACAAATTGACAAACGCTGCAGAATACTTTAACACGCCGTGGAGGCGACATGAACGGAAGAAGAAAACTGGCTAAAGAGTAATCGCAGAAAGTCGACATTTGCGAGAAACAACAAAAAAGTCCCGTTTTTATCAGCAGACATGATGTCTAGATGCTCCTGACACCGGAAGTGGAGCGCGGAATTGAAGAGAGGGTGATGAGCTGGTATTGACGTGGACCGCGTCAGCGTCAAATGCACCGGAATCGCCGCCTCCATCCATTTCTTTGAACAAACACCCTTCACAAACGTATTACGCCGAGTGCTGTTTACTGTATAGATGTACCGCCATACTGTCACGGAGTCCTACACTGCAGCACGCTGTCTACTGTTTGTTGGATAACTAACGTCAGTAGCGGATGGAGCGACAAGTTTATTGTTTAGGGCTGAACCACACGTTGTACCGCTTTGGTAAGTGTATAATAGTGAACAGCCTCTTCATCGATGTTGCTGAACGCTTGTAGCGGTGAATGATGATGGTGAGGGTGACAAAACAGGTGAAGGCGTACGTGCGTGTGTGTGTAGGAGAGGGAGGGAGAGGGTGGAGTGCCGAGTATTGTGGTGAGTGCAGAGCGTGTGTGGTGGGAGCCTGTGACAATGAAAATCTAAGATCAAGAGAGGACACCGTGTGGCTGATTTCTTTATTTCTTTCAGGCTACGTCTCTGTTGCCCCGTTCCTTCCTTCTTTCCGTTTTTCCAGGATCTTGCCTAGCCTGTCTTTCAAGCAATTGATTCTCTGCCACCCTCATCTCCTTTCTTCCAAGCTTTTTTCCTTTCAACCCATATCCCGAAACACTGACCCTTCCATGTCCAGTCCTTGCTGCAGCCACAAAATAATGTTGAACTAGAGTAGTCCAGTTAGAGGGTATTTTGCTGGTCTCGCCAAAACAGTTTTTCTTGGATTTTACAAACAACAGAGAGCAGAAGAAAAACAAACCTATGTTTTGAACTGAAATAAAATAATGCTAAGGTAAAGCTGTGAAGGTCAACTACTGAATTGTGAAATTCAACCATTACAGTTAACAATAACATTCCTTTAAAGCATTTTTCCTAAACCCGGTCTTATTAAAATGTACAGTAAAAGCTGATTACAAGATCTTAAAAACCCACTATATTGAAATAAAATCGTTGGTGGTGTTAAAAGAAGACCGTTGGTAAAAGATTGCTCTCCGACATTTGAGGCCTTGCACGTCCTCAGGGAGTGGAAGGACAGATCAATCCTTCACTCCATAAACACTGGCTACGCCTCTCTTACCCAACAGTTTCTTTCACCACCTCAAAAGATATTTAGCACTTTTTACTGGTCAGTGTTCTAGTTCTCCATCTGTTGCCTGCGGGACAGTAAAAGAACCCTTCAGGCGGGTTTCTGGTCCCACAATAAACGTCCGCATAATTGATGGCATTGTTGACTGGGGCTGGAAGAGGAATAACTCTGTCCTGTGAGCAAACAGCCGGTCAAGTCGAGCACTTCCACGACAAGTTGATGCAATCACCGCTTATTCCACAATTCCTTAATCATGTTCACACAACCAAACAGTTTGCGTCTCGTCGTCTTTTGTCCTTAGTTCAGTCCTCTACAGTTTAGAATCTCTAAGTGTACAACGTGCAACGTAGTGTTTGAGCCCACTAATCAGCTAAAAGGTTCACAAGAGTTATACTTATATCTATATCTATTTCAATGATGGAGAAAGTTTTTAAGCTAGGGGTATTTATACCCTCAACCAAAACATGTGGGGGTTTTCATACCCTCAGTTTTTTAGGGGGCACACCAACATACGTAATAAACACTTTGCGTGGAAAGTCTTTTCATCAGTTTGAGTTTCTTCAGCCGGGCCCGGTTGCGGCTCACCTTTTTCTTCTCTTACCGAGCACTCAAAGCCAAAGGCTGACAAAAAAGTTTGTTTTTCTTTTCCTTCATCTTGTTTTAAATTTTTTTTTAGCAATTAGTTTTGTCTGCTTTATTTTTCCTTTTCTTCGGCTTCCCATCAGATCGCTGCTTGTCGGCCATGTTTAATGTTTCGTTTCGTTTCATTTCGTTGAATAAATTAATGTCCCAAGACACCTGAGCATATAATTTAATGTTGGATATAGCCAATCAAAAGCGTCGAGAAAAAATAGTGAATATTATCGTGCATATGATTGGCTGTTTCTCGGAAGCGACAGAATGAATAGGAGGGGGAGAGAGGGTGGTAGGCGGTCGCGCAGGACGCACAGGCACACGATCCAAATCGAGCGAAAGCTGTACGCACGACCGAAATAGTTGTACCTGATGATACCTCCCAGCAACTTAGCTTTACGTTTTCATACCCCTTTGGCACTGACTTTGTGCGTGTTTATACCCTTTCATTACATTTTCGTTACGTGATTTCCCAACTCAGTACGTGAAACACGTACGATTGTACGTGATCTCCATCACTGTATTTATATATCTATCTATATATATATATAAAGATTCTTTTATCTTTTAAAAAAATTACTTCTTTTGGATGGATGGGGATTGAGATGGTTGTTTGAGGGGAGGTTGATAAATGATCATGACAAATTCAGACTCCTTTTTCTGTGGAAATGTGACAGCCGCAATGCAACTCCGCCCAAGGTAGGGTTCCATCTTGACTTCTGCCAATACCAATGCCTTGAGTACCTAGCTGAACTAGAAATGGACTACTGTATAGAACATCTAGGTTTGCGGTCTGTGATGTGGACGATGACCATCTCATTCTGAAAGAAGCTATGCTGTTGGTCTGTTGTGCTACAGACGTAGGTTTATTGTGCGGTACTGTAGCTGTTGGTCTGTTGTGCTACAGACGTAGGTTTATTGTGCGGTAACGTAGCTGTTGGTCTGTTGTGCTACAGGCGTAGGTTTATTGTGCGGTACTGTAGCTGTTGGTCTGTTGTGCTACAGACGTAGGTTTATTGTGCGGTACTGTAGCTGTTGGTCTGTTGTGCTACAGACGTAGGCTTAATGTGCGGTACTGTAGCTGTTGGTCTGTTGTGCTACAGACGTAGGCTTATTGTGCGGTACTGTAGCTGTTGGTCTGTTGTGCTACAGACGTAGGTTTATTGTGCGGTACTGTAGCTGTTGGTCTGTTGTGCTACAGACGTAGGCTTAATGTGCGGTACTGTAGCTGTTGGTCTGTTGTGCTACAGACGTAGGCTTATTGTGCGGTACTGTAGTTTCTGAAAGTTTCCCTTCCTCACCACTGCTTTAGTCCTTCAGCAACTCTTTGGACCGACCATGCACCGTGCAGGAACAATTACTAAAATGTTGCGGTCTTTGGTGTTCACCGCAGACATCTTTCTCCAAACTGCTCGGTTGGCCTGTGGCTGCAAGGACGATGATTTATTGTGTGTTGTACTGTAGAACGGTGCAGTGAATAGCGTCTGTAAATATTCCGCTCCACTGCTGTAATGTTGTACTGTTGGTTGTTGGCTATTTCCCGCTCCACTCCTGTAATGTTGTACTGTTGGTTGTTGGCTATTTCCCGCTCCACTCCTGTAATGTTGTACTGTTGGTTGTTGGCTATTTCCCGCTCCACTCCTGTAATGTTTTACTGTTGGTTGTTGGCTATAATCTCACTCCACTGCTGTAATGTTGTACTGTTGGTTGTTGGCTATATCTCACTCCACTGCTGTAATGTTGTACTGTTGGTTGTTGGCTATATTTCGCCCCACTGCTGTAATGTTGTACTGTTGGTTGTTGGCTATATTTCGCCCCACTGCTATAATGTTGTACTGTTGGTTGTTGGCTATATCTCACTCCACTGCTGTAATGTTGTACTGTTGGTTGTTGGCTATATCTCACTCCACTGCTGTAATGTTGTACTGTTGGTTGTTGGCTATATCTCACTCCACTGCTGTAATGTTGTACTGTTGGTTGTTGGCTATATCTCACTCCACTCATGTAATGTTGTACTGTTGATTGTTGGCTATATCTCACTCCACTCATGTAATGTTGTACTGTTGATTGTTGGCTATATCTCACTCCACTCATGTAATGTTGTACTGTTGATTGTGGGCTATATCTCACTCCACTGCTGTAATGTTGTACTGTTGGTTGTTGGCTATATCTCACTCCACTGCTGTAATGTTGTACTGTTGGTTGTTGGCTATATCTCACTCCACTGCTGTAATGTTGTACTGTTGGTTGTTGGCTATATCTCACTCCACTCCTGTAATGTTGTACAGTACTGTTTGTTGTTGGCTATATCTCACTCCACTGCTGTAATGTTGTACTGTTGGTTGTTGGCTATATCTCACTCCACTGCTGTAATGTTGTACTGTTGGTTGTTGGCTATATCTCACTCCACTGCTGTAATGTTGTACTGTTGGTTGTTGGCTATATTTCGCTCCACTGCTGTAATGTTGTACTGTTGGTTGCTGGCTATATCTCACTCCACTCCTGCAATGTTGTACAGTATTGTTGGTTGTTGGCTATATCTCACTCCACTGCTGTAATGTTGTACTGTTGGTTGTTGGCTATATCTCACTCCACTGCTGTAATGTTGTACTGTTGGTTGTTGGCTATATCTCACTCCACTCATGTAATGTTGTACTGTTGATTGTTGGCTATATCTCACTCCACTCATGTAATGTTGTACTGTTGATTGTTGGCTATATCTCACTCCACTCATGTAATGTTGTACTGTTGGTTGTTGGCGATATCTCACTCCACTCATGTAATGTTGTACTGTTGGTTGTTGGCTATATCTCACTCCACTCATGTAATGTTGTACTGTTGATTGTTGGCTATCATCTCACTCCACTGCTGTAATGTTGTACTGTTGATTGTTGGCTATATCTCACTCCACTCATGTAATGTTGTACTGTTGGTTGTTGGCTATATCTCACTCCACTCATGTAATGTTGTACTGTTGGTTGTTGGCTATATCTCACTCCACTGCTGTAATGTTGTACTGTTGGTTGTTGGCTATCGTCTCACTCCACTCATGTAATGTTGTACTGTTGATTGTTGGCTATATTTCGCTCTACTGCTGTAATGTTGTACTGTTGGTTGCTGGCTATATCCCGCCCCACTGCTGTAATGTTGTACTGTTGTTTGTTGGCTGACTATAGAATTTGTCCTCGTCCACTAGATCTAAAAGTCACCAGCAAAATCATGCATTATTTGTATCAGTCCATGGCTTTACTTCAAACAACATTGAAATAAGCCCAACATTCGTAGCTCTGAACCCAGTTTATTGTCTGTATACCCTTACCACTGCTGAAGTTGGTGGCTGTAGTTGCGGGGTGTGGTACTCAGTGCAGGATGCTCTTTTGGGAAATGGCGGTCAGGGAGGTGGAGAATAAAGGTGTGGTTATTGAAGCAGCGGTGGCGTATTTATGAAGCAAATAGCTGTGGCCTACTACAACAACAGCCACGGCCCCCAAATCCTTCCACTACACCACACCTCTTGTCCCCTACACAACGATCTTTACTTTATAGATGACCCACGTATGGATCTAACGCCATCGTGGCACGGATGACCATATAGATTTTTGGCTTTAAGATGACCCACATATTGATCTAACGGATGACACGGATGACCACATATATTTTGATCTTTGAGATGACCCCGGTATCGATTTTTAATAACAATCTTGGCCTGAGATGCTATTAAGATTGAGATGACCGAATACAGATGGCATGGTCAGAAGCGACCGTACGCAATATTTTCTTCACACTGCAGGGCCGGAAGGTTGATAGACAGGGCTGCCTCCCACGTTACTCTGTCATTTTTACTTCATGTTTTGAGAAAGGGGTTGAGAAAGGGACTGTTCAGAACAATCCTCACCAAACAGGCCAAACTCAGTTCGCCCTCTCAGCAAAAGCAAGGCAGATGCAGAATGCAGCTCCAACGAGGACATGTGGGAACAGGACTCCTCAAGTCCTAAGCTGTTTTTCAGTACGGATTTTCTGAAACCCTATTCTAAGATCCGTATATTTATTGTCAAGATTATTATTGTGTGGATGAGTGGAGCGATGTTCTCTCTCTCTCTCTCTCTCTCTCTCTCTCTCTCTCTCTCTGGTCCAAAAGGTTCAGCAATCTGAGAACTTCGAGAAAAAAAAATTGAACCTCCACGAATCTTCCTCGAACCCTCCAATTAAGAAAGGACATAACGGCGTTCCAAAAGAAAGGACATAACGGCGTTCCAAAAAAAAAGGACATAACGGCGTTCCTAAAGAAGATTTCCCATCAACCTTGACAATTCCACATTGACTTTACCAAAGCTTTTTCTAAAATTTTTGTACTTTCGCTGTAATTTAATTTTCGGGTAAGTTTTTATTTTATTTTATTTCATTTTATTTTATTTTATTTTACTAAACATCATTCTATTAATCTTTTCCCGGAGACAGTCATCAGTTTCAAATTTGACTGAAAGATGGTCCAGACCGGTCCATTCAGAGCTGACAGACAGGACGCAAACAAATGATGTTACCACTGGCGTCGTCGGCAGACCAAAGCGTTCACAATCATCAAGAAATCAATGCAGTACTCTTCTGGAACTGACATAAACAGCCTCAAAGATTCCACCAACAGGAAACCTTTTTCAAAGGGTTCAAACTTGCATCCGGTCCTTCGTTGCCTGCCATACGCTCTCTCTCTCTCCCTCTCTCTCTCTCGCTCTCTCTCTCTCTCCACCAATGAAAGTAGGGTAGGAAAGTTCTATTGACGTCACAGGCACAACGTCAACATCGCATTTGAAAGTCATATTCAGTTCTTGAGTTCAACCATATTTATTTCAAATAAGGTTTTAAGCGCTTAAGACACATTATGTCTTTAAGTATTCATAACAACAACAACAACAACAACAATCATCATCATCATCATCATCATCATCATCATCATCATCATCATCATCATCATCATCATCTTAATAATAATCATCATCATCATCATCATCATCATCATCATAAAAATAATAATAATAATAATAATAATAATAATAATAATAATAATAATAATAATAATAATAATAATAATAAAGGGCAATATCAAACTATCAGAACTATGCACACTGCACAAAGCACCACAGTTGATTCATTCATTCTCAGACACTGAAAATGAAACATGATTGTCGTTGTTGCTGCTGCTGTTGAGTGCGTGTTGTTTGTCTTCTTCTTCTTCTTCTCTTCCTCGTATCCTGCGTTCCCGGGTTGTGGGAATTGAACCCGAGGTTGTATCAGAACTCGGGGTGCGCGACCTACCCCGACAAGCAGGCGGCACAGCACAGCACAGTAGGTGCGGCATAAATATGTTTGAAGAAATGAGAAAAGACAAAATGATGCTCAGCACTGCATGACGTCTGCCGCTGTGTTTGACACACTGACCCCGCCATAGCCCCCAAATTATAACCTTCCTCTACTCCACCACCCCACCTGCAACCCCTATACGCCCCATCCACCCCGTTTCAACCCTAGCCCGCGAACTTGGTCTACCCTGTCTACGAAGCCCGCAACTCACTCACAAACATGATGACTGAAAATGGGATTTTTTGAAAACATTGTTAAAGTTCTAGCTGTTAGAATACGGCAGGTAATACTTCTCTCTCTGTCTCTCTCTCTCTCTCTCTCTCTGTTTCTCTCTCTATCTCTCTCTCTCTCTCTCTCTCTCTCTCTCTCTCTCTCTCTCTCTCTCGCTGTTGGTATATCTGTCTGGCACACTTGTTTTCTCTCTAGCTCTCCCTCCATCTCCTCTCTGTCTCTCTCTCTCTTAGACCCTTGCCTCTCATCTCTCTCTCGTTTTCTCTCTCTCGTTTCTCTCCCCTTCCCACCATCACTCGCTCCAAAGGAATAGAAGCTGGAAATAAAGGGAAAATATTTTATACGTACTGACCACCATCTCATTCGCACGCGAACACACACACGCGCGCACACCCACACACGCACACCCACACGAGCACACACACACACACACACACCCCCGCGTACTCACACACACGCACACGCAATCTCCATTTTCACTTTCTGTCCCATTAGCGTGTATAGGCCTACTTCCGTGGTGAGAGAGTTGTGGGAGAGAGTTAGGGAGTGAGGGGCTGAGTGTCTTGGGAGGGGAGCAGATGGTAGTGTATTGAGAGGGGAGCAGAGGGTAGTGTATTGAGAGAGGAGCAGAGGGTAGAGTATTGAGAGAGGAGCAGAGGGTAGTGTATTGAGAGAGGAGCAGAGGGTAGTGTATTGAGAGAGGAGCAGAGAGAGGAGCAGAGGGTAGTGTATTGAGAGAGGAGCAGAGGGTAGTGTATTGAGAGAGGAGCAGAGGGTAGAGTATTGAGAGAGGAGCAGAGGGTAGTGTATTGAGAGAGGAGCAGAGGGTAGTGTATTGAGAGAGGAGCAGAGGGTAGTGTATTGAAAGAGGAGCAGAGGGTAGTGTATTGAGAGAGGAGCAGAGGGTACTGTATTGAGAGAGGAGCAGAGGGTAGAGTATTGAGAGAGGAGCAGAGGGTAGTGTATTGAGAGAGGAGCAGAGGGTAGTGTATTGAGAGAGGAGCAGAGGGTAGAGTATTGAGAGAGGAGCAGAGGGTAGAGTATTGAGGTCACTGAGGGTTTTCTCCGGGCACTCCGGTTTCCTCCCTCCCTTCAATAATGGTACAGGACGCAGTCAATATAAAAATTTCAAAAATAAAAATTCGATTTTCTTTCCGTCTTTTAATAGCGATCTCCCTGCCTTTACACCACCTGTTTGAGTGATGGATGTGTGTTTGGTATGTGTGAGGGTGGATGAGACAGGTGAGCGTGTATGTTGGTATAGGTCGCCGCGCTATGAGCCTGAATGATTTGGGGTAAGGCGCGTATAGCATCCTGTATTATTATTATTATTATTATTATTATTGAGAGAGGAGCAAAGGGTAGTGTATTGAGAGAGGAGCAGAGGGTAGTGTATTGAGAGAGGAGCAGAGGGTAGTGTATTGAGAGAGGAGCAGAGGGTAGTGTATTGAGAGAGGAGCAGAGGGTAGTGTATTGAGAGAGGAGCAGAGGGTAGTGTATTGAGAGAGGAGCAGAGGGTAGAGTATTGAGAGGGGAGCAGAGGGTAGTGTATTGAGAGAGGAGCAGAGGGTAGAGTATTGAGAGAGGAGCAGAGGGTAGTGTATTGAGAGAGGAGCAGAGGGTAGTGTATTGAGAGAGGAGCAGAGGGTAGTGTATTGAGAGAGGAGCAGAGGGAGGGGTGTATTGAGGCGAGTAGTTGAGGGGGTGGGGGTGAAATTAGAGCAGAGGGGGAGTAATATAAAGAGGAGAGAAGAGATGGGTGTGTGTACTGAGAGTGTGGCAGAATAAGGAGGGGGTGCCAGTGTAGCGACAGAGGAGCAGAGGAAGCGGGTGTATTGAAAAGATAGCAGATGGGAGGGGGTGTATTGAGAAGATAGCAGAGGGGAAGGGGTGTATTGAGAAGATAGCAGATGGGAGGGGGTGTATTGAGAAGATAGCAGATGGGAGGGGGTGTATTGAGAAGAAAACAGAGGGGAGGGGGTGTATTGAGAAGATAGCAGAGGGGAGGGGGTGTATTGAGAAGATAGCAGAGGAAAGGGGGTGTATTGAGAAGATAGCAGATGGGAGGGGGTGTATTGAGAAGATAGCAGATGGGAGGGGGTGTATTGAGAAGATAGCAGAGGGGAGGAGGTGTATTGAGAAGAAAACAGAGGGGAGGGGGTGTATTGAGAAGATAGCAGAGGGGAGGGGGTGTATTGAGAAGATAGCAGAGGAAAGGGGGTGTATTGAGAAGATAACAGAGGGGAGGGGTGTGTGTGAATTCATGAGCTTTATTGGCCCATACATCAGTCTTGCGCGGCAGGAAAACCTAATTACCCGTCCACAAAAAAAGAAGAACAAGAAATAAGACGAATGGAACAAGAAGTACAGAAATTGTTCGGAAGAAGAAGAAGAATAGCAACAAGAAGAAGAAAATAAAAGCAAGAAGAAAAGAAAGAAAAAAGAAATTGAACTGCATTAAAGAAAAAACAGCTGGAGAACTGTGCATAAATCAACATTATCGCTATTGGAGATCCCCTACTAAAATAACAAAGATGAGAAGTTGATTGATTGATTGATTGTTGCTTTAGGTCCAGCGGACTCTTCCGAGCCAAATCAGGACCTGACAACCCCCGATCCGCATAGAAGATCTGCTGAAACAACCCTAGTGGAAAAAGATGAGATGAAGAACAACAAATAACAAATATGAAGAACAACAAATAACAAAGATGAAGAACAACAAATAACAAATATGAAGAACAACAAATAACAAAGATGAAGAAGAACAACAACAAATAACAAATATGAAGAACAACAAATAACAAAGATGAAGAAGAACAACAACAAATAACAAATATGAAGAACAAATAACAAAGATGAAGAAGAACAACAACAAATAACAAATATGAAGAACAACAAATAACAAAGATGAATAAGAACAACAACACATAACAAAGATGAAGAACAACAAATAACAAAGGTGAAGAAGAACAACAACAAATAACAAATATGAATAAGAACAACAACACATAACAAATATGAAGAACAACAAATAACAAAGATGAAGAAGAACAACAACAAATAACAAATATGAAGAACAACAAATAACAAAGATGAAGAAGAACAACAACAAATAATAAATATGAAGAACAACACATAACAAAGATGAAGAACAACAAATAACAAAGATGAAGAAGAACAACAACAAATAACAAATATGAATAAGAACAACAACACATAACAAAGATGAAGAACAACAAATAACAAAGATGAAGAAGAACAACAACAAATAACAAAGATGAAGAAGAACAACAACAAATAACAAGTATGAATAAGAACAACAACACATAACAAAGATGAAGAACAACAAATAACAAAAATGAAGAAGAACAACAACAAATAACAAATATGAAGAACAACAAATAACAAAGATGAAGAAGAACAACAACAAATAACAAATATGAATAAGAACAACAACACATAACAAAGATGAAGAACAACAAATAACAAAGATGAAGAAGAACAACAACAAATAACAAATATGAATAAGAACAACAACACATAACAAAGATGAAGAAGAACAACAAATAACAAATATGAAGAAGAAGAACAACAAATAACAAAGATGAAGAAGAACAACAACACATAACAAAGATGAAGAAGAACAACAACACAAAACAAAGATGAAGAAGAACAACAACACATAACAAAGATGAAGAAGAACAACAACACATAACAAAGATGAAGAAGAACAACAACACATAACAAAGATGAAGAAGAACAACAACAAATAACAAAGATGAAGAAGAAGAAGAAGAAGAAGAAGAAGAAGAAGAAGAAGAAGAAGAAGAAGAAGAAGAAGAAGAAGAAGAAGAAGAAGAAGAAGAAGAAGAAGAAGAACAAATAACAAAGATGAAGAAGAACAACAACAAATAACAAATATGAAGAAGAAGAACAACAAATAACAAACAAGAAGAAGAACAACAAATAACAAATAAGAAGAAGAACAACATATAACAAAGATGAAGAAGAAGAACAACGAATAACAAATATGAAAAACAACAACAAATAACAAAGATGAAGATCAACAAATAACAGATAAGAAGAAGAACAACAAATAACAAAGATGAAGAACAACAAATAACAAAGATGAAGAACAACAAATAACAAATATGAAGAAGAACAACAAATAACAAAGATGAAGAAGAACAAATAACAAAGATGAAGAAGAGCAAATAACAAATATAAAGAAGAACAACAAATAACAAAGATGAAGAAGAACAACAAATAACAAAGATGAAGAAGAACAACAAATAACAGATTAAAAAGAACAAAACAAATAACAGATAAGAAGAAGAACAACAAATAACAGATAAGAAGAAGAACAAATAACAGATAAGAAGAAGAACAACAAATAACAAAGATGAAGAAGAACAAATAACAAAGATGAAGAACAACAACAAATAACAGATTAAAAAGAACAAAACAGATAAGAAGAACAACAACAAATAACAGATTAAAAAGAACAAAACAGATAAGAAGAAGAAAACAAATAACAGATAAGAAGAAGAACAACAAATAACAGATAAGAAGAAGAACAACAAATAACAGATAAGAAGAACAACAACAAATAACAGATTAAAAAGAACAAAACAGATAAGAAGAAGAAAACAAATAACAGATAAGAAGAAGAACAACAAATAACAGATAAGAAGAACAACAACAAATAACAAATAAAAACAGGAATGAAAAAAAAGAAGTGAAGGAATTAATAAAATAAGAAAAGCCATCCAGAAGCAAGCCATGTTATCAATTCATAAATTCCTCTCCCCCACCCCCCTCTTCCCTTTCTGTGAACCACACACTCCCCATTCCATCCTTCACCACCGTTGTACCTCCTACCCACACCACAACAAATAAAACGTCAAAACTGCTGCTTTGAAATTGTCAATTCGCAAGCACATCTACAGTGAGTTCAAAGGTTAACAGGAAAACTGCTCCCACCTGCACCATCCCTTACACTGTTCTCCATCTCCAGCCATTTCCCTCCCTACAAAAATACAAATGAGTAAGTTTGGGGGTCATTGTATATGCAAGCAGTGATCTGATGACCAAATCTTACTCTAACAAAGACATGGTGCTGCTGCTCCAATAGCTCTGTCCATTCTCCACTCCTTACCAAATGCCTCTTCGTATTATTTTGTTAGTGTATACTCAGGCAGTGGTTGAGAAACAAAGCAGGACAGGTCCGCATAGCTGGGGTACTGTAGGAACACTGTGACCACACTAGATGTAGACCAGCAGTCCGCAGAGTTGGGGAACTGTAGGAACACTGTGACCACACTAGATGTAGACCAGCAGTCCGCAAAACTGGGGAACTGTAGGAACACACTGTGACCACACTAGATGTAGACCAGCAGTCCGCATAGCTGGGGTACTGTAGGAACACACTGTGACCACACTAGATGTAGACCAGCAGTCCGCATAGCTGGGGTACTGTAGGAACACATTGTGACCACACTAGATGTAGACCATCAGTCCGCAGAGTTGGGGAACTGTAGGAACACACTGTGACCACACTAGATGTAGACCAGCAGTCCGCAGAGTTGGGGAACTGTAGGAACACTGTGACCACACTAGATGTAGACCAGCAGTCCGCATAGCTGGGGTACTGTAGGAACACTGTGACCACACTAGATGTAGACCAGCAGTCCGCAGAGTTGGGGAACTGTAGGAACATTGTGACCACACTAGGTGTAGACCAGCAGTCCGCATAGCTGGGGTACTGTAGGAACACTGTGACCACACTAGATGTAGACCAGCAGTCCGCAGAGTTGGGGAACTGTAGGAACATTGTGACCACACTAGGTGTAGACCAGCAGTCCGCATAGCTGGGGTACTGTAGGAACACTGTGACCACACTAGATGTAGACCAGCAGTCCGCAGAGTTGGGGAACTGTAGGAACATTGTGACCACACTAGGTGTAGACCAGCAGTCCGCATAGCTGGGGTACTGTAGGAACACTGTGACCACACTAGATGTAGACCAGCAGTCCGCAGAGTTGGGGAACTGTAGGAACATTGTGACCACACTACATATAGACCAGCAGTCTGCATAGCTGGGGTACTGTAGGAACACTGTGACCACACTAGATGTAGACCAGCAGTCCGCAAAGCTGGGGAACTGTAGGAACATTGTGACCACACTACATATAGACCAGCAGTCCGCAGAGTTGGGGAACTGTAGGAACACTGTGACCACACTAGATGTAGACCAGCAGTCCGCAGAGTTGGGGAACTGTAGGAACACTGTGACCACACTACATATAGACCAGCAGTCCGCAGAGTTGGGGAACTATAGGAACACTGTGACCACACTAGATGTAGACCAGCAGTCCGCAGAGTTGGGAAACTGTAGGAACACTGTGACCACACTAGGTGTAGACCAGCAGTCCGCAGAGCTGGGGAACTATAGGAACACACTGTGACCACACTAGATATAGACCAGCAGTCCGCAGTGGTGGGGAACTATAGGAACACTGTGACCACACTAGATGTAGACCAGCAGTCCGCAGTACTGGGGAACTATAGGAACACTGTGACCACACTAGATTTAGACCAGCAGTCCGCAGTGGTGGGGAACTGTAGGAACACTGTGACCACACTACATATAGACCAGCAGTCCGCAGTGGTGGGGAACTGTAGGAACACTGTGACCACACTAGATATAGACCAGCAGTCCGCAGTGCTGGGGAACTGTAGGAACACTGTGACCACACTAGATGTAGACCAGCAGTCCGCAGAGTTGGGAAACTGTAGGAACACACTGTGACCACACTAGATATAGACCAGCAGTCCGCAGTGGTGGGGAACTGTAGGAACACACTGTGACCACACTAGATGTAGATGTAGACCAGCAGTCCGCAGAGCTGGGGAACTGTAGGAACACACTGTGACCACACTAGATCTAGATGTAGACCATCAGTCCGCAGAGCTGGGGAACTGTAGGAACACACTGTGACCACACTAGATTTAGACCAGCAGTCCGCA